>CACSLK010000984.1:19179980-19197297 GCA_902706635.1 Striga hermonthica
CTACCTGTTATTTTGTTTGCTTGAGGGCAAGCAAAGAGTTAAGTGTGGGGGAGTTGTTTATTGTGTTTTTGTCGTTATTTTCGTGTGTTTTGTGTGTTTTATTTTATAGTTTTAGGCTTGTTTATGTGTCGACCGGTCCATTTTATCATGTTTTGTGTATTTTTGTTATTGTATAGTGTTTTCATATTTTTGTGCGTTTTCTCTTTTGTTTTGGTGTTGAATAGGTCCAACTAGTCGAGAACGAGGAAACGAGCTGACCGAGCCGTCCATCCTGAAAAATCCGACCAAGCCATACCGGGACGAAGAGAATTCAATTAGGAAAATTTTGGTCCAAGTTTCGTGCGAATCAGAGTTGTGTGCGAAAAGTTAGAGCAATTCGAGCTCCAAGGGTCACCAGGACCATCACTGCAGCCAGTGCCCGCGAATTTCGATTCGCGCCCGCGAACAGGGCCTAACCCGCGAGTTCCGCCCAACAGTGCTCGCGAATTCCTTTTCGCGCCCGCGAAGTCCAACTATCCCGCGAGTTCCCAGCCCAGTGCCCGCGAGTTTTCAAGCCGCGCCCGCGAAACCCTCCAACCCGCGAGTGCTGCGCCCAGCTCCTTTCTGCGCGCGCGAATGCGAACTCGCGACCTCATGGATTTCCTGGCGACCTCGCGAGTTCCGCCCCCTTGCGTCCACGCCCGCGCGCGCCCGCGCGCCCCGTGCTGCCAATACCCTGCCAACTCACGACCTCGCGGAATTTAAGACGACCTCGCGAGTTTTTGACTAAATGTGCATGTTTTTAGTGTGTGTTTGTGGTGTAGCTATATAAAGACATTATGCTTTGTATTTTTGGACACAACCCTCATTTCTCAACTTTTAAGTTGGGAAAATCCTCTCTATTTATTTATTTATTTATTTTTTTATATCATTTTGGTTTGGAGCATATGAATCAAGTTTTCCGGTGAATTTCCGGTGACATTGTTTCGAGTAAAGTTTCAAGCTTCTGAATCCGTTTCTCCTTCCAAGTGCGTGTAAGAGTGGGTACTTAGTCTTAAGCCTCATTAGTTCGTATATCTTTGTTTGCTTTTGTGAAAATTGATATTGTGCTTGAGTTGCTTGGAGAAAAAGATTGAATCTTTAGATCGTGAATGATTGACTAAGTGTGATTAGAAGTTGAATGCTTGCTCGTCTTGTGCTAGAGTTGGGTTTAGCTTCCTAGGGTTTTAGCTAGCATGGCGATGTTCGGTTATTTTCGTGTGATTGATCATGGAGACTCCGGGAAACCAAAATCTCTCTTTCCCCCTTGATTTTTCTCATCTTCTTGCGTGCTTAGTTAATTGCTTTCATTTGCTCTCATTTCGTAGATTAATCTAGTTTAAATTCAAACCATCAAATTGCGAGTAGAATGTTTAGGTCCTTTTCGGTTGTGTGACATTGACGACTAGATAGTGAACGAAGTTCCGAAGAGCCTTTCTTTGAGAATGACCCGAGTCGGGTAACTCGGTTACCACATGCCCAAAAATACTACAAACACTTTAAACAAGCTTACATATTTGATTTTGGAGCGAACAAATTCAAGTTCTTGGACTAAAAGTCCTTCTTGCAACCGAAGCTGCTCTAATTCATCCATTTCAGATGATGCTTTATCTAGCACAAATAGTGCCTGGGAAGCAACTCCCTATTGTCACCACCTGTGACTGGTTAGGTGATTGGATAAGCCTTAATCCTGCAAATATTTAATCAAAAGTCGTTAAACTCCCGAGATAGAAAGTCTGAAAGGACATTCTTGTTTCCTGCAATATGCTGCACATCAAATTCATATTGGTTAAGCCACATTTGCCATCTTACAAGTCTACCTTGTTTACTGTCACCTTTCATCTTAGTTTTTAAGAAATAAGTGAAGTTTTTATTATCAGTCCTAACAGTAAATTTGCAAGGAGTAAGATAAATTGTAAATTTCTTGATAGTATTTATTACTTCAAGATATTCTTTTTCATTTGAATGATAATTCTTTTCAGCAGAGTTAAAACTTCCTGAAGCATATTGATAGATATACTCTTTCTCTTTGGATAAAGCTTTTAAAACACCACCCCAGTATTCAATTGATGCATCTGTTTCGATGATTAATTGATCATCTATTTTTGGAAGATATAGTAAAGGAAAACTAGTCAAGCTCTTCTTTATTTTCTTCATGTAATTAGTATCAGCTTCTGTCCAATATCATTTTTTATCTTCCTTTAATTTAGCTTGTAAAGGAGCTCTTATACTGGCCAATTTAGGAATATAATCTGAAGCATAAGTTAATACACCTAAAAATCGCATTAAATGTTTCTTATCTTCAAGTTTATCAGGGAACTTGTGAATATGTTCTAAGATATGGTTTTGCGGTTTATGAAAACCTTCTTCAATTGTTAGTCCTAAAAAGTTAATTTTAGTTTTGAACAACTGAGTTTTCTTTTATGACAAGACTATTCCTAATTTTGTTACATTCTTTTAAAACTACTGCAACATGCATGTAGTGTTCTTTCTCTGTATCGCTAAACATGAGAATATCATCAACATATACACAACAAATTTTTTTGAACTTTCTAAATGCATTGTTCATATGCATGTGAAAGATTGATGGTGCTTGTTTCAAACCGAAGGGTACTACCACGAATTGGTAATGTCCTAATGGGCATATAAACGCTGTTAGTAATTGGGAATCCTTATCTAAAAGGACTTGCCAAAAACCTGATTTACAATCAAAAGATGTAAAAATCGTTTTTCCTTTTAATAAAGATAAAAGTTCATCTTTATTAGGTAAATTATGACCATCGCCGATTGTCTTCTTGTTTACCTCTAGATAATTAATAGCAATTATGCGTCTTTAGTTCCTTTCTTATCTACTAAAAATGTTGGTGATCTATGAGGAGACTTACTAGGAATGATGACTTTCATGTCAAGCATTTCTTGATCTTTTTGATTAAGTTCTTCTCTATCTTTGGGTGTATAACTCATTGCTTTCACCACAATTTCAGTTTTAGGATCTATCAATTTGATAGAGGCCTTCATCCAATACTTGGTCTTATTAGGATCAAGTGGATTTTCTGCACAAACGTTTTTCCATAATTTTTCTATTATATAAATTTTTTGTTGATTAATAACAAAGATCTTCATATCTTTCCTAAACTCTAATAACCTCTTCCCCCTTTCTTTCAAAAGTGAGATTTTATCAGTAGTTATTTGAATTTGTTCAGGTTTTTTGAATTTAGATTTCTTCTTCATAGAATCTAAATATCCTGGATTTCCAACCCTGTATGCCGTTCTCAATTTCCCTATGTGTACAGGTTGATTATTTTTTGTGAAAATTATCCTATCCGTGTATTGAATGAAAGGTTCATACAATTGACAGAAATTATTTCCTAGAATAAAATCCATTCCAGATTCTTGTTGATAAACAATTGTAATACAAGTCTAACGCCCAACCGACCGAGAACCGCTTCGAGCTCGCCTTCCTCGCCGGTGGAACGCTGAACCTGCACACAACTCTCACACTAGAGGTGTTTCCCGGTGAAGAGCCTCCAACGCTCAAGTCAGATCTTGAGAGAGATGAAAAGTATAAGTATCAGTGTTTCAGAGTATTAGAGAGATTGTATTGAGTGAAAGATTTCGTCCCTATTTGGGACGAGCTACCTGCTTACACGCGCCTTCAAGGCGAGTCGCGTGGATCATCTTCCCTGCTCATCCGTACGATCGCACGCCTCCACTACTCTTGGTGTCAGAAACGCGTGGAATGTGTCAGAGAATGTCAGAGTTCGTTATTGCCTCGGATCACTCGTAGAGCGACGCGTGTCCTCCTTTCACTTGTTGGAGATTCCCTTGTATATTCCGATGCTCGACCAAGTCTGTAGCGAATACTAAGCTGTCCCTGAGGTATGAGATGGTCGAGTCCCCGACCACACCCACTTGATCGTTCTCCTTCGACCAACTCCTCGAGTCCCTGGTACTTGTTCTTCTCTGTTTGCCTTCATTCTGACTTCCTGATCCGACTCGACCAGGTCGTTGGTCTTCTTTTAGCCGGCTGTCTTGATGATCCGGTCTATCATATAATATCCCATATCAAGTTGGAATATGGAATATTTCTCCTGCTATCATTATATTTAAATTTTTACAAACCTTATTTATTGATATTGAACTTCCATCTGCAATATTTACTTGCAATGTTCTTGAGCATTTTCCCAATGTTCTTCAGGAATAATATGTTTTGAAGATAAACAAAGGCTTGCACCTGTATCCACAAAACAATGTATTTTCCATTTGTTTATAACCTGTGAATTTCAATTTACCTTTTATGTAGATTGAATTCGGGTTTGTAATACTGATGAGGTTATCATCACTCTGTATCATTGTTTTCTGTACTTGATGTTCCTGAAGATGATTCATCTTCTAATTTTTCAGGTATATAGACTTCTTCTACATCTGAATATTCTTCTTCAATTGGTTCAAGACCAAATGATTCTGCAATCTGAAGAAATTTTACTTTCTCAGATTTTTGTCTGTTAGGGCATTCATTTGCATAGTGACCTTCTATGTTACATATCCAACATCTGCAATTCTTTTTCACTTTTGGACAAAACTTTTTCTTAAGTTAAAATTTTTGTTTCTTCCTAAAATATTTTCCAGGTATAAAAGTTTTTCTCTTCTTTCTTTTCTGGTACTTATATTTTGAATATTTTTTTTTAGGTTTTCTTTTATATGGTTTGCAACCATAATCTGTGTATTTCTCAGAAATTTTAGAACAACAGTTTCTGTTGAACTTCTTCATTTGTTTTTGCTTTGTAGTAGCATTACAAATTTTTTCAATTTACTCTCTCACGAGTCTTTTTGCATAACCAAAACTATATTTCATAAGATTTTCAGCTGTTTCATATTTCTTTGAAGCATTATTTCCTACAATAGGAATTTTTGCTAAATACATTCTAATGTATTCAGGATGTTCTCCAAAATCTATTTTGAAAAGATTTTATTCAAAATCACAATTGAATTCATCAATATATCAAATATCACAAAGAGTCAGATTGTTTAAACTTACATTTGCTTTAGATTGTTCTATAAGTTTTTCATTTTCTGCATTTGATACTCGATCAATGCCCAAAAAAAAGTATATAGACTATTCAGAATGCTTTCAAGCATAACTGCAGGGTCTATATTTTGAGTATCCCATTGAACTCTCTTTATAAAATTTTGTGCATTTCCAAGCATTCTATGCTCTGCAAGTCCTAACACGAGTTGTGCTGTGTTGAAAGTACTTGGATTGAGATTAATCACAAGACTCATTTCTAGTCTCCATTTATCAATTAGTTTCTTAATTGTTTCAGGTTTTTTACAGTCTAAATCTAGGATTGAGGCTGTATGTACTTCTCCAGCAATACCAGGAATACCGGTATTGTTGTTAGATGACCTGAGTGGTCTAGGAGTTACTGATGGTTTTCTTTCAAATTCATCAGTATTCATATCTTGATCATTTTTTGTTTTAGATGATTCTGGTCTCTCCATTCTAAAATTTTCTTTCAGAAGTTCTTCCTCATCATTGAAGTTTATTTATGATTCTGACTGAGTGTCAGTTTCATTTTCTTCTATTTAATAAAACTGATCATTTTCATCAAGTTTTAATAATTTTTTCATTTTAGAATTTAATTCTGAATTTGAATTACATTGTTTCTCATTTATTTTTAAGAAACGAATTGTATGTTCAAGCTGGATAGCTTGTTTTTCATTAAAATCTAAATTGATTAGATTCCAGAGATTTTTCTCAAGTTTTTCTTGAAAATTCATTTTTTCAGGGCATCTTTTGGCCATTTAAAGGTCTTAGGATTTCCTGAGCTTCCTAATTCTTCATTTCCAACTAAATCATTAGGATATGAGTATTTTAGAAAAGGTACATTCTTTCCTTGATTAGGAATTATTTTCTGCTATTTATTTTCTTCTTTACAAGGACATTGAGCAATTTCTTGCTTAATATCATTGATTATTTTAGCTGCTATTGGTTCTAAATCTTGTTTAGAATCTTTAGATTATTGTTGGACAAATTTAACTAATTCATCTATCTGTTTTTCAGGATTTCCATATCCCGTTTTATATCCGTCATGGCATAATTTATTAGATTAACCCTATTTAGTTAGTTAAATGCATGTGCATGGAACTAGTTAGAAATAGAGTTAGTTTTAACCAGTGTTAGCCTAAACGCTAAACGGTAAACAGTCGGCGAGGGCACGTGTAGTGTTTAGACGGTGTACACGGCGTGTACACGGGATTAAACGGATTACACGTTTTTAACTACATTAGTATTAATATTATGACTTACGAGTCAATGACATAGCCATAGCCCATACGCAAATTGCAGATAACATCACAACAGTCAACATCACAGGTGTTCATCTTACAACACAACAGTTAGTAACACACTGCACGCATATATAGTTCTCACAAAACGGATCAATTTTTTGTTCTCCCGCCCAACCGCTTCTATTTCCAAAACGGACCGTGTAAACGGCCTAAACGGCCGTTTAGGCCGTTTAATACCGTTTAATACCGTCCCGTTTACACATTTTACACGGTTTTTTTCCGTCTACACGGCTAGCCCGTTTAATTACCGTTTATCCGCTAAACTGCACACATAGCGCCGTTTACCGTTTAAACAGCGTGTAAATGGTCTAAACGGCCGTTTAGGCGAACACTGGTTTTAACTAATTCTAGTTAAGCTCGTAATTAATGAGCTGATCTTATATATGTACTCATTTGTACTCAGAAAATATAATCAATGAATGGAGATCTTCTATTCTCTCTCTCAGCTCAATTTCTCTCTCTCTCTCTACCTTCTTCTAACATGGTATCACGAGTCAGTCGAACCCTAGCCTGCTCGATCTCTTTTCCGGCAATCTTCCATGGACGATTCATCGCTGGTCGCGGCGGCGTTGCTTTCACATCTCGTTCCTCTTCCACTTCGCTTGGATCGCTCCAATTTCTCCTATTGGAAAATTGCTGGTTCTCTCCACAGTTCACGCACATGGCCTTGAAAATTTCCTGCCCAATCCATCTCTTCCATCATGTCTACATGTTGATTCCACTGGTGATTCCTTGTCTACGATCAATCCACTGTACTCCAAGTGGCTTCGCACTGATCAGTTGCTTCTGAGCTGGTTGCTCGCTTCCATGGCCGAATCCATGCTTGGTCATGTTACTCGTTGTTCCTCCTCCGCTGAGGTTTGGTCGATTCTGTTACAGCTTTTCTATACACACTTTAAGGCATGCGTTTTACATCTCAAATTTCAGTTGCAAACTCTTAAGAAAAGAGACCTCTCTGTTGATGATTACATTCTGAAATGCGTGCCCTTGCTGATGAGTTGCAGTCTATTGGCCACTCTATTGCCGATGATGAACTTGCTATGTATATTCTAGGCGGCTTAGGTGCTGATTATGAGGCTGTTTTTGTTAATTTGGCTTCTCGTTTGGATTCGGTCTCTTTACCTGAAGTTCAGTTTTCTCTTCAAACTCATGAGATGAGATTATCTAGTCAGGCTACATCTGTTCCTTTAGCTTTCTCTCCATCTACTTCTGCACCTATCTCTGAGAATGTTTACTCTGCTAATTTTGTGCAATCTCGTGGTGGCTTTACTCTTTTTCGTGGTCAGAACAGAGGCTGTGGCCGTGGTCGTGGCCTTGGCCGGTTTTGTTAAGAACGGTGACAGACTGCTGTGTCAACTTTGTGGTAAGGCTAACCATGTTGCCTTGAAATGTTACAAACGCTTTGATATCAGTTTTATAGGCCTAGATTCTGCTCCCACTCAAGCTCCTCAGGCTCATGTTGGTGAACAAATGTCTTCTTTTTCCTCCACTCCAAGTTGCAACTCCTCTACATCTGATCCAAATTAGTACTTTGATAGTGGGGCCACAAATCACTTGACTGCAAATTTTGAGAACCTTTCTCTTCAAGCAGCACCTTAATAAGTGACTGATATGGTCTTAGTTGGTAATGGCTCTATACTTGATATCTCTCATATTGGCTCCTCATCCTTGTCTACTGCTCATCCATACTCTATTCTACTCAATCATATGCTTCTTGTTCCCAATATCATCAAAAATTTATTGAGCATTTCTCAACTTACTAAGGATAACAACATTGTTATTGAATTCCATTCTACTTGTTGTCTTGTGAAAGACAAGACTTCTCACAAAGTACTGCTGGAAGGAGTTCTTAAGGATGGGCTCTACCAGCTAGACTTGTCCAAGAGTGCTTCCCTCATTCATCATTTGGACTCTCATGCATCTATTCCTTGTTCTTTTTATTCTTCTAAGTCTTCTGTTTCCAATACTGATGTTCTTACTGTATGGCATAGAAAACTTGGTCATCCGTGTTCTAATGTGTTTAGACATGCTATGCAAGGTATTAATATTTCTGTTAGTGACACTTTGCCCTTCTGTGAGGCTTGTAAGATGGGAAAACTCCATCAACTGCATTTTGCTTCTCATCCTACTAAAACTACTTTTCCTTTTGAACTAGTGCACTAAGATGTATGGGGACCCTCTCATGTAATGTCTATTGATTGTTTCAAGTATTATGTTCACTTTATGGATGATTTTACCAGGTTTACTTGGATATTTCCCTTAAATTCCAAAGCTGAAGTTGCTTCTGTTTTTCAGCTTTTCAGTAAATTTGTTCACACTCAGTTTAACTTGACTATTAAGTGTCTTCAGTCTTATTGAGGGGGGGGAGGGGGGGAGGGGAGGGGATGAGTATAGATCTTTGGTTCCCATCTTAAATAATCGTGGCATCAAGTTTAGGCACCCTTGTCCTCACATTCATCACCAAAATGGTAAAGCAAAAAGGAAGCATTTGCATGTTGTTGAAATGGGCTATCCTTGTTAGCTCAATTTTAATTACCTTTTAAGTTCTGGTGGCATGCATTTAGTGCTGCTGTTTCCCACCCCAGTCCTTTCAAACTCTTCTCCCTTTGAAGCTCTTTTTCACTCCAAACCTGACCTTCACTTTCTAAAATCTTTTGGCTGTGCTTGTTTTCCTTACTTAAGACCATACAACTCAAATAAATTTCAGTTTAGAAGTGCCAAGTGTATTTTTCTTGGCTACAACCTTCATCACAAAGGTTATATTTGTCTCAGTCCTCAAAGCAGAACCTATATTTCCATAACTGTTGTATTCAATGAAACTGAGTTTCCTTATCAATCCCTTTTTTCTTCTAACTATGTGGTTGCTTCACCTCCTCCATTGTTGCCCTCTCCTTTTCTTCCTTTATTTGATTTGCAACCTTCCTTTCATACTTTGGCTTCTCCTTCTTCAAGTGCAGCTCCTTTCAACTCCTCCCCTCATTCTTCCTCTTCTTCACAGGCTGTTCCAACTCCTCAGCCTCCTCATTCTTCTACAAACTCCACTATCCCTCTACTTGTGGATCTTCCCATTTTCCAGTCTCCTCATTCAGTATCTACCATTCCTCCCTCTCAAAATGCTCATC
Organism: Striga hermonthica; assembly: GCA_902706635.1. Lineage (NCBI taxonomy): Eukaryota > Viridiplantae > Streptophyta > Magnoliopsida > Lamiales > Orobanchaceae > Striga > Striga hermonthica. The sequence goes on from CACSLK010000984.1 coordinate 19,189,472, forward strand.
CTATGGTTACTAGATCAAAGGTTGGCACATTTAAGCCTAAAACCTATGCAGCTCATCTTGTGACATCTCCTTTACTAGAGCCTACTTCTCCAACTGAGGCTTTATCAAGACCTGAGTGGTTTGGTGCCATGAAAAGTGAGTATAATGCTTTGATGACCAACAATACTTGGAATTTGGTGGATCCCTCTCCTGATATTAAAGTTATTTCCAACAAGTGGGTTTTTAGAACAAAGTATAAGTTGGATGGTACTGTGGACAAATTTAAAGCTGGGTTGGTTGCAAGGGGCTTTGAGCAGACTGCTGGGGTTGATGTTTTGGAGACCTTTAGTCCTGTGGTGAATCCTTACACTATTAGGTTGGTTTTCACACTTGCAGTTACTCACTCTTGGTCTATTCAACAAATTGATATTAATAATGCCTTTTTGAATGGGGATTTACATGAGACTGTGTATATGGCTCAACCAACTGGTTTTATTGATCCTTGCCGCCCCTCTGCTGTTTGCAAACTTAATAAGTCTCTTTATGGCCTTAAGCAAGCCCCTCGTGCTTGGTTTAATAAACTCAAAGGCTTTTTCCTATCTCTGGAGTTTAAAGAATCTGTTTCTGACTCCTCCTTATTTTTTAAAAGAAAAAACAGTGATCTTCTTCTTGTCTTGGTCTATGTGGATGACATCCTAATCACTGGTGATAGTGCTATTGCTGTGCAAACTCTCATTACCACACTTGGAAATCAATTTTCCCTGAAAACAATGGGTGAAGTTAATCATTTTTTGGGTTTTGAGGCTCTCAGAACTTCAAATGATTTTCTTCTCAATCAATCCAAGTATGCTTTGGATTTGCTGGTTAAGACTAACTTGGTGCATTGCAAACCAGTGTCCACTCCTATCTCTCCCTCTCATAAGCTTGATCTTAATGACAGTGCTCCCTTTTCAGATCCAACTTTATACAGAAGTGTGGTTGGTTCTCTTCAGTATCTCACAGTCACTAGGCCCGACCTTTCATTTGGTGTTAATAAGCTTAGTCAGTTTCTTCAAGCTCCAACCTTAAATCATTGAATCACCTGTAAGCATCTTCTGCGGTATGTAAAGGGCACTCTTACTCTTGGTCTTCATTTCAAGCCTGTCACTCGTTTTGTTCTTGAGGCTTACACTGATGCGGATTGGGCCGGTAGTATGGTTGATAGACGGTCTACAGGGGGTCATTTTATTATCCTTGGTCCCAATTTACTTGGCTAGCTGGAGTTCCAAAAAGCAGCCTGTGGTTTCTCGCAGAAGTGCTGAATCTGAATATCGAAGGTTCGCCAATGCTACATCTGACAATCTTTGGCTTCAATCTCTCTTTCACGAGCTTGGTCTCTTTTATGAATCTCCCTCGGTGTTATGGTGTGACAATAGTAGTGCGGCTGCTCTTGCCTCTAATTCGGTTTATCATGCTCGTACTAAGCATATTGAGGTTGATATTCATTTTGTGCGCGACAAAGTAGCATCTAAAGTGATTGATGTTCGATATGCCCTCTAAATCTCAGTTGGCCGATGTTCTCACCAAGCCTCTGTCGGCTTCTCGCTTTCATTATCTTCGGTCTTGTCTTCCCATGCGTGCCAAAGATTTTGTTCAACCACGCTTGGTTTGATGGGGTGTATTAGATTAACCCTAGTTAGTTAGTTAAATGCATGTGCATGGATTTAGTTAGAAATAGAGTTAGTTTTAACTAATTCTAGTTAAGCTCGTAATTAATGAGCTGATCTTATATCTGTACTCATTTGTACTCAGAAAATATAATCAATGAAATGAGATTTTCTATTCTCTCTCTCAGCTCAATTTCTCTCTCTCTCTCTCTCTCTACCTTCTTCTAACATAATTCATTTTATATGTCTATTATCAAATAAGGTCATAATAGTTAATTTGAACTTTTCTTTTGAATAATTTTTTTTTTCTTTTGATGCCATGTCACTTTGTGACCCTTCTTTGTCAAAAGACTTGGGTAGTGTAGCATAATTCAATTAAATTACATGGTTTGTTACAATATATAAATTCTTCTTGAGACTCTTGAAGGAAAGATGTGAGAGCAAATGTGTTTCATTGATCAAGTATTGTTTACTTATTCATATATGACAATATTGTTAAAACTTCTTCATGTTAATATTTTATATCAAAATGGACTACATCAAAATGGCTCAATTAAATTCTATTGCTTTTTTTATTTGTGAAGTTTCTAGAAAAAAAAAATATATCAAACGACGCAATGCACCTTGGGTCGCTACATAAACAACTTCCTTGTATAATTACAACGGTAAGGTCTGCGTACAACTGACCCCCAAACCCCAACCAATTGAGAATATACTGGGTATGTTGTTGTTGTTGTTAATATTTTATATCAAGTCTACTAGTTACAGTATGTATATCCTCCCTATATATAATTCCCGAATGCGCTGAGCCTACATGACTGCTTCTGGTGCTTCGGAATCCTATTTGGCGAATAATCATGCTTCGTAATTAGGTTTGGACAAATAATATTGATATATTAATAATTAATAATCTAGGTTCGGGTATTCCATTAATATTATTTAGCTAACTTAGTTATTTTAATATCACTTTTACTAATATAACCCTTTAATTATTTGTAATTTTACATAGTGAAGCACTAAGTGACTAATATATCCCTAAATTTTGATTTGCTTCCTTCAATAAGCTATTGAATTATAAATGTATTTTAAAAGTTGATAACTTTTGTATTTCTTATCGGTTTACATATATAATATATCAAATTAATCATCTTTTGATGATCTTCAATTTGACATCCATATTGTATATATAAAATAAATAAATTATATTTATCATTATAGTAATAAAAAATAATAATATTTATTAAAATTCATTAGAAAAATAAAATTATTTCTCCATTGATATATTTATATTTAATGTAGTTATATATTGTAAGTTAAAAAATAAATATAATATAACACAAGTAAGTCACACAAATAAAAAGTATCATAATAAATATATAATAATATATATATTCTTATAAAAGATATTTAAATTTTCAAACTACTTTTTCTCATTAATTTAAAATTTTAAGAAAAAAATTAGCAAGCACCCGTGTAATACACGGGTGTTGTACTAGTATTAATAAAATATATTATGATTTTTTCTAATCATTTTATTCGAATCCTGTGCTGTGAATAAAGCCCTTCTTTAAAGATCCATTTCGTATTTTTTACTCAACTAGTAAAGTACACGTGCGATGCACGTGGTGTCGAATGATTTTCGCGGAGTAAGTTTGTAAAATAAATTAATTTATTTATTAAACATATCATTGCATAAATGAAATAAAATATAGAAAAAATGAACTCATCTGTGATTTTTTTTTATTTAGAATTAACATATAATGGTGTCCTCATAAAAAAATAGTGAAATAACGTTTTACAAACGCCAACAAAAATATATATAAAAAAACAAATTCCTAATAAAAAAAACACAAAGATTTTCTTTCATTTTAGTTTTAACGTTCTTATAAGAACATTCATAGTCATTGGAGTCCAATACATCAATACTATGACAAAATTCCTCTTAATTAATTTGGAAAAACGCCAATTTTATTCAAACACTTAAGAAACATTTTGACCCAACATATAGTCAAACTTCATGACCGTATGATCTTTATAACAAGGTACTTCTACTAACAAAGGGTAAATATCTCTATGAAATAACTAACAGTGTCATTAAAATTGTTGATATTTTTTATCACTTTATAAACTACTACATTCCTCTATCTCTAGATATATTGGTGTCTACCCCATTGATGCATCGCCCCACGAGGTGGGAATGAATTTTATCTCTAAATAAAAGTTGACTTTCCAAAATCTTGTTAAATGTACTTCTCCAGTGGTGCTAAATTATTTTTTCAAATCATCATACATTACATGAAAATACCTCTAAAGTGACAACTTAATTCTAACATTCAAAACTGTTTTAATATTCCTACATTTCATTTTCAGTGTTATTTATCTAGAATATAGACGAACAATATAATCTATTTTTTGCAATGATAAAACAAAGCAATGAGAAAATATTGAGAAACATATCATTTGTTAAAATATTTAACAACAGAAGAATTAGAATTCTATTATATGACGATACTTTTAGTCATTTGTAAAGTTTATTATTATGGAGTCATGATTAAAATATACATCATGTATACAAATTTTTAGATTTTTTAATTATTTAAAATTGAATATAAATAATATATGATCATTATTTATGAGAACCAATTTCTTACAAAGTCCTTATATTTAAACGCTAGCAACAAAAAAGTAGTAATTTTAAAGAACTTTTTGTTTGTAAATATTGTTATTCATACTTTTCTAAGAAAATTAGCATATATTGGTAATCATACTTTTCTAAGAAAATTAGCATATTTTTTTTTTCTCATTGCATTACTATTATATTATTTGTTTCTTATTCTATAGACAAATAATATTTTATTTGCTAAGTAACAAAAGAACATTTATACGTATTATGTTATTTTTTGTATGTGTTTTATATAATAATGGTATCAAATTATCTTATTTATTAGGCTACAATTAATATAATCACATAAGATTAAATGTAATTTAATATATTTGATAAAATTGTACTTTTTATACGAATTATTATATTAAAAAGTTATAGATCATCAAAATAGAAATCCCAACAAATCTGAGTTCTTGCGCTACTACAATATTGTCGATCTCCTCTACCTTCCAAAAGGAAAAAAGATCTCTGATAGTTGTTTCCTGAATCGGAAAGAGAGGCAATCATAGAAGCCAGTTCGATACCATTGGTCCCTTTTTATGTCCATCTGATATTCATTTGTGTAGTATGTTCGCGATCTCTTCTCCCCTAAAGGTACTCGCAAGCCCTAGGCTAGGGTAAATAGCGCAGAAATTTTTTCAATGTTTGATAAAATATTAATTAACTAAGTCATTTTCATAATCACTGAATACATATGTGGTACCACCATTATAGGGTTCATTTTGCAGCAGTAATTGACTTCACATAGCTAATGTTATTTCATTTCCTTCCTCTGGCCTAGTCTTTCCTTTTTTTTATCTATGACTTCACATTGTTTCGCTTAGTTTGTACCCTAAGGTGCATTTGCCATAGTTTCAGCATTACGACAAACTCGTGTCAAACATATATCGGATTTGGGCGCTCTAGCCAAAACGTGGGAAAAATTAGAAGTTTACACCCATTTTTTTACTTTTTTTAATATGAATTGTTTCAAATTTATGTATAGAACACATACCACAAGTTTATCTTATGTTATTTTATACTTAATAAAATTGATTTAACTTGAGTATAAAATTTATTATATTATATACTTTAAGACTAATTTATTATTTTAAATTAGTACTGATATATATATATTATTTTATATCAATATAAATAATTATATTATTTTTATTTTATTGCAATATATGGGTGAACTCAAACATCATTGAAAATAGATGATGTGATATATTACATATAAAAAGGTAACAAATAAGAAATATGAATTATTTGAAAATTAAAAAATTTAATGATAGAAAGTAATAAAAATCTTAACTAAAAAATTTAAGATTAACATACCCACTTTTATAAATATATACATATGAATATATACATATGAATATATATATATATATATATATATATATTATGTACATAAAAGTTCTAGTTAAAATATATGTGTATCTTAATTTTTATATTTATCATTAGCCAGCTCCAATTGATATTGTACATTGAGTAATTTTATCATCATTTTTACTTTTGGATTTAATAAGTGTTATAAGTTTTATCATCTTTCTTACCCCTTATTAGTTATTACAATACTAATAAAATAATTAAGGACCTTTCAAAGTATCTTGTTTGCTTTGAAAAAAAATTAATTCTTATCATAAATTGAACGCCACTTACATTGAATGTGTTATATTTTCTATCGTATCAAAAAATTTCATAATAATAGTTGCACAGAATATTATATATAATGCATTTTGTTTTTATATATTTGGAGTCTTAGTTTGACTACAAAAAAATGAGAATATTCCAACAAAAATTACAACAAATATAACGATTTTCTTATGTTGATTTTAGAAAAATCTTGACTTTTGGTTTCTTAAATATATTTTACCTTATTGTGATTGCATAGATTTATTAAAATGTATTACAAATGAGAAAGGTGATAGATTATATAAAGTATAATTTATAAATTGCAATGACATGTTATTTTGATGGTATATTTGTTTCTATTAACTAAATAATGCTCCTAATATGAAATTATTTTGAATCTATCACTGCAATTATCTTTTCAATGGAACTTCTATTGAATTTTTACATAATACCAATGACAATTTTTGCAACGATTGAAATATGATCCAAAAAATAAATTGCAATAGAAATTCAGGTAATTGAAATCTTTACATCTACTAAAGTTCATGTAATTTAATTTGAACTCCATTGGAATAGCCAATGAAAGCAACATATTCGTTGAAATTTTCAGTAGAATACCTTACCGTTGAATTTTTCATTGCAGTATAGAAAAATTTTTGTAGTCCTCTCAAACATTATTTTTTATGTAGTATTTATTGAGTAATTGTGTTTACAATTTTTCTATTAAAAATATATTAAACAGTGAACTTTTTAGTTCCTATATTTTTTTTTTCAGAAATCACTCATTATTTTATCTCAAGAATACCTATAAATTTACCAATTGAGTTACATTTCTTACATATTAAATATTAGAGTTAATTGCTAAATAAATTTTAACCTTTTTGCATTTGGCAATTTTATCCCAATCTTTGGATAATTGCAATATAATATCGACCTCAATTTACTTATTGGAAATTTGGGTGCATAGTGATTGATTTTAAGAATTTATGGATCGATTTTGTGTCCAAGTCTTCCATTGACATGGTTTTTTATGTCATCCACGTAGCAAGTTGACAATTTCCATGTATTTAATGTATATCCACGCACAACGCCGAAAATTCCACGTCAATGTAAGCTACCGGTGACGAGTCTCCTCCTAGATCTTGAGTGAACCGGTAAATATGAGCTTAGATCTGTTTGAAACGCCTTCAAATCGACCAGTTTTTTGAAGTTCCAACCGGTTTTGGGTTCGACTTGCAATAAGTAAATTGAGGTCATGATTATATTGCAATTACCCAAAGATTGGGATAAAATTGTCAAACGCAAAAATGTTAAGGTTTATTTAGCAATTAACCCTAAATATTATATAATCAAAATATTTCTTATTTTATCTGTTCAATATCATACTTATATATTATATTAAAAGAACTATTATAGTAAATAAAAAAGTTATTTAAAATTAGAATAATAAAGATTTTTTTTTCTAATCTACATGTATAAATGTACAAATAACTAAAGTGTATCGCCTCAAATTTACACATAAAATTAATAAGAACAAAAAACTAACAAGCGTTTAACAATTCAGTTCGAATACATCGATAAGTATATTTTTAGAAGGTTTATATTTAGTTATATTAATTATATTATTTGTGTTTATTAGTTTGTTTTATATTTATTAGTACGTGTCACAACTTAGTTATTATTCATATTATTTCTTATATTTAATATTTTTTTAAAATCTTTATCTTGTTCTTTTTTTTTTTTGCCGGAACGATAGAGGTAATATATAAAAGCACAAAAGTGCAAAATGAACAAATTACAAGACCCCAACAGGGTAATTCTAAGACCCCAACAGGGTAATGAGACAGGGGCCAACGGCCCAAACCAAAAACACCCTAAAAACAAACCGGAATTAAAGACTGGGAGGACACGCACATGGC
>CACSLK010000984.1:19202687-19223348 GCA_902706635.1 Striga hermonthica
GTCCAATGATGACCTCCTAAGTGGGAATATTTTAATGCTCATTGAGGCCCATGCGTCGTCCCTGGTCGGCCTCCTCATACTTTCAGGTCGGCACTTCGTTCGTAGATGCTTTTTAGACTACGAATAGTCTCCTTCATGTCCGGCACCCTTCCAGGTCGGCAGCTCCCCGGTCTGAGTCGGGCGCCGGGCTGAGAATCTGTTCCCAGGGCGGTTTCCCGCCCCTCTGATCCGCGGTCCAGCTCGGCACTTTCTCATCAGACCGGGTTCTTGTCTCGATCCGGAGGGGCTGAGTATCCGATCCAGCCCGGACCGAGTCGGTTGTCAACAAGCACAAAGGCCAAATGGCCCAGACCAAAGAGACAATACATAAAACACACAGGCAAAGAGCCCAGACCAAAAACACTTAACACTAAACAAAACAGACTCAAGCAACAACATAGACAAATAAAACGGGAGCCCTTCCCACAACAGAAACCACATCGAGCGCACAACGGTAAAGTCTCGGTCCAGGATTCTGACCCAGAAACTGCAAGAGAACAGATAACTGAATCAAGAACCAACGGACCTTACCCTTGTCCAGACGAACAACTTTACTGCCACCCGGAGACAAAGACCCCTGGCCAACCTGACCAACCCAGCCTGACCCGGCGAAGCCAGCCCATTGCATCACAAGCCAGCCCTGCCCAGCCCGAACCAATCCAGCCCATTCAAGCCCAGAATGCACAGAAGCCCAACCAATCACTCTTAGGCTATCCTGAGTCCAGAGCTCCACACCCGCCCCGCCGGCGACAGTGAGTCCCAGATTTAGAACCCACCCAACAATCGACGACCACCAAGATTCCCACGCACAGCACCCGAACCAGGAGAAACTAATTGGCCAGAACTCTATCTCCACCCCAAACCCTATGTCGAGAGATTGGGGTCGTAGCTCGCACCGAGAGAGCGTCGGAGGCCACCGCAGTGGAGATACCGGAGGAGAACGAAAACCCGCCCCTCGTTTCCGGCACTAGAGGCAGAAGACCAAAGGACGGCGCAAGCAACTCCCCGGCGAAAAAGCCCCCTCCATCGGCGCCACTCTCAGAAGCGAACTGCAGGGCCCAGAGAAGCCGCCGCCGAGCACTCGACGAGCCCTACCTGGGAAGGCGGCGAAGGATCTCAGAGGATTTTTTAGATTGGGGCTGCGGGAGGAATTTTGATGTGTCCTACTTGAAATTAAAAATGTGAATTTTACTTGGTCTGCCCCTTTACTCCACCAAAAGTGTGAGCAAAGTTTTGAAATTTCAGCACATAAAGTAGCTAGAAGTCTGAATCATGACATAAAGTAAATAGGTAAGGATTGAATTACAGCTTTTAGTAGGACTTCCTTGCCAGTCTGAGAAAGTAGTTTAGATTTCCAGATTTGAAGCCTTGATTTTACTAAATCTAAGACAAACTGAAAGACTTCCCTTTTGGATTTACCCATTCCTAGGGGGAGCCCTAAATACCTTGTAGATTTGTGTGTAGTGATTCTATGCAGAGTATGACATATTTTCTCTTGAAGATGTGTAGGTGTATTTCTACTGAAGAAGATTGTTGATTTCTGCATATTGACTTTTTGGCCAGTGAAAAGTCTGTATCTTTCCAAAAGGGTGAGGAGAGTGATGGCTTGATCATTGCTGGCTCTGCAGAAGGAGAGAGAATCATCTGCAAAAAGCAGATGAGAGATAGCTGGGCCATCCTTTGACAGTTTCAATCCAATCAGGTCTCCTGTTTCAACAGTATTAGTAATCAAAGCAGAAAGCATTTCAGCTACTATAATGAATAAATATGTAGCTAATGGATCTCATTGTCGAATTCCTCTCGAGGGGATTACATATCCACTCACTGTCCCATTTACCTTGAAAGAAAAAGTGCTAGAGGAAATACAAAACATGATTAAATTCACAAAGTCCTGTTGAAACCCCATTTGCAATATTATTTTTTTAATGCACAGCCACTCAACTCGATCAAATGCCTTGACAATGTCCAACTTTAAAGCCATGAAATGATTTTTCCCAGATGAGTGTCTGTTCAGAAAGTGAAAAGCATCCCGTCCTATAATGACATTATCAAATATTTGTCTGCCCTTAAGGAAGGCAGATTGAGATAAACTGATGCATGAATCCAGACAAGATTGAAGTCTCAAGGCTAATAATTTTGAAAGAATTTTGCACACTACTGTGCAGAGGCTAATTGGCCTGAATTGAGAAAGAATTTCTGGATTTGGACATTTAGATATCAGAGTTGAAGCCGTATGATTCCAATATTTGAGCAAAAAGCCATTTTCATTAAAGAAACTAGACACTGCAGCTATGAGATCAGTTGTCTTGACATCCTAAAAATGCTGATAAAATAAAATCGTCATACCATCCTCCCATGGTGCTTTTTCTGGATTTAGACTGAAGAGTGTTGTTTTGATCTCTTCCTCATCCACCTGCTTGAGAAATAGTTGGTTTATCTCTGGAGATATTGAAGGTTTAATATGTGATTACGTATACCTAAACAATCAACTTATAGTTGAAAAGAAGTAACATAATTTGTATTATTTATAATATTAACATGTATAATTGTATATAAAATGTGAATATATTGATGTACCCTTGTCCTTGAATTTTAAACAAATATTGTATCCTCCAGAGCCGGTCCTATAAATTATGAGGCCATGGGCCAAATATAAGAATAATGCCTCAAATACTTTGTTTTTTTTTTTTCATTTTTAAGAAATAAAATATACATGTTAAATAATATCAAAAACCATTCGACATTCTTTTTATAAAAAAAAATAAAATAACAATTTATAAAATATTGTAACCCCTCAACAAAGCTGAAAACAAGTAAAATGGTATAGAAAATTTATAGTGTACAGAAAAATGTCTTGACAAAGCTAATATTCCAACATCCTTTTGTGTAAAAAAATAAAAATAAAATTACAATTTAAGAAATATTACAACCGATGAGGCTATAAACAAGTATAATCTAGTAGAAATTTTAACATGTGCACAAAAGATAATGTTTTAAGGCACTTTCACCTTGCAAAAAAATAATGTCACCTTGCAAATGATAAGTACTATACACAAATGACAAACCTAAATTGCAACAAAAACAATATCTAGTCTTTATTTTAATACTTTCCAAAGCCATATAACAAATCAATTTCCCTAAGCCAACTCCAAAGGATCAAAAACCCAAAACTCGATACGAATAAAAAAGGAGTATTGTGTGCTAATGTCGCTTTCTATATGAAATCACAAACTAAATTTCCCAGAAATAAAGATAAATTGAAAATTTATCAACATGAAAGCACAAGTCCAAATCACAAACACCACATCTCAGTACCTTTTTCCAAGAATAACACCAATGAGTCAATGACAATGGAACAACTAATCTAGTAGTTTGGCTAAAGGGATTTTTAACTGATCTACTCTCTCAAAATAAATAAAAGATTCAAAATATCTAGACCTCTAAAATTGTTGGAAGTAACAATTTTGTTGATGAGTGATGATTGATTTGAAGTAGATGAAATACCAAAAAAAAAAAAAGGATTGAAGCTGAATATAAAAAACAAAGATTGAAAAGGCCATTTATAATTAACTTTACAGCTGGAATTTTGGAATGAGAGTCAATAGAGATATATGTTCGATGTTGGGAAGATGATAAGTTGGAGGCAAAAAGTCGGCTTTCTTGTTCGTTGAGTCTTCATTAATTTGGGGCTTTTACTTATTTAATTTTTTATTCACCTTCAGATGTTGGCATTTGGCAGCAATAAGAGGAGTCACGCCTTCAAGGCTTCACGCGTGTGTAGTGGATTGAGAATGAGAATTTGGGCTTTTATTTATATTTGATTGGGCCCAATACAATGCAATAAGAAATTATCATACGTATATATAGTAATACTGTAATAGTGCATAACTGGTGCCCTTTTTTCATTTGGGCCCTGGGCCGTAGCCCAGGCTGCCCTGGGCTTGGGCCGGCTCTGATATCCTCAAACCCATATTATATCGTACTCATATCTACTACCTTGACTTACATCGTATATTCAGTGAGAATATTTATTCCTCTGGTTCGAGTGTGATGGTGATGGTATATTAACAAATGAGAGCTGATAGCTTAAGAGACCTAGTACCTCATTCGGAGGACCTACGTGGGAAAGGACTTAAAGAAGAAAGAAGAAATGTGTGCGAACACGAGCAAAAATGAATAATGTAAATAGAATAGTGCGAACACGGTCAAGTAGTAACATTATTGAGCAGCAAGATCGATACAATCTTGAGCAACAAGGTAATGACTCTATATAAGAGATTGATTTATAATATCATTATTCTTATATATCTTAACATTCTAAGAGCATCCACAATGCTTTGGGTCTCTTTTTGCATATGTGGTAAATAAATAGACTTAAGTCCATAATGACATGGACAAACCTAAACTAAAAAAACCAAAATCTGTTCAATGCAAAACAAAAAAGTACTAGGTCTAGAATACATGACAACCAATAAAAATGCTCTAGTATATTTCATTTATTAAAAGAAAAATTAAATGAGGAATAAATGATGAGTGCTTGGGTTTGTACTTGGGTCTAAAATAGACCCAAGTGTGGACTAGGTCTCATTTTTTTATTGCCACATAAGCTAGACTAGGTCCACTTTTAATTGCATTGGAGAACACTTTTTTATAGACTAGGTCTATTTCTTACATGGCATGTAACTTTTTTCTAAGAAACCCAAAGCATTGTGGGTGCTCTAAGTGATAAATAATTATACAACATTATTCCCAAAAAAACTAACTTGAATATTGAAGGTTCTTCATCAGGACACACAAGTATTTTAAGTGGTTCAAAAATGGTTCTAACAATATTGGACCCGGTCGAGGTTGTTATACACATCACAACCATTATCTTACTCATCTACAAGAAAATACATTGTTATTCATTTCATTTTCTCTATTTCATTCAATCATTTTTAATATATTTTGTAAATAAAAATAAAATTATTTCAATACATTTATCTACAAAGTTTATAATTATTCAACTTATATATTTATAACTACCAACTATTATATTTCTAGCACATCATAATTAATTATTATTTTATATTAAAATAATTACTAATATTTTATTTAATAAAAAAAATCCACTCAAAAGAAGGCAAATAGGCAATTGCGAGTAGGAATTTCCTTTTCTACACGATTGGATCGTGGGTCCCAGAGGCCGGCAAAATTGAACTGGCCCATGTTCGGGGACACGAAATGTCCTTAAAGTATAGGCCCGGACATTAGCGTGATTTACTGTAGGGAGTCAATCTTCCCATGTGCACCTATGGGCTTTGGATCTATCTTAAATATTCTTTGAAAAAAATGTTTTAATTAGATCCACCATAACATATTAACATATTAAGAATTATAATAGTTATTTTATTATTATTATTATTATTATTATTATTATTATTATTATTATTATTATTATTATTATTATTACTATTAACGTAATGATAGGTAATCTCATTAAACACACCGGAAGAAATGCAAAGTTTGGATACAGACGGGTACAACCCAACTCCGAGGGCAGAAGCCCGAGAGGACTCCATACACCACATGTAGCCTAGATAAACCAACTAACAACAAAACACAAAATTAGCCAGTGATATCGTTTATTATATCTAAAAAAAATAAACCGGCTCCACGAGCCGGTCGAACAAACTCGAATACAAAGGAGACAATACTGATCGAAATAACATGGAACGAAGTGGTCGAAGCCGGATAACATAAAGGTCAAGAGAGCGAAGATTTCGGTATATATGTAGCGGCCTCGAGGCCAGGAATGGTCTGGTCGAACGCCGACAGGATCGAACAGGGAATTACCTAAATGGTCGATCTATAGACCGAGGACAGTCTAATGGTCTAATGGTTAGAACCTTGATAAAATCATATAAGTTCGAATCTTGTTCCAAATGAGTTGATTTTTGGATATGTTGTTGTTCTCTGTGCTGTGTTGCTTGTGTTAAAATTTCATTTAAAAACTCGAAGGTTTACCCGGGGAAATTGAATTTTCACTATTTGGCCGGAATTTTACAAAACTTTTCTTCCCAGGTTAATATAATTCCTTAAGGCTGATTTTTTGTGTATATGTGTGTTTCTGGATGTTTTATATTGTGATAAAGTTTCATTGAAAATGGCCAAGTACATTTTGAAAAGATCGGGTAGTTATCAATTCTAGTATGTTTTTCCGACAGCACCCAACCGAGTCTTGTATTGGATATTTTTCCAATTTGGTTGACTCCCTATTTACTCATTACTATGTTTTGCATGCTTTGCGTGTTCTAAGTGATGTTACATGGTTTATCAAGTCTAGTTGGTTAAGCCGAGGTTCCAAAATCCATTAGGAATTTCCACGAATCACTTAGTCGATACGATTTCGGCTAAGTGAATGTTATGGTATGTGATTCTAAGTGTTGGGTTAGTTTTTGATAGGACTATTCTTGATGAATGTAGGTGTTTGACGAGTTGTGCTCTCATCTTGCAGGCTTTTTTGTGCTATCTACTGCTTGGTAATGAAGGTGGGTTTGTTATTAAAAAATTATCTATGCCATGCGTGTTTAAGTGTTTGGTTGGTATGATCAATGTATGCATGTGAACTAAGTAGCCTATCGATGTGAGATGTTACGGCGGTCGGTACGGTTGTTCCCGTCGAGTTACGGTACGGTTGCCCTTGTGAGGCAAGTCTCCTTAAGTCCTAATGGAAGGCTGTGTCCGTTGCGTGGCATGCGCTCCCGTCGTTATGGTTTATGAATTTCCTTTCCGCGGCTAATGATAGATGTGCACATGAGTGAGATTATTGGTGTGTTATTGATATGCGATGAGACATGGTGATGATTGATTTATGTTCATGTTGCAACCATACCATCTTAACATTTTATTGTTTATGTGCATAGTGGTGAGCACTATGGGTTCCATTTGTGCTCACTCCCAGCTGTTTCTTCACGGATGCAGGTTAAGCAGGTGGCAGATGACGAGACAAGACGAGTGAGTGGTCATATAATTATTTACCTTTGCTTCTGCGTTTTAGGAGCTTATAATTTATGAGACATGTTGAACTGTTTTCGAACTTATGTCTTGAATTGTTGAATTTGGGATATTTTATGAACTGTGATGTTTTGGATATTCATGGGCACTTGTTAAATTGAATATCATGTGAAATGTTGATTGACGGTTAATTAAAACCATGTGAAAACCAGGTCTATGAATCCTGTGGGTCCAGATAAGACTTAGACTATGTAAATGTTGCGAATAATGCCCATGATTTCGCGAATGAGTTAGAAAATATTTAACTGATTTTTTGAAAGTCTGTAATTTCTTTAATATCAAAGTGTGGCGTTACAGCATGGTACGTGGAGGGTCTGAAGAGCAAACATTTGGAGGGTCCCATCAGTTCAAAGACGATCGAAACTCTCATTTGCCGGTTCTATAACGACTCGAAGTCTCCAACATATCATAGTCAAATTTAAATTAAGTTTTGATTTGAAAAAATTGATTGGTTAAAAGTGATTGAATATTTGATATCAAAGACAGTAACAAATAATAGTATTTGCAGACTAACTCGACAATCATGAAAAGTAAATTCTCACAATGAATTTGGAGCTGCTGACAAATTAAAATATAATGGCCATTATTATTTTATTTATTTCCTTATTTTTGGTAATAGGCTGGCCCACCCAACCCACGGCCGGTGGTGGGTGTGGGTCGGGTTGGCATTTGGTAAGCCCGCCCCAGCAAAAGGTGGTTTTTGATGATGGCCCGACCCGCTAGCTCTCACATCTCTCTAACTTTCTCTCTCTAGCATTCTTATTCTTACTCTTCCCCCTACCCACCCTCTCCGTTTCTCCGGCCACCATTACCAGCTAGTCCCGGCTGGCGTCCGTCGTCGCCGGCGGTGAGCCGCCCGGTTCCGAGAGGTCCGCCTGCTTTTCCTCCTCCAGCCAATTTCACCTCATTTTCCCATGGATTCATCTCCCAGATCCCAGATCCCGACCCTATCGGCGTCTCCGACCGGTTCTCAGCTTCCTTTCTCAGTGACTTCCATGGCAAATTCTCCACATGGACCAACAACCTCAAAAAGGTCTTCAAAACCGCATTTGCTCCGACAGACCAGTTTTATCGATCAGGAGACCAGTTGGCCCATGCTAGGTCGCGTACTGGCGTTTCCCCAACTGTTGTGGGCCCTTTCCAGTTAGCGACTATCGATTTAAGGAAAGCTCTGGCGCAGTCGACCCTCAAGCTGCTGGAAATCAACCTTGGCCGGTCCGTTTTGGCTCTCTCCCAGCGAATACCCTCACTGTCCCGACAGATAAACCTCTCGCGGCGCAAGAAGCTTGCAGCTCAAATCCTACCCTACCAACATTGTTTTCCCCCTCAGCTCAAAATGGGCCATTGCCTAGGCCCAACTCTGAACCTCTTCTCTTTCTTTGTGGGCCGCCTAACTTAGCCCACTCCTCTCCCAATTCACCAGCCCACCACAATACTACCCAACCCTTGACCAGGCCTTTTACATCAGGTTCAACCACATAACATCAAAATCAAATCAACTGTCCACCAGGCCCTCTTTCTCCTCCCCCCCTCAATAGGCCCAAACCACAAGCATCTCTGCACCAAGCCAAACGTCACCCCTCAGCACCAAACCAAATGACGGAGACCACGTTCTCAGCCCCATCTCTGCTAGCCGGCGGACCGTCCTCCGACCTCGGGCTGGCGCCGCCAACCCCCTGTCGGGCAAAACCCCTATCTCGGCGTTGCTACCTCTCGTGGACCCACCACCCGTCCCGTTGACCGTCTCACTGCCAAAATCCACCCAGCCCGGTCATCCCCCGGCTGAACCCAGGTTCTCCAATCCGAGCAGCACCGGCAATGGCACACTGGTAGGCTTCTTAGGTTGCGGCCCGTCCCCTGCCCAAGGGCCACGCACGGTCACCCCACCTCCCCAGACGGTGAACCAAGGATCCTGCCCAATCGAAGCTCGTTCTTTTCGAGATGCAATATCGGGCACCCCCACTGCCAAACCGGGCCACCAGAGATAGATGTGGAGTCCTTTCGGAAAAACAGAGCGGGACTGTCACTCGTTCCGAGGAGGGCAGGTTCAAGGTAAGTTTCCCTGAGCCCACTGTTATTTCCGTAGTTGGGTCGTTTGATAATGCACTCATCTTGGAGTTTTTCTTCACTGTTCCTTTCCTCCGGGACGTATCTGTTGGTCTGGAAAAATTGGGTTTGAAGGGTAGAGTGTCTCCTAAGTTCCTTAACTATAATCATTACCTTCTCTTTTTTAAGTTGAAAGAGGACTACAATTCTGTTTGGATTAAGACGCACTTCATTATCTTTGGTTGTTCGGGTCTGGTGTTCAAATACACCCCTGATTTCTCTTTTGTAGAGGAATCTCCCATTTTCTCGGTATGGTGCTGCCTACCGGGCCTCCTTCCTTATCTTTTCGATCCTTCTGCCCTCTTCTCAATCGCCAGTTGCATTGGCAACCCCATTGAGACTGACGCCGCTACGGCTAACCGCTCGAGACTTTTTGTCGCACGGGTGTGCGTAGAGATTGATCTTAGGGACGAGCTCATCAAGGAGATTGAGCTCGACCAAGCAGGCAAGACCACAATCCTGAAAGTGGTCTACGAGAGAGCACCACCGTTCTGCTCCCTATTCAGCCATGTAGGATATGGGGCTGCAGAATGCTACACAAAGGGAAACAAGCCCCGACTTGCTCTGCCCCCCCGTCGACGTGTAGTGAGGCAGGGTTCTACTATCGCCCCGAGGATCCCTAAGGAGAAGGGCAAGGCCCCGGCCCATGGACCCGATCCGGAGGGACAAAAGGGCAAGGGCAAGGTCACCTTTGAGGGCACACAGCCCAAGGAGGTTAACCTCGATAGGGTTAAGGCCAAAGCTACAGGCCTTTTCCCCACCAGTCCCTCTAGTCACCTCTCATAGCTACCCATTCTCGCTTCTTTGTGTTTGACTCGGAGTCGGAGGAGGAGTTCCACATTTCCTCCGACCACCTGGGAGCATCGACCAACTCCTCCTTTAATGATGATGATCTATTAGTGGATGAGATAGAGTCTCCTTCCATCCCATTGTGCATCGAGGCTCCCCTTTCCTCCTCAGCTCTCATGATCGTAGAGCCCTCCCCCCACCTTACCTCACTCCCTTGCCCACCAGCTCGACCCCTTCTGACCCTTCATTCCACTTCTCCCTCACCCCGCGCTATCGAGTCTGGTCCGTCTTCCCCACAGGGCCAGACGCAGAGCTCCGATGGCCTGGAGCACCACAGCTCATCCTCCTACCCCAGGAGTTTCCCCCTATGTGAGAGGGCCCTTCCCAGGAGATCCCAGAGCACCGGAGACCATAGACCAGATCGATGCCTGCGCAGTTATCTACTAGTTGAGTTCTGTCTCTATCAGACATACAGACACATCCTAACCACGGACAACTCCAGTTAGGCGGATACATTGACGTTTGACATGTCATTCACATCGCTTAAATGGAATGCCCGTGGTCTGGCTAATAGGACCACCCTTGCTCATGTTAAATCTCTCATCCGTGAGCATAACCTTGACTTTGCGGCTTTTTTAGAACCTATGACTCGTGACCCCTCCTTTGACGTATACTCGCGCCGCCTTGGCTTTCAAGTCGAGATGGGCAATACCTCTAACAAGATTTGGTTTTTCCACTCGCGTGACTTTACTTGTCAGATCCTTCGAGATACTGATCAGATCTTGCACGTGAAGGTCACCGCCGCCCACCTTCTAGAGCCGATCTTCCACACCTTGGTTTACGCCAGCTGTGCGAGGGTTGGTCGTTATGACCTTTCATTCAAAACCAGTGAATAGATAGAATGGAAAAAAAGAAACCCATTCACTAGGACACCATGCATGATATTGCTAAGAGAATGGAAGGATTACCATGGATGGTTAGCGGTAATTTCAACATATTCTTGCATCCCGATGAACGCATTGGTGGTCTATCGGATCGCTCAACGGAGATCTTAGATTTCTCGCATGCTGCATCGGATTGTGAGCTCATCGACGCTGGATACGAAGGGGCTCCCTTTACGTGGAAGAGGGCTGGAGTCAAGGAGAGGCTCGACAACGCTCTCTACTCAGAAGCGTGGAGGTGGGTGTTTGCGACCACGGTTGTAACACACCTTCCTCGAATTGGATCCGACCATGCCCCCTTTCTGATTCGTTGTAGGTTCTCTATATCCCCTCGGTGAGCGTCCTTTCGTTTCCAGAAAATGTGGGTCCACTAACATTATTACTACGATATTGTTAGAGCTTCTTGGCAGCAGGCTATGGGATGCGCAACCTGGATGAGAAGCTCAAGAGACTACGACGCGTTTTGAAACAGTGGAACTGGACGACTTTTGGTGATATTTCTCAGCGCCTTACTGCAGCTCAGACTGCATATGCGGAGGCCGAACGGACCTATGATCTGGATTCTTCGCCAGAGAAAGGTCCGAGATGCGCCGCTGTCATGCTGAGTACCAGTTGCGCTTCCTCATGGAGGAGGATTTCTGGAAGCAGAAGGTTGTTGTGCGTTGGGTGGCTGAGGGGGAGCGTAATACCAAGTTATTCCAGGAATTAGTGAGGCAGAAGCGAGTCAAGTCATATATCCATAGTATCGAGGATAATGGGTCATCTGTGACCTAGGAGACCCAGATACGGAAGTCGGCTAAGGCTTACTTCCACTCTCTCTTTTCCTTTGAGCGGGACTTGCTTACGCACCCCGACCCGGCCCTTTTTCTGACCATTCCACAGTCGGTCGACCTCGTCGATCTCTGTGACCTCCCGAATAAAGAGGAAGTTAGGGAGGCTGTGTTTGGGATCGATCCCAACAACGTCTCCGGACCGGATGGTTTTTTGTCCCGCTTCTTCCAGTCTTGCTGGGAGATTGTGGGAACTGACGTAGAGGAAGCTGTGACGGACTTCTTCTCTGGCCACCAGATGTCAGAGTCCTTCACAGAAACCTCCATCATTTTGATCCCAAAGAGATCGGGACCTAGTTCTTGGTCCGACTATAGACCTATCAGCTTATGCAACGTGACTAACAAGATCATCTCTAGGATCCTCAACGGGCGCCTCGCCCCTCTCCTTCCCCACATAGTCTCTCCGAACCAGAGTGGATTCATCAAAGATCGAGTCATTAGTGATAATATCCTTTTGGCTCAGGAGATGATACACGATATCTCTCATGCGAATTGAACACGAACCCCGAACCTCGTGCTGAAGCTAGACATGGCCAAAGCATATGATAGGGTCGAGTGTGCGTTTCTCAGAGAGGTAGTGTTTCGGATGGGATTCCCTAACCGTTGGATTAGCTTTGTGGAGGCGTGCGTGGAGCACTGCACGTTCTCCGTTTTGATTAATGGTAGTCCCACAACCTTTTTCCCTTTTACCTGCGGCCTTCGTCAGGGGGACCCCCTATCCGCCTCCCTTTTTGTTCTGGTGGCTGACTATCTCTCTCGTTGCCTTGACGGCTTCATTCGCGACTTTCCGAGAATGACCTACAACACGCGTGGCTGTGAGCCTCCCATTTCCCACCTCTCCTATGCGGATGACATCATCATTTTCATTCGTGGGAATGATAATGGGCTAGTAGATCTCATGAGTCTTTTGGACCACTACAGTGAGACATCTGGCCAGCTAGTCAGTGTTAGTAAGAGCACCTTTATTATGTACCACCACATTGCAGACCATTGGGCCCACCAGATTCACGAGCGCACTGGATTTGCTCGTGGGGACTTACCCATCCCTTACCTTGGGGCCCCCCTGTACAAGGGCCATCTCTCCCATGAGCTTTTTATCGACGTCAGTCAGCGGATGATTGACCGAATTTCTGGCTGGTCGCACAGACACCTTTCCTTCGGAGACCGACTTGCTTTGATCAAGAACACTTTTTGTGCCCTCCCCCTCCACCTTCTCGCGGTTCTTGACCCCTATCAGTATACGATTCATGAGTTAGATCAGATCTTAGCCTGCTATTTTTGGAGCCATGGCGAGGGCTAGCGGGGATGATGGCAGGCTCACTGGGTGAAGTGGAATTCTATATGTCGTCCCCATTCTGAGGGTGGGCTCGGGATTCGGCATTTCTCTGATATTGTTACTGTGTTTTCCTACAGGATGTGGTGGTGCCTTAGGGAGGGCAAGTCCCTTTGGGCCCAATATCTCCTGAGGAAATATTGCCCTGGTGGGGCTGCCATCCTTGCAGGGTGACAACCACTGCTCGGGATAGTCGGCAGTGGAGACGGCTCACCACTGTGGCAGGTGTGCTCAGAAGCACATATTTTGGACCTTGAGTTCTGGGGAGGTTAGCTTCTGGGATGAGTGGTGGTTCGGCGAGGCCCCTCTTTCGAGTACTAGACCGGTCACTCACCTGCCTTTCATGCAGGTAAAGGACCTTTGGGATATTCTCTGTGAGGGTGGGGCTTTCAGTAGACTAGAGATTTACCCGATCCGACAGATTCCCATTCTAGAGGGAGGTTTGGACGGCATGAGGTGGAGACTTACATCTACGGGTGCATTCTCTACGTCATCGGCCCGGGGAGATGTGAGGTTGGGTAACCGGCTTAACTCCCTCTTTAGGGCCATCTGGACCGACCTTCTCACCCCGACCATTTCCGTCTTTTTGTGGCGTCTCCTACTATGACGCATTCCCATTGACACTGTGATGCAGACGAGAGGGTTCTCCTTCCCCTCCTATTGTCATTGTTGTGCTGAGACCGGTACCTTTGAGATCGAGAACTTCACCCATCTTTTCCTTGAGAGTGTGATTGTGAGGAGAGTGTGGGAGCACTATGCCAAATATACTCATATACCCCTACCCACTACAGACAGTTTTTTTGAGCTCCTGAGTTTTTTTTCACACCGCACACACAGTAGACACGTGGGCTTTCTTATTCCTTGTCTGATCCTATGGGCCACCTGGAAAGAAAGGAATAACGAGAAACATAGGGATATTATATTTTCTTGTGCTCATATTATTTTGCAGGTTAACAATCACCTCTCTTTCCTCACCGCCCTGGGTAGACTCACAACGAGAGACTGGACAGGTTGTAGACCGACCCACCGTTTGAGGCCACCGCCTCCTTTATCTGTCCAGTACCCACGACCCAGGACCGTTATTTGGCTGAAACCCAAGGCCCCTTGGGTTAAGTTAAACACAGATGGCGCATTCGACAGACATACCGGAGCTGCTGGAGGAGGGGGCCTGATTAAGGATCATGATGGGGCACTCATCTCTGCCTTCCATGGGCCACTCCGGGCCTCCTCGAGTTATGATGCAGAGATTCAGGCGCTCCAGATTGGTCTTGAGATTGGCGCCTCGATCTCCTCCCATATCTGGATAGAGATGGATGCTGCAGCTGTCATCACACTTTTGACATCTGGCCACCAGGGCTCATGGCAGATCTAGCATCCCCTTATGTGCATCAGAGACACCCTCCGTTCGATCCATTACCAAGCCTCACACATTTTTCGAGAGGGGAATCGGCCCGCTGATTTCCTTGCTAGCACGGGGGCATCTATACCCCAGAGACGCATCCTTCATCTTGAGGACACTCCCCTCCGGCTTCGGACGCTCATTCGGATGGACCAGCTATAGTATCCATCCTTCAGATTCGGACGACGACCACCACCTGACCCTGACTAGACTTGTCGTTTTGGACCCCATGCCAGACCACTCTGACCGGGACGACCTTTTATGAGGACTTGATACTATGTGATCATTGTACTTTTTGTTTTTCTATTTTTGATGTTGCTCTATGTATCTTTGACATTGATGTAGACCGTTGACTTTTTAGCCCTCTATGGGCCATTATATTCACAGGTAGGGGGTGTAGCCTCAACCCCTCATCCCACACTGGGATGTTTATATATAAAAAAAGTATGGTGTATTTTTTGCACCAGTAATCTTCACCTACCCACGGTGGACACATGTTAATATCCTCACCGCTAATGTCGCTTGCATACATTGGTTATGTATTTTTTGAACACATTAATCTCACCAATATGTGCATGCCACATAAGCAGTGGACATATTAACATGTGCCCGTGCGGTAGGGAGCATTATTTCTGCACCCCGAAAGTATGAAAAAAATCTATAGATTACTGTATCCTAACACAAAGATGGTGATTGGTTTTTTAACAAGACTGAAAAATTCCAAACAACCAGGAGCTTCCTGTGAATCAGATAGGGATATTGATGACGAATGGCTGAAGCTTTCTCAAAAGCAATCAAGGTACTTCAATTACCACCTCGAACTATGTTTTTCTCTCCTCATCACTTTGATCTGCCTGCTATACTCTCTGGAAATTAGATGTAGACTGGGTTCGCTAATTTTCTTGAGGTTGGTAATTAAAAATTTCCCATACTTTAACAAGCATTCCTTAATCGATTGATGACTGGCGGTGCGAAAGACTTGTTCATTTGGATCACGTTTTTTGAAGCAAAGCTCAGTTTAAGTATTCCTTCAATGAGTTAAAAAACCAGACAATATTTCTAATTATCACTATCTTGGCTATGATGGTGTCATGATTGTGACCAGAAAGAATGACCACTTTTAGCAACAAATCGATCGATAAATGGCAGAGGAAGACCCAGGTGACAATTAATCAGGTTTCCTTTGACACTTGTAAGACAATTTTATGGCAAATGTATCAATACCTTCATCTGATGATTTAACCCTCCTTCAGAGTATAAGTGAACAAGTTGCTGCATGTATGAGAGATCCGAGTAAAACGATTAAAGGGATGCAGCAGAATAGAGCAGCTGTTGCTGTAGTTGGAAATGTGAGTGAAATTAATTCTTAGCTTGTTTTGGGAATGATTAATACCCAGCTCAGCGTTGATAAATTTAAATGTGTTCTAACATGTTTTCTATATTTGTATGAGTTTATGATGTGTTTTATGCACTTTCAGCAGAATCTACAGAGAATATGAAACAAGAGTTATTACTTCATTTATGTTTAAATGATTCTCAGGTGTAGGTTTCTAAAAGTTACTTTCGGATATCATTCTCTCTAAAGATCAGCGTTTTGTGCTGAAAAGTTTTATTCTCCTTCTCATGGATGTTTAGGCTACTAATTTAATGTTTTTATTCAGTTATTGTCATACTTCTGCTTTGTTTGGGATTAAATGATTTTGCTATGAGAAGATGATATGTTGAAAATGTGTATCTTTATCCTGAGTGTGTCAATTTTAACTTGTTGGACTTGGAAAATCATCATGCGGGGGAATGGTTCCTCATCTTTATAAGCTTTCAAAATATTATTTATAACTTGTACTAATGTGTGTCAGAATTTAATCCACTTAGAGTAGCCATCACAACTGCCTTCAAACTGGTTTTCTTATCATGCCTGGGACCTGAACTTTCCTAAATACTATAACCAGGCATCTTATGCGAACAGCGACCCTGAAAATTTGGATGACTCGGAATTTTACCAGCACCTACTGAAAGAGTTCTTTGTGACCCTTTATCATCTGGTATTTATTTGTTAAAGCTTGGTCCATTACTTTCTCTTCTATAAAGATAAGCATGAATATATATTTTTGCATCACATGCCTTGCAACTGTTATATGTCAATATATCGGATTTTGCGCATAGTTTGTAAGATATTGGGTATTTGTAAAATTTTCTTGTGCTTTGTGTTGGTTGCTTTAAATGGTTTGGCTTGCTTTGGAACTAGTAATTGCAACCTTTTTTCTTGGGTCATATTTCACTATAAAAAGGAGGAAAAATGCTAATTTGTATAATGGGATTTTATGACATTATGCCTGGTCTACTACGTTCAATGAAGATTGTGAACCAAATTGGTGTTTTATTGAGACGACTCGCTCTGTTTCATTTTAATTGAATTGCATAAGTAGTAGTCATTACCCCTTGTACCTCACGAGTTTAAATTCTTCCTTCACCTTCCTACATCTCATTTTAAGCCAGAAAAGTACGACAATACTAAAAATAGCATGAATAATAATTGACATTGCCCAAATATGTTCTTGCTGTTGACAGAAACGACATTGTATGCTCTGAAAAGATTGCAAACTAAGAAGAGAAAAAATTGTTGACCGTCGTGCTTCAAAGAGTCGGAAGATCAGGTAAGTTGCACTTTTACTTTTATGAGGCAATATAATATGTCTTAGGCCCTTTGGCTGCATACAGGGCATCCAATTTGGATTTTCTTTGTCCCTTACATGATTTTTTATGCAGGTACATGAAAAGATTGTCAATTTCATGGCATCTCGGCCAATTGGATGTTGTTAATGATGTTGTTTTGATGGAAACGAAACAAACCGATGGTTTGCCAATTAAGGATCTTTTGATAGATACTGGAGTTTCTTCTATTGTTGGTGGCTCGGAGGATGGATCTGATAGCTTCTGTGATCCAAACGGCTCGCCGATGAATGTAAGTCTTATTTGATATTTAAGGAAAATAGTAAATCTCTATATAGTTTCACGAAGCAACAGTTTTGAATTTTAATATTATTTGACGTTTCTCGTATTAGTTGGTGTGAGAGACTGAAAGAGGGCCTCTGAAATTACAAACTGAACCTTGTTTTTTCTGTAGAGGATGTGAACCGAGTTAATTTCTGATATTGTGGAACAATTGCATTTGTGTAGTGCCATATGCCGGTATTGTAAATGCTGACTTCTAGAGTTTAGCCAGTTGCTGAGATGATCTCCATACGGTCTCTACTTGCTTTACAAACACAACTTCCCAGGTATGGTTTTATAATACTGTAAACAAATTTATTACATGCCTGTATCATAAATTTTTGACATTTCTGTTCTAGTATTTGAGGTCTGTACTATTTATGTGTAGTTAAAAATACGCACGCATATTCTCTCTGCTGGAGCAAGAACTGAGAACACTTTTTCCATCAACAACTTTCGCAAAACACCACTTTTCTGAAATAAAGAACCATCTCCTTTCTGAATCGCTTTCACCGGGCACTACAAACTGCCACCTGCAGAAAGCAGTGCAAAATTGCATTACAATTTTTTTTCCCTTTTAACCAAAATAAAATAAAATACAAATAAATAAATAAATAAATAAAGACCCTGTAAGAAATTACCAAGTTGAAGGAATCACTAGTTGTTTGGTTGGTTCTAAAAGCAAGTTGGACTAGTATTTATTAGTAATGTCTGATTGATATTGGTGCAAACAGCATCGACTTTTGGTCCAGCTTTTACGGCACTTAGCTTCACATTTTCTAGTATGATATTTCTGCATGGAACCGATTCACTGCAGTCCAGAGTGATTGCATCTTTTGTAGCACTCGTGCCACTTATGTCACTGAATACTACGTTCTGTATCTGTACCCCTGATGCCTGCAAATTATATTTTCATTAACTTAGAGAATGTTATGCTAATGCGATATAACATTTTCAAGTATTTTGGTAATTGGTTTGAATTAATCCTGCAATTTTGAGAGTCATCTTTGAAAGATAAATGATCTTGGAATAACAAAAAAAAGGACGGATAACAAAAATACAACCAATACTTTGCTTGAATAACAATACGTACGGCCTTTTGACAGTCTTTGCCTTTATCGCAGTAGTTTTGATCTATGATTATTGGATTGGACACATTCTTCATCACAATATTGTCGTACACTATGTTCATCGCATATCCGCTCCCTCCCTGCACAAAATATATATACAATTTACACATAATCTAATTAACATTCATTTAACAATTGAAGGCATTTACTTATAATACAGTAGCACATAGACACACATTATATTATTCATGGCATTTAGTTATAATACAGTAGCACATAGACACACATTATGTTATTCATTATTAATACACCTATCATACACAAGTTATTCATCTACTTGCTTATATGTCAGCAGTCATTTTTGTGTGTGCACATATTATTAGATATTGCAAATTGGTACCTGCCAAGTCTTTATCCGTGCTCCATTTGTGGTTCCTGTTAACACTGCCCCCGTCACATGTACATTTGAAACAGAACTTGCCGAGTTATCGACACCCAAGCTTCCGATACTGTTAAACAATCAAGAATTTTAAAAACATTAAATCTAACGGCTACTAATTAACAAATTTACACTGAAATTCTTAAAAGTATAAAAGGGATGTTTAAAAGAAAAAAAAAAAAAAATCAAATACTTTTTCACGTATTTGATTATTATTTATATGTAAAATGAGATTTTTCGCTTGTACGATTTACCCATCTTATCCCTCTACGGATAAAGGGAAGTTTTAGAGGGTACATTTCTTACACGTGGCCACCTTCTGTTTTCCCTAGACCATGATCCACACTAAAATGTATATATTTAAATTAAATCCTCACAACATATTGCATTGGTATGATGTCAGTAATAGTGGTAAATTCCTCTACAATTGCAAGGACATTAATGTCCTAATAAGCAATACACATTTCAAACATAAATACTTTGGTATTATGGGCCGATTGTGCATCGCACAACCAAGAGATTCCTAGTATTATAATAACTTTTCCAGTTCATATGTAATGAATATATAGATGGTTTGAATTGATATATAGTTTTATTATTTTTTAATTAGTATAAGTGGATGATTTAGCTTTATATTAAAAAATAAAATAAAATTATTTATTTATTTTATATATGCAATATGGATATCAAATTGAAGCTAAAATTATCTATTTATTTTATATATGCATTATGGATATGAAAATCGAAATTATATTTGAGAAAATTACAAATATCAAGTATCTATATAAATTTTACCTGATTCCATGACCTGGTCCACATACTATGTTGCTCACTTCAACATTTTTAGTTCCACTTACTATAGAGATACAATCATCACCTGACCAAAAATTAAAAAAAAAAAAAAACTACTATTCATCACTAAATCATATTATTGGTTGAATTCATGTTATAGTTGAAGAATGACCTTACAATTGATCAATTGACATTTTAAAATTCACTTCATATATGTTTTTACCTGTTCCTATTGTAGAATCATGAACTTTCACATTTGATGATCTTGTGATGTGAATTCCATCTGTGTTGGGGCTTTTTTCTGGTGCTACTACTAATAGATTTGAAGCCTCTACGCCATCGCAATCCTGAATAACAATATGAATTTGCTGCGGATCCAACGTCTTTAAATTGCTTACTCTTAGATTTGTGCATTTCGAAAATGTTAGAGCCTGTCGTGACCACAAAAAAAAAAAAAAAACTATAATTCTTTAGGATCTAGTGCAGAAAATTCATTGTTGATTTAGACATGCATAAAATAAAAATATAATAAAAAAAAGAAAAGGAAAAGAAACGTACAGATGGTGCATTTTCGGATATGCAAGGCTTCCGGGTGAAAAGAAAATATGAACATGTCAGTAACAGACCGATAATTTTATGCTATAGAAATGTTTTACGTAAACTAAATTCTTTTTTTTTTTTAATCTTTATGTATACCTTAGTTTTCTTGATTTTACATGTATTCTTCCACCACACCTCCCCGTGACCAAAAAAAGTTCCACCACCAGCGACAACCAGGTTTGCTACATTCTCAAACTTTATCCAAAGTCTTTTTGGGAAATCATACATTTCAGAAAATGCTATTATTGTTCCTTGTATCTACAAAAAAAAAAAAAA
>CACSLK010000984.1:19302765-19327579 GCA_902706635.1 Striga hermonthica
AAAAAAAAATATATAAGTATAGATGAATAAGATAATGGTTGTGATGTGTATAAGTGTGATACCCCCCAATATTTTATCACCCATTAGCTAACATCTAATATATTTTAAGTATTAATTACTAACATACTAAATATATTTAGGTGCACAATTTTTTGTTTTTTTTTTCCTTAAACTAATATGTGTGAATTTCCATATGCGGTAGGAATTAACAATACCATATTAAATAGAAATGTATTAAATTACTAATTATATCATAAGTAAAACTAAAACTTATTCTATCTATTATCTGTTCGAGATGTTTGATGTTATAAATAAAAGAAACATGATAAAGTGGATAAATATGATAAAGTTGATATATATCAAATAGAAATGTATTAAATTACTAATTATATCATAAGTAAAACTAAAACTTATTCTATCTATTATCTGTTCGAGATGTTTGATGTTATAAATAAAAGAAACATGATAAAGTGGATAAATATGATAAAGTTGATATATATCATCCTTATATCCATACTTAAGCTTTATATAACTCACACACACGTGTCTTATACTAGGATTAATTGGTGGATATAGTTTTCGTTTTATTATAATGAGATTAATATCTTTCATCACCACTATAGCAACCTCACCGCCTTAGCTATTCTATAAATAAGGTTAGATGGAAAAGTTTAGCAGCAACCAAAGAGAAATAAATAAATCAATAGTGAATCATCTTTGTGAGCAATTTTTTGAGTATCGTCATAGAAGGTGAAAGGGTAGGATTCTATAATTTTTTGTGTGATTAATTATGTTCTAAACTTATAGATTTTAATTATTGTACCAATTTTAAAAATCGGTCTTTGAAGAACGCGTCGGTGACCCCGAACCCGACCTTCGGGCTACCGAAACTTTATAAATAAATCATATTAAAGCCCTCGTTCTTAGGGTCACGTTGGTTAAATTAGATTTTGATTTTGATGTGTCAAAGATAGGTAACGAGTCATATATATGCATATTTGCCGTTGTGTGCAATTTGTTCGGTTTCATATTATTTTGACCTTTACAAGTTGTTCTTTTATTTTGGGTGTCTTCAAAGAACTTATAGTAAAGCTTATTGTCTTTAATAGGAACAAAAATTTTATAAATACCGATTTTATATATAAAGTTACGTTAAAAATACTATTATCATACCAGTCTGTTTTATGTCAAACATAATCCTGTCAGTGTGTCGGTTTACGGGATCTTTTAATTGAAATACCCACTTGTTTTTATTTTAATATCTCCACCAAAGTTGTAGTTTTATGGCTTATGTTACTAGAACTTTAAAAATAAGTCTAAAATATTTTATATATCAAAAGTTATGCTTGTTATACAGAGACTGCCAATAAATTTTACGACCAGTTTTTACAGCAATGGTAGTCTCTATTTGAACACAATTTAGACCTTTTAAACGTCTTGTTTTGTGTTTGATAACTAAATAAGTATTTTAAAAGAGTGTTTTGAGGTTTTATTAGAACTAGAATTACGATAATATGTCTTTTCATTTTGAAGTTATGATTAAAATACGAACACTACACCTAGTTGTATGTAGTCAGATTTTTGTGGCAGTTTTACTTCAGTTTTGACTAGTTTTCACTGTCTTAATATGCTCGTCTATATTTTCGGTCTACATATAAATTGTAAGTTTGTGTTTTATGAATATATAGAAGTAAGAATTAGTTAAATATGAATTTTGTAGCTAAAATTATATTTAAAGAACGAAGTATTGCGCATGGTTTTAAATCTAGGAAGTAATTAATTTATTTATAATTCTTATCTTATGCTAGTTAATTAAAAAGATAATTTTAAATTATAAATTAATGAACATATTTTGTTCAGACTAGATCAAGTTAAACATATAAGTTGATTTTCGATTTTGCAAAGTTATAAGCTAAGGACTCGAGGTAAATACAAGTCCATTCACAACTACAATGCATAAACAGAGTATTGTTGTACTCTATTATATGAAGATTTATGTGCTTATGTGAATAGTGTTTTTATGTGAATAAATGTTGGTATGTATTGATATTTATTCTAATCATTGGACATAGCATGCATTTCATGTTCACGTGCATGCATGTTTCGCTGTTAAAGAAAATATCTCGCATCTACGACATAAGGAGAAAAGAAAAAGTATTTTATTATTATTTGGTCGTTGCTACACACCGAGGTCAAGTGTCCCGTGAGACATTGCATAAGAGCGTGTGAGATGTAAGGACATAACTTATTATGTTATGCCCAATGCCCCGTGATACATTGCATAAGGGCGTGTGAGACATAAGAACTGAGCCAATTCTGCGCCACGTGAGACATTGCATAAAAGCGTGTGAGATGGTTCGGGCTGAATGTTATGATTATTGATTATATTGAGCTCATTTCTGGTGCCTAGCAGTGAGGTCCCAGAGAAAGAAATGTTTTCAGAAATAAATATTTTCACAGCATGAGTCATACACGAGCATTTGCCTTTCACGTTGCAATGCATATTAGTTTATGATGTTGTTTCTTGACATGCATAACTTTTACTTATTGGCCATACCTCATGTAGTTTATGCATTGAAGGTAATTTTGTTGATATCTGAGGTTTCGCATAACCGACCTGTTGGATCCGAAGAGTTTTGGGGATATGTACATGGATGACGACCTGTTGGGCCAGCGAGTGAACTCACAATATAAATTTCTTTTAATAAACGACCTGTTGGGCCAGCGAGTGAACTCACACTATAAATTTCTTTTAATAAAATTATGTTGTAAAAGTTTCATAAACAGTGTTTGGATCCTTTTCACTGTGTATAAATATTACTATCCACGTCATGTTTATAAATAAATCTATGTAAATTTTCAAATATATAAATATTCAGTAGTAGAAGAGTGGTCTTGACAAAGTGGTATCAGAGCCCAGACTGCAGGTCCTGTAGACTGTCCATGTGCATGACTCAGACTTCATAAAGTGCAACAGTGCCGGTAAGCTTTAATTATTATGTGTTTTACTTGTCTTATACATGTTTTGGCCATGTAGTATAAATATGGCAAGAACTGGGAGCGAAGGTAGTGGTGGTGCCAACAGAAGAGAAGTCGAAGGGACATATAACCCTCGAGACAACCGTGATGCAGCCACCAGACGATTTACTGAACAAGTAGAAAAACAATCCCATCAAATCCAACAACTTATCCAACAAAAACATACAAACGAGTTTCCAAGAGGTGCCAAAAATCAAGTGTCATATCAGGAAGGACCAATCGACATAGTTAGAGAAAGATACCGAAGATTAAATCCAAAGGACGATTTTGAGGACGGTTCAAACAGATTGGAGCTCATTACCACCGATTCACTTCAGATCCAAAGTAGACCCATCAAATTGGCGTCGTCTGTGGGGAGCTCTTAAGGGAAGCAAGAGCTTTGCACCTGGTTCTGATCTGTTCGGAGATGGCGGATGTAATATCCCATTCCGTTATTGATAAAAGTAATTATTTTAGTTTAGAGTTTGAACTATTTACATTTTTTAATAATGCTCGTCCAAGCAGTTAGTAAGTTTTTCAGTTATAAATTTGACTTTAAGTCGAATGTATTCTCGATTAAATTTTGATTGATAATCCAACAGTTCAAGTTATTAATTAATTCCGGTTTGTTTATTTTTATAAATGGATTTATAAGATTGGATTAATAATTATAAGTTGGCGAATAATCGAAATTGAGTATATTTTGATTAATAGTTTAAGATAAGTCGTGAACCGAACCAAAAATGTTCGGTCATGAGTCAAGCCTTAATCAAGTCATAGTCGAGCCTTAGTACTAAATACTTAGAACTTTTCAAAGTGTTTGAGTTATCAAGTTAAGATCATAGTATCTCACCAAGAGTTGACTAATGCATGTTCCTATATCATGTGAGATCCGACCAAGCATCATTTAGTTCAGCTAATATCACCAAATTGTCGTGAATAATGTGCAAGACAACTTAAAGTCATCTAAGACATCTCATGGAAAACAAGAGAGGTTGAACTACCACATTATTGTCGAGAATCTTGAGTTATGACAAACCAAGTCAATTTTTCC
The DNA here is from genome assembly GCA_902706635.1 of Striga hermonthica. Lineage (NCBI taxonomy): Eukaryota > Viridiplantae > Streptophyta > Magnoliopsida > Lamiales > Orobanchaceae > Striga > Striga hermonthica. The sequence goes on from CACSLK010000984.1 coordinate 19,306,838, forward strand.
TTACATCAAACGCATATGAAGAAGGTGAACCACTATATGCCTACCATTTATTTTATTTTGGATCAATCAAGCATGAGATCTTTATAATCTTCCTTTTCAGTTGTTTTAGAGCATAACTCAAACAAATAAGAAAAGGCCGAGAGAAAAATACGAGAGCAAAAAGCTAAGAGTACAGAAAATTTTCAGTTTTTTTTTTCTTTTTCCTCTTCCCTCGTCGTGCACAGCCATTCACCGGTGGGTTACCTGGTCACCTCAGAAGTTCAGTAGGTGACAAGAAGATGTGATTCATAAACTCACAGTCGTCTTCTCCGTCAATCTTAATCTTCGCCGGAGTCTGCCATTCCTCATGCGGGAGAAGTTGTCGCGAGCTCTCGGCCAAGGAGCAATAACAGTCACTTATCATCGTCGATAATTTCTGTCTTCAGCAACGACGAGCAGCTGGAATTTCCGATCATCAACTTCATTCAGTCGTCCTTCGCGTTCAACAGCAACCTTCGCTGGATTTCACTAGCAGCCGCTGCGCGAATTTTTTCGGCGAGAAGCAAATTTCGTCGGTTTTTATTTCGATCAATAGCGACCGGCGCCGGCCATATTGATCAGCTACCTTAGTCGGAGAAGATGAAAATCATGGTAGTGTCAGCTGCGAGCCTGCCGGGAAGAAAAACGGGCAGCAGAGGATTTTTCTTCATCTTTTCACTATATACTTGCCTCATTTCATGCGGTGACTTCGGGTGCCCCGTTGGCCCTCGTTATGCGAGCCGAGCATTAGCGAAAGTGCTTTTGAGAAAGCACGAGAAGAGGAGAATCTGTTCGTGGCATTTATTTAGTATTTTGAGGCCCCGAGCATGGGTATTGAGTAGCTTGAGTTTGAGGGTGTATATTAATAAGATAAGTAAAAATGTCGTTTTCGTGGGCCCCGCAAGGTTTCGTGACATTGCGGGTTACTGAGAAACAAGTTGGGATGTGTAGATTGTTTTTGCACGATTCCATTCGAGACATTTATCGAGTATTTCAGAGCTCCGAACATTTAATTAGAGAAGCTTGAGTTTCACGGATGAATAGTAAGAAAATGAGCGAATTTGTCGAGGACGAGTTTGAGTGTTCGAGGCTTTGTTTTTCTCGATTCTTTCAGTATCTCGATTATCTGAGAGGAGGTATAAAGCTTGACTGTTTATTTAAATAATTTCTAGTATGGTCTGAGTCTTATTCCAAAATTTGAATATTTTTCGAGTCCAATCAGTCTAGTATGATTATACCAATTTAATTCCGGACTTAGTATGATTTTTAGAAAACCATTAGAGTGTTTCTTTAAATCTGGAATATTACGAGCACAATACTTAGTATATTTGTTTATATTTTTATGTAGCTTGCAGATACAGCTACCCAACACAGCACTTACAGTTTTCAAGCAGAAAAGGTGGGGACCCAGCCTGGGTATTACATTGACTATAATATTGATATCATGTCTGTGGTATGTATGTGGAGATTTACCCGAACGATGCAGTTATTCCGCTTGTGGTCCATATTAATATGGTTCGGTCTTGTATGGAAGGTTCTCCATCATGAGTCACTCGCCCAATTAAGTTAAGTTATACTGGGTTCTGTGGGAGGCGACCCCCAGAATGTGATCACTTGAGAATCGACCAGTTACCGGTAGTTGCACAGTTCAATTACAGTTACCGGTCAGATACCGGGAGATTAAATTCAGATATATATTGATGATCATGATATTGATATTATTATTGTTTTTTTACTTTAGTCTGGGTTTTTACGGAGCATTGTGATTTAGTGCTCACGCCCCATTATTATCATTTTCAGGTAATAGGGTCGGCTCGGAGGTGTGAGCTCAGATGTGGTGGTGATGTTCGTGCGTTTGTTTCAGTGGACATTTTGGACTTTTATGTCTGTAAAATTATTCACGCTTTTAAGATTTTTCCGCTACGCATTCAAGTTTCGAACTTGCAAGTATTTTCAGATTTACAGATTTAACCGGTTCGCAGCGTTTACAGATTTAACCGGTTCGCTATGCATTCAAGTTTCGAACTTGCAAGTATTTTCAGATTTACAGATTTACAGATTTACAGCGGAGAAGGAAAGACTTCAGAGGAATCTGAGTGAGGATTTTAGAGGAACCTGGACAGACAAGCGGCCTCCGCTGATTCCCAGGCCCAAACCAACACTTCCGATGTTTGGTTTCCCACCGTTTGTGGGGCAAGCGCCGTCGGGAGAGCGTATGGAGGAAGAAACACCTATCACCCCACCTAGGGTAAAAATTCCAGTGCTAACACAAGGAGGACCTAGCCAGGTGAAGGGCACAAGCACGTGAGTTGATGGGCAAGAGTCGGCGGAGACATCCCTGAGTCTGGGAAGACAAGCAGGAGTGGTGGAGCAAGGGGCGAGGCCACCACCCCAGGTCGAGGAGCAGACGTTGACGGTGACAAAGAGTGAAATGAAAAAGATGATTGCAGAAGCGGTGGCGGCCCAACTTAAACAGACCCCAGTCGAGCAACCTAGGGTCGAACAACCTAGGGTTGAGCAACCAGGATCGAGCAACCTAGGTTCGAGCAATCTCGGGTCGAGCAACCACACATTGAGCGTGAGCAGCAAGCCTAGTCCAATGAGAGGCAAAGCAGAAGGGCGGACAAGGAGGAGTACTCTATCAGAACTGTTAATCCACAGGCGAGGAACGAAACACTAGAACAGTTGTTGGCCCAAGTTCGGGATTTGCAGGCTCGAATCGAGGGAAGAAAAACTGGATGCTCAAGGGGGCATCCATTCTCGCAACAAATCCTAGATGCCGACTTGCCACAAGGGTTCCGAGAGCTCAACATATGGTATGACGGGTCGACCGACCCATCCCGTCATCTAAGGAGTTTTGAGAATATGGCGATGCTGCATCGTTATAACGACCCGGTCCAATATCGAGATTTCCTAACAACCTTGCGAGGATCTGTACAATATTGGTACCATCAGCTACCATCAGGAGCCATCAAGGACTTTGACGGGTTCAGTTCGAGTTTCCTAAACCAATTCGCAAGTGTTAAACCCCAGGAGAAGTCGTGCATCACCCTGATGGGACTGCCGTAGAAAGAGGGTGAATCGCTGCGCGACTATGTGGCGAGATACACGAGGGCGTGTGTCGATGTACCCAAAGCATTGAAGGAGATTAAGGCAGGAGGATTAACTAGAGGATTGCGGCTGGGGCTGTGTAGAAACTCTCTGGCAAAACACGCCGGTAGGACATTCGATGAGGTGTTGGGGAAATGTGAAAAGTATATGAATGTCGAGGAAGAGGAGGCCGATTTCTTGAAAGTGAATAAGAAAACTAAAGTAGATTCTCCATACGAGAGGAAGGACAAGAAAAGTCACCCGACATGAGATAGAAAGGGATCCCCATGAACCGAGAGAGAGGGACGATCCAGGGGATGGAGGCCGACTCATACACCCCCATGTCGGCTCCCCAGGCCAGAATATTGGAAGTAATAGAGAGGGAGATCCATGATAATGTGGTGAGATGGCCCAGGACGAGAAAGGATGGACCGGAAAAGCCCAAAAGCATCATGTATTTTCAATTTCACAAAGACTACGGGCATAATACGGACGTTTGCAGGCACCTGAAAGACAAGATTGAGAGGCTGATCAAGGAAGGGCACTTAAAGGAGTTTATCTATAAGGATCAATAAAGGTCATGTCAAAGGAGAAAAAGAAGTAAGAGCCCTCATAAAAGGTCGAGAATGCTGGAGAAGGAGGAACTCCCTCAGAAAAGAGGAGTGATACATATGATAATTGGCGGACCAGTTGATGGAGATTCAAATTGAACGAGGAAGGCGTATGCCCGAGGACGACATGCGAAAGTTGAGGTACAACAGGTCGATGAGAATGGCCCAGTGATGAATTTTGGGCCAGCAGATGTGGGAGAGGTCAAGAGACCCCATAATGATGCCCTAATGATAACCACCCAAGTATCTGGTTATGAAGTGCAGAGAGTGTTTGTCGATACTAGAAGCTCGGTGAATGTGATTTTTTACGATTGCCTAAAAAAGATGGACCTCGATATTCAACTCACACCCCTGCATATTTTTGGTTAGAGACATGCTGTAAAAATTATGTTTTGCAGATTCTATCGATTTTATTTTGATCTGGCCATCATGTTTCAGTCAAAGTACATATGCTTGCAGTTTATTTATTTATGACAATTATACTCCATGTCTTATATTGAGATAGTGTGGTTCGAAGTGTTTCGAACAGAAAGATCACCTATCGGTTCCTTATAAGACTAAACTATTCGTTCACAGTCTAGACAGGCAGTGAGACCCCTCTTGGAAAAAGACTGTACTGTACTCTTGATTCAGTTGGTCTTTAACTGAAGAATTACACTAGCACTTATGTTAAGTGTTGAACAGGACCACGGAAGGATAAGGTTATGAGACTCACTGATCGTTGTTGTAACCTAGACTTTCAGTGATTGATGCGTTCTCTTAAGCTGTAAGATAATATAAAATAGGCATATATATTTATCTCTTATTTATTTGATTTATCAAGTGATTCCTATTTTATTAGGATGACACACGAGGTATTTTGGTAAGTAAGAATAATTATATGATGTGCTATTATAAATTATTTATGGTCACTATGTTGTAGTGCGCTGGATTGATGACGTCCCCAGAATGAGCTCAGAAATGTACATTATGTTAAACCCTGCAGGTAGACGATTGTCTGACATAATGGTTAAGGTTCTGAGTGGTACTAATTTTGGAAATCAATAAGAAGTTGATTGATTATTTTGTCAGTAATTTAACTAATCAACAAACTTTATATCTTAAACATAGGGAGGTAAATTGATCAATCGAATTAATATTATTTAATCATGGAGGCTCGATTTTATTGGTAAAATAGTGGCTAAATGGGGAGAACAATAATATTACTCTAGTGGGATGTTTTATTATTTAATTCCATTTAAATAGGAATTAATTTTATTCCATATTAATTAATTTAATTAGGAAGATAATATTTCTAGTAGAATCTTCTCTAGTGTTAGGAGACTAAAGAGTTTTCTAGAAGATGAAGATTAGTAGGAGAAATATTTCCTACATTGGATTATTAATTTGAGTAGAATTAGGTTTCCTAAATTAGGAATTAATTTTATTTCATGATTACTAATTTAATTTGGAAAAGTATTCCTACTACAATCTTTTCTAGTGTTAGGAGACTAAGGAGTCTTTTAGAAGAGTTAGATTAGCAGGAGATTTCTTTCCTACATTGGATTAGTATTTGGAGTAGAATTAGGATTCCTAGGCCTAATGGGATAAGCCCATATTTAGCACCTCCTTAAGGTCCATAATGGAGCCTATAAATACACCAAGTCCCAATCTCTTGACCATCATTATGCTGGCCGATTTTTCACCCCTACATACGTGAGAAATAGCATTGTTCGAGGGTTAGGGAGATTCGATTAAACACTCCACCAAGTTTAATCGAAGTAGGTGTTTAGGTAATCCGTTAGAAGGCCTTTTGGTACAATATACTTGAGCCTTTATACATATATATTTTGCGGTCACTTCCTCAGGCGACAGCTGCCGTCGACCACCACCGGAGAACCATCACTGCCGCCCGAAGTCGCCGGAAGCCGCCAGCGCCCAACCGCAAGCTGCTGCCAGCGACCGCGACTCGCGACCAACTGCTGCCAACGATCGCAACTCGCGTCTAGCCGCTGCAACTGACCCGAGACCCGCGTACCGTGAACCGAGCTTCGTTGGAACCTTCGATTAGAATCGAATAAAGGCTAAATATATCCGCCCATTAGATTGTGGTATTCAGACGAACTACACCAACGGTACTCTACATCGTCTCAGAGTCGGCAAAAATTTTAAAAGGTAAACATCCATATCCTAACTATAGATTTCGCTGCGTTAGGATTTATTTCGGTAAGTTCAATACTGTGCATGTTGTTTGACGTTCCTCATAGAACCCAACAACTGGTATCAGAACCCAGGTTTAATTCAACCTCATGCACAGTTTGAATTTGGACTTTGCCTGTTTACATGAATTATGTGCGTACGGACGCAACGGTATAGTAGATTAAAAATTGCAATAAGTTTTTGCAGGTGATTTCGAATCCGACTATTGTAGCCCGTATGTATGAATTTTAATTCATGTTGAATGTATGTTGTTTTTTAAAGCCTCGGACATGTCAAGGATTTTTTGGGTTGGTGAATGCTTGTTATAAATTATTCGCGCGGTGGGACACCGCATAGTTTATTGCTTTCACATAAGCTCCTCTACAGCTCCTGCGTGGGTCATAGGATAAATTGTGTAATTTTTGTTTATATTATTCACTATTGATCCGGCGAGCGTGGACCAACCTTGATGGGGCGAGGTGATAAACACGTACACGGATGCCATGGTGATGATTCAATGGCGACTTTCCCATAGACGACCAATTCAGTAGGAGTCACTGCGAAAGGGGAGATCCAATACCTGAATCGGAGGACACACTCAATAAGGACAGGATTGTGTTTTCTCCGTAACATTGGAGATTGATTAATGGCCATGATAGTTGGATTATAATTCCTAGTTTATTATTGCTTATTAATCATGCATGTTTTATGTGATTGCTTATGTACAAAATCAAACATGTTCTAGAAAATCCCGTAAAATAAAATTATATTAAGTGTGTAATGGGTTGAAATAAATTACATCCAAGGCCTCCATTATAGGTTTGTCAGTGAAGAGATTTAATTCGAGCCAAAAGGACATTTTATTTCACAATTCACAAGGACGAATCTCCTTCGAGATGGTTATAGTAAGCTTAAAGTAAACTTAGTACCAATTAATGGGTTACACTTAAAGTGCAAATAATTACGATAGTCCCAAAGGATAAGTTCGTTTTTATTCTTTTATAAGTTAATTGCGCTGGCCAAAAGATGAAACCGACTATTAGTTAAGTATTGTTCGGTAGTATGTTAAGCTAATGGGATTTATCCCTCCTCTTGTGAATGTTTGAACTGTAGACGTCCACACTCCGTGGCCTGTGGGGATTTGGTGTTTTGAGGTGTTGGTGAATTTATTTGAATATTGTTACATGGGATCAATATTTGATGTTTAAATTCAAAACTACTTGACTGAGTAAAGACTATGTTTGCATGATTCCAAGAATTCAAAATGTCTTTCAATCCGTTGTCCGTAATTCTCAAAGAAAACAAACTTGTTGGTCCCAATTGTATTGACTGGAAAAGAAACTTAGATAGTTAACTGCTGAGGGTACAAATTTGCTACTGTTGAGGCTTGTCCGGCTGTGCCTGCTGACAATGCACCAGACCAAGAGAAAGAGGAGTATGCTCGGTGGAAAAAGGCTGACGAGATGGCGAAGTGTTACATCTTGGCATCTTTTTCAAATTTACTTCAACATCAACATCGGTCTATGAACACTGCAGCAGAGATGCTTCTCAATCTCAAGGAGTTATTTGCTCATCAGTCGCAGGCTGCCCGACAAGAGGCCATGAGGTTCTGATGAACATGACCATGCGTGGGGCACTCTCGTAAGGGAACATGTTCTTGCTATGATGGCCCAGCTGAATGAGCTGGAGGTTCTTGGGGCTTTTATTGACGGGGAAACCCAGGTCGATATAGTGCTCCAGTCTTTGCCGAAGAGCTTCGAGCAATTCCGGTTGAATTACAACATGAACAAGATGTTGATGACTCTTCTGGGACTTGTCTCTGAACTTCAGTCGGCAGAGGGCCTGTTTCGTCAGAAGACCCAAGCTATGGTGGCCCAACGGGGAGAAGCTTCCACTTCTAAGGCTCCTAAGGGCAAGATGAGGAAGAAGTCCGCAGAAAAGGGCAAGGCGGTCATGAATGACACGCATCCTCGACAGAAGGCGAAGAAGTCGAAAGGCAAGTGCCACAAATGCCAGCAGAAAGGACACTGGAAGGCAGACTTCCCTCTCCTCAAGAAGTTCAACAAATGTATATCTTTTTCTTTAGTCGTTGAAACATGTTTAGCGGTGTTATCTACCAGTACCTGGTGTGTAGATACAAGAGCCACTGATCATGTCTGCAATTCAATGCAAGGGTTCCAGGAAACCAAGCGACTTAAGGAAGGATAAGTTACCATCTACTTGGGCGATGCTAGTAGAGCGTCAGCAGTTGCAGTGTGAGACGTCTATTTAGATTTTGGCTTAGATAAGTTTCTAGTTTTGAAAGATTGTCTTTATGTTCCTAGTTTTGGAAAGAATTTGATTTCAGTTTCTAAGTTGTTTATGAACGGTTTTTCTACTACTTTTGATAATAAAGTTGTTATTCGTTTTGGCAAAAAGTTCATATGTTCTGGTTCATTAGTTGACAATCTATACATTCTAGAATTTCTAAGTCATCTCCACTGCAACAGAAACAATTACTTAATTCATCATCTAATCTAAATAAGAGATATAAACCTTCCAAAATAAACAAAACATATTTTTTGCCATCTAAGACTTGGTCATATTAACCTTAGAAGGATTCAAAGGTTGGTAGCAAACAGGCCCTTGGGGTCGTTAGAAGTTGAGGTTTTTCCAACTTGTGAGTCTTGCCTGGAAGGCAAAATGACTAAGAGGGTTTTTAGTTCTAAGGGACATAGAGCCGAAGATGTGTTAGGGCTAGTTCATTCCTATCTATGTGGTCCTATGAGTGTTCAAGCGATAGGTGGTTTCGAGTACTTCATTACGTTTATCGATGATTACTCGAAATATGGGTACATTTTCCTTTTGTACCGCAAGTCTGAATGCTTTGAGAAGTTCTTAGAGTATAAGGCAGTTGTGGAGAAGCAGTTAAAAAAAGTATCAAGTCATTACGTTCAGATCGTGGTGGCGAATATCTCTCGAATGAATTTTGGAACTACTTGACGGATAATGGGATTACGTCCCAACTGACTGCGCCTGGCACGCCTCAGCAGAATGGCGTAGCAGAAAAGAGGAATAGGACTCTTATGGAAATGGTTAGGGCAATGATGAGTTATAGTACTGTACCAGATTCATTTTGGGGATACGCCCTAGAAATAACGGTATACATTATGAATAGAGTACCTTCTAAATCAGTACCGTTTACACCATTGGAGTTGTCTGGGCATAAGCCCAGTCTAAGGCATCTCAGGATTTAGGGTAGTCTAGCACACGTACTGAGAACCGATACTGATAAGTTGGAACCGAGAACAGAAGTAAGGTTGTTTGTTGGATATCCTAATGAAACGAAGGGTGGTCTATTTTATAGTCCCGAGGACCAGAAAGTAATCGTTAGCACGAATGCTAGGTTCTTGGAAGAAGACTATGCTTTAGATCATAAGCCCAGTAGTAGACATGTCCTCGAGGAGTTAAAGGGAGTGAGTACTTCAATACCGAGTGCGCTAGATGTTACACTACAAAATACTGCAACATGTATCGCTAATGATGCACCTGAGCAGGTAGTACCTCGTCGTAGTGGGAGGGTTGTCCGGCAGCCTGAATGGTTCATGGGTCTGGGAGAGTCTTCTGAGGCCGTTCCGGACGTTCTTGAATCCGACCCATGGGCTTACAATGAGGCACTCCAAGATCGGGACGCAGAGTCTTGGCAAAAGGTGATGAAATCTAAAATAGGGTCAATGGACTCTAATCAGGTCTGGATCTTGTAGAGCCACCCAGTGGCATTTGCGCCATTGGATGCAAGTGGGTCTATAAGAGAAAGAGAGGAGCAGATGGGAAGGTTGAGACCTTCGAAGCTAGGCTTGTTGCGAAATGGTACACTCAGAAAGAAGGGATCGATTATGAGGAAATCTTTTTGCCAGTAGCCATGCTCAAATCCATTAGGATTCTCTTGGCTGTAGCCGCTCATATGGATTATGAGATTTGGCAAATGGATGTTAAGATCGCTTTCCTTAACGGGAATTTGGACGAGGACATCTATATGCAGCAACCAGAAGGATTCATTTCAAAGGGCCAAGAGCATCTGGTCTGTAAGCTGAAGAGATCCATTTATGGGCAGAAGCAGGCTTCGAGGTCTTGGATCATCCGTTTTGACGAGATTGTCCAATCGTATGGTTTACCCAATGTCCGGATGAGCACTGTGTGTACAAGAAAAGTGATGGAAACGTGGTGGTGTTTCTTGTGTTGTACGTGGATGACATACTTCTCATTGGAAACAGTGTGAAGATGTTATCAGACGTAATGGTATGGTTATCCAAGCAGTTTAATATGAATGATTTGGGAGATATGAGAAAGTTGTGCATATCCCAATCCACATACATAGACAATGTCCTAAAACGTTTCAACATGTAAGATTCCAAGAAAGAGGATTTACCCTTTCAGCAGGGAATATCTCTATCTAAGAAGATGTCCCCGAAGACACCTCAAGAGGTAGAGGACATGAAAGCCGTTCCTTATGCATCGGCAATAGGAAGCCTCAGGTATGCTATGTTGTGCACGCGACCTGATATCCAATTGCTTCGATTTGAATTATCCGGAGAATGCCTTATGTATATTTGTTATGTCGTGGGCATGGTAGCAAGATATCAGAGTAATCCAGGACCGGAACATTGGTCTGCGGTAAAGCATATACTCAAGTACCTACGTAAGATTAAGGAGTACATGTTGATTTACCAGGCAGATGAATTGCTTCCGTTGGGTTACACCAATTTTTACTTCCAAGCAGACAGGGACGGAAGCAAGTCGACCTCAGGGTTTGTGTTTACTTTAGGAGGAGGAGCCATAGTGTGGAGGAGTGTCAAGCAGAAATGCGTGGCAGACTCAACCGTGGAGGCTGAGTATGTAGCAGCCTCAGAGGCAGCGAAAGAAGCTGTCTGGCTCAGGAATTTTCTCCTCAACCTTGATGTGGTACCAACTTTGCCCGCTGCGATTACAGTGTTCTGTGATAACAGCGGAGCAATAGCAAATTCGAATGAGCCATGGACTCATAAAGTGAGTAAACACATAGAGCGCAAGTATCACCTGATAGGAGAAATCGTTGGACGATGAGAAGTCGTTGTTGCCAAAATACAGTCAGAGGACAACCTAGAAGATCCTTTTACGAAGAGCCTATCGGCGAAAGTCTTTACAACACACGTAGAAGGAATGGGAGTCAGATGTTAAGGCGACATAGTAAACTAGTCTTTGAGAATTAGATTGAAAGAAATTGTGGTTAGTTTGTTTAGCCACGAGCTTATAAAGCATAAGTGGGAGATTGTTAGAGATATGTTGTAAAAGCTATATTTTGCAGATTCTATCGATTCCATTTTGATCTGGCCATCATGTTTCAGTCAAAGTATATATGTTTGCAGTTTATTTATTTATGCAAATCATACTCCATGTCTTATATTAAAATAGTGTGGTTCGAAGTGTTTCGAACAGAAAGATCACCTATCGGTTCCTAATATGACTAAACTATCCGTTCACAGTCTAGACAGGCAGTGAGACCCCTCTTGGAAAAAGACTGTAGTGTATTCTTGATTCAGTTGGTCTTTGACTGAAGAATTACTCTAGCACTTATGTTAAGTGTTGAACAGGACCACGGAAGGATAAGGTTATGAGACTCACTGATCGTTGTTGTAACCTAGACCTTCAGTGATTGATGCGTTCTCTTAATCTGTAAGATAATATAAAATAGGCATATATATTTATCACTTATTTATTTGATTTACCAAGTGATTCCTATTTTATTAGGATGACATACGAGGTATTTTGGTAAGTAAGAATAATTATATATGCTATTATAAATTATTTATGGTCACTATGTTCCAGTGCGTTGGATTAATGACGTCCCCGAAATGAGCTAAGGAATGTACATTATGTTAAACCCTGCAAGTAGATGATTGTCTGACATAATGGTTAAGGTTCTGAGTGGTACTAATTTCGGAAATGAATAAGAAGTTGATTGATTATTTGTCAGTAATTTAATTAATCAACGGACGTTATATATTAAACATAGGGAGGTAAATCGATCAATCGGATTAATATTATTTAATCATGGAGGCTCTATTTTATTGGTAAAATAGTGGCTAAATGGGGAGAGCAATAATATTACTCTAGTGGGATGTTTTATTATTTAATTCCATTTAAATAGGAATTAATTTTATTCCATATTAATTAATTTAATTAGGAAATTAAAATTCCTACTAGAATCTTCTCAGGTGTTGGAGACTAAGGAGTCTTCTAGAAGATGAAGATTAGTAGGAGAAATATTTCCTACATTGGATTATTAATTGGACTAGAATTAGGTTTCCTAAATTAGGAATTAATTTTATTCCATGATTACTAATTTAATTATGAAAATTATTCCTACTAGAATCTTCTCTAGTGTTAGGAGACTAAGGAGTCTTCAAGAAGAGTTAGATTGGTAGGAGATTTCTTTCCTACATTGGATTAGTATTTGGAGTAGACCTAGGATTCCTAGGCCTAATGGGATAAGCCCATATTTAGCACCTCCTTAAGGTCCCTAATGGAGCCTATAAATACACCAAGTCCCAATCTCTTGATCATCATTATGCTGGCCAATTTTTCACCCCTACATATGTGAGAAATAACATTGTTCGAGAGTTAGGGAGATTCGATTAAACGCTCCACCAAGTTTAATCGAAGTAGGCGTTTAGGTAATCCGTTAGAAGGCCTTTAGGTACAATATACTTAAGCCTTTATACATATATATTTTCCGGTCACTTTCTCAGCCGACAGCCGCTGTCGACCACCACCGGAGAACCATCGCCGCCGCCCGAAGTTGTCGGAAGCCGCCAGCGCCCAACCGCAAGCTGCTGCCAGCGACCGCGACTCGCGACCAACTGATGCCAGCGACCGCGACTCGTGACCAACTGCTGCCAACGACCGCGACTCGCGACCAACTGCTGCCAGCGACCGCAACTCACGTCTAGCCGCTGCAACCGACCCGAGACCCGCGTACCGAGCTTCGTTGGAACCTTCAATTAGAATCGAATAAAGGCCAAATCTATCCGACCATTAGATTGTGGTATTCAGACGAACTACACCAACGGTAATCTACATCGTCTCAGAGTCGAAAATAACTTTAAAAGGTAAACGTCCATATCCTAACTATAGATTTCGCTGCGTTAGGATTTATTTCGATAAGTTCATACTGTGCATGTTGTTTGACGTTCCTCATAGAACACAACAACATCGCTCTTTGGATTCAATGGATCAGAAGTCGCACCTCTAGGAGAAACCATGCTTGTTGTCGTCCTACGGGAAGGCGACTTGAGGAAGGTGAAGATGGTGAGGTTCGTGGTGGTCGATATCGAGTCAGCTTACAATGTGATTCTTGGGAGGGCAACACTTAATGCTTTTCAGGTTGTGGTGTCAACTTATCATATAAAGCTGAAGTTTCTTGTAGGAGATTGAGTAGGGAAGGCTCGAGGCGATCAGAAGTTGTCGAGAACCTGCGACCAGATAACAGTAAAAACTAACCAGCGAGCCGAGGTCAAAGAGGGAAAGAAACCAATGTCGAGCGAAAAGAGGCCGAGAAGAAGTGATCTCGAGCCACATGAAGAGTTGATGGAGATACAAATGGTGAAAGGGAGGAACAGACTACCAAAGTCGGGAAGGAGTTGGAGGACAAGTTGCGGAATCAGCTCATTGCATTACTTAAGGAAATCAGGGACATATTCACATTCACCCGTGAGGAGTTGTCAGGGATCGACCCCGAGGTCATAGAGCATAAACAAAATGTAAACCACCTCAAAAAGCCGGTGAAAGAACGACTTAGACACCATGGAGCGGAGATCGACAAAGCAATTGAAGTCGAGGTGGATAAGCTGCTGCGAGCGGGGCACATTAAGAAAATCCAGTTCCCAGAATGGATATCAAACGCAGTAATGGTGAGGAAGACATTAAACAAATGGCGCATGTGTACCGACTTTTGAGACTTAAACTTGGCGTGTCCAAAAGATCGTTATCCACTGTCGAGGATCGACCAGCTGGTCGACTCCACAGCTGGTTGTGAATTGCTAATTATGATGGACGCATCTCAGGGTATCACCATATTCTCTTGGCCCCCGAGGATAATAGTAAAGTAAGTTTTGTGACGAGTAAAGGGACATATTGCTATGTCGTCATGCCCTTCAGACTCAAGAATGAAGGGGCAACTTACCAAAGATTGATGGATCGAATGTTCAAGCTGCAGATCGGGTGTAACATGGAGGTATAGATGGACGATATCCTGGTGAAAATCATATCCTCTACCTCGCATATGGACGACTTAAGAGAGGCGTTCACAATGCTTAGATAGTTTGGAATGAAGCTAAATCCGAGCAAATGCGCCTTTGGAGTAAGGGCAGGACGATTTTTGGGGTATGTCGTGACGGAGCGAGGAATCAAAGTGAATAGGGAGAATGTAAAAACCATACTCGACATGGCCCCACCGAGGAACATCTGGGACCGAATTGCTGGATTGAGCAGGTTCATTGCCCGAGTCGCTGAGAAGAGTTTCCCATTCTTTAAGGTACTTAAGAAGAATCGACTTTCATATGGGACGAGCAGGCTCAACTTGCATTCGAGAAGCTGAAAGAGTTCTTGAGCGAATTACCCCTGTTAACAAAGCCCGAGCCTAATGACAAGTTGGTGTTGTACATTTTTGTGGGATTAGTCTCTTTGAGCTCAGTGCTGCTGTGAAAAGAAGAGGTTCCCAACAACCAATCTATTACCCCAGTCGAGTGCTCCAAGGAGCCGAGACGAGATACTCTGAAGTCGAGAAGCCCCTCTAACTCTGGTAATACCGGCAAGGAAGCTGAGGTAGTATTTTCTGAATCATACGGTGGTTGTGAGGACAAACTATCAACTTGGAGAAACACTAGGACGATCTAATGTATCAGGCCGACTTGTCAAATGGGCTGTCGAATCGAGCGAATATTCAATCAAGTATGAGCCAAGACGAGCAATTAAGGCTCAAGCGTTGGCTGACTTTATCCAAGAATGCACCAAAGACGAAGAAGAAATGGATAATGCATGTGGACAGGTCCTCCGCAGCTAAAGGACCCGGATTAGGAATTTTTCTAATATCCCTCGAAGGCGAGCAACTAGACTTTTCCATTAGAATGGGGTTCAAAGCCTCGAATAACAAAGCAGAATATGAGGCACTCATCAAAGGAATTCAACTCGCAGTCAGTAGAGGAGCAACTGAGATAATGGGAACTCCGGCAAGTGATGGGAAATTGTGAAATCAAAGAAGAGCGGATGATGAAATACGTCGAGGAAATTCAAAGCCTGGTGCAAGGGTTGGAAAATTTCGAACTTATACAAATACCACGAGAGGAAAACAAACGAGTCGACTGGCTAGCAAGAATTGTGAGTTCAAATGATGGGAAGGTGGGAGATCGCATTACCACCATGCACCTTGAAGGAAGTGTCTTAGGCGAGACAATGAAAGTCGAGGAGAAAGATGACTGGAGGAAGTCGATTAGAGAACTCCTACAGGGGCGGGTCCCCACTGGGGATAGCAAAAGGCGGAAAGAGTTGCACGATAATTAAGTAAGTATTTGTAAGTCGACGGGGTCTTATACAAAAAGTCATATGTCGGGCCCCACTTGAGGTGTGTTTCACAAGACGAGGAGAATTATGTTTAACGAGAAATTCACGAAGGATGTTGTGGAGCGCATAGTGGATCGAGCCTTAGCCGGGAAAGCCTTGAGAGCAGGCTATTATTGGCCAAAAGTGCGTGCAATGGCCGAAAAGTTAGTGTGAGAATATGAGAAGTGTCAGCGGCACGGACAGATCGCCCACATTCCAACTGAAACAATGACAACGATCAGTTGTCCAATCTCCTTCGCCCAATGGGGATTTGACTTGGTGGGCCCGTTGCCAATGAGAATGAGAGAAAGGAAATTCTTGGTAGTCGCAGTCGACTACTTCAGTATGTGGGTTGAAGCAGATCCCTTGGCAAAAATCACAGAGGAAAAGATGATACAATTTCTATTCAATAACATCTACTGCCGATTTAGAATCCCGAAAGTGTTGATCTCAGATAATGGAACTCAGTTCCAGGGGAAACGAATGCAGGCATGGTGCCTCGACATGGGAATTAAGCAGAGATTCCCCTCAGTCGCACACCCTCAAGCAAAAGGGCAAGTCAAGGTGACAAACAGGACTATCCTACAAGGGTTGAAGAAGTTATTGGAGAAGGCGTCCGGAGCCTAGATTGACGAGTTAACCACTGTCCTGTGGGCTTACAGGATGACCCCGAGAAGATCGACGGGTCAGTCACCATTCAACATGGTGTATGGAATGGACGCACTCTTGCCAATGGAAATTACATTAGGGTCTCATAGGTCGACATACTTCGAGGAGAAGAAAAATGAGGAAATTGTCGAGGAAGCCCTCAACCTGATCGAGGAAGGACGAGATGAAGCTTGGGTACGATCTGTCGACTATAAACAGAAGATGAGAGCATCATTTGATAAACGGGTACGCACAAGGCATTTTGAAGCAGGAGATCTCGTCCTCAAACGAGCAGACGCACTCAAGCACGTGGGAAAGCTCGAAGCAAACTGGTAAGGACCCTACACCATCACAAAGGTTCTCGAGAAAGGTGCATACGAGCTTGAAGATGTCGAGGGACGACAACTGCCACGATCCTGGAATGTGGTCCATCATAAATGCTTTTATGCCTAAGTTACTTAGCATTATCTTTTTGTACTGAATAATGCTCAATCCGACTTCAGTAATGAAATAAAACGTTTTGACCTATGTTTCTTGCTTTGTACTTGTGTATCAACTTTCCAAGATTATCTAAAAATCAATTTTTTTAAAACGGATATGTAACCGGCCGACTTACGCAACTACGAAGTTGCATCTCTCGAGTGGAATCTCGGAAAAAGCTACAAAGCTTACGACTACAAAGTCGACTTACGCAACTACGAAGCTGCATCTTGAGTGGAATCTCGATAAAAGCTACAAAGCTTACGACTACGAAGTCGACTTATGAAACTATGAAGTTGCATCTCTCGAGTGGAATCTCGAAAAAATCTATGAAGCTTATGACTACAAAGTCGACCTACGCAACTACGAAGTTGCATCTCTCGAGTGGAATCTTGAAAGAAGCTATGACGCTTGACTACGAAGTCGACTTACGCAACTACGAAGTTCACTCAAAGATTTTTAGGATAGCTATGAAGTTAACTACACAACCCAATAGACGCACCATAAATAAATAAAAAAAAACTTCAGATTATCAGCTACGAAGCTGCTAAAGTTGTTGTTAATCTTCGACCAACTCGCAAGAGGGGTTGGGAGATGACGGGTTAAAAAACCTCAGATTATCAGCTACGAAGCTGCTAAAGTCTTTGCTCATCTTCGACCAGCTCGCAAGTTGGGTTGGGAGATGACGGGTTAAAAAACCTCAGATTATCAGCTACGAAGCTGCTAAAGTTGTTGCTCATCTTCGACCAGCTCGCAAGCCGGGTTGAGAGATGACGAGTTAAAAAACCTCAGATTATCAGCTACGAAGCTGCTAAAGTCGTTGCTCGTCCTTGACTAGATCGCAAGACGGGTTGGGAAATGATGGGTTAAAAAACCTCAGATTATCAGCTACGAAGCTGCTAAAGTCGTTGCTCGTCCTCGACCAGCTCGCAAGACGGGTTGGAAGATGACGGGTTAAAAAACTTCAGATTATCAGTAATGCAAGTGTGAGCGTTCTGGTCCAGTTTGGGGTAGACCGATTCTCTTTCTTGCCGGTAGAACGCCGGAAACCTTCAAATAACTCTCACACCGGGGGTTGTGTCCGGTGAAGAGCCTCCGATGCTTAATTCAGTATGTGTATGAGTATACTGGAAATGAGTAATGGAAAAATCGCGTCAAGGAAGAAAGGCTCACCCCCTTTATATAGGAGTCAAATACCTGCCCTAAGGCTGCCCGGATTTGATGAGCTAACTGCCCAGTTGCCCGTCCATACTCTGACACATAGCGGGCATGTCAGAGGTGGCGCGGGACGTTGGGAGCTGTCAGAGGTTGTTGTCGCTATCAACCAATAAGTTCTCGACACGTGTCCTCCTGCACATGGGATGAATATTCTTCTAAAATTCCGTTAGAGGCTCTTTCACGCGCCTGTGACTAGGCCGATCTATGAAGTGTTAAGTCCACAAAGTGGTTGACCGATCGGGGTCGACTGAACTGCTCGACCGTTCATCTGGTCGAAGAATGGATTGGTCAATTGCTTGGCTGGTCGACTGGTTGACTGGTCGATTTCGGCTTAGCTTCCTCGCGGTATGGCCTCTTCGACCAGTCAGCAGACCGGTTTAGCCTTGTGGGTATAATATCCTATATCATCTAGTCTCCTCCCACTCTGGTCGAGTCTGGATGACTCGATCTAAGAGTGAATTCGTGCTCGTCGCTTTCTTGGATGGTCTGATGTCAGATATCGACAACCTAGTGAGTTTCCCGCTCATTTTTTTCTAATTAAATCTTCTTTGATTGCCAGCAATAAAGTTGTCTGTCACACGTCCTTTCTGTCGTGCCTGCTTTTCTGCCACGCGTCACACCTGTCAGTCACTTTAATTATTGCACCTCCTCGCATAACGCGCCCACTTTGAGCACCGTACGAATTAATGTTCTCCACCATAAGATCTAGCTTTAATCCAATGGCTCTCCTCTTTCAACCCTTCAACTCTCCAAAGTATAAATTCAACACTTCGCGAATTTTTTGAGTTTTTCCACCTTTGCAAATTTTCAAACTCTATGTACTCTGTGCTTTCTCTGCAAAACCTTAGCTTCTTCTTCTCGGCGATTCCCCTTGCAGTCTTCAGGCTTTCTCAATTTCTTCATTCGCGACCATGAGTAAGTTGTTCCTTGCCTGAATTTACGTTTTTCATGTCTCATATTTTGCGTTTTTGAGTTTTTTGAATTGGGTATCTCAAATTTGCTTGTTGAATTTTCTGGATTTGCGCGTTTTGCCCTGAACCTGTGCTCTAAATATTGTGATTTGTTTGTTGATCGTTGTGAATTTTGCTTTTCCGCCACATTTTTTTGAACTTCCTGTTCTTTCCGCTTTCAATTTTCAGAATCGCTTTTCCCAAAAAACCCTAGCTTTGAAAACCTTCTCCTCTCCTCATTTCCTTATCGTCGAAATTTCCCTTTTTGATATTGTTCTCTTTTTTGTTTTTCAGATTCTGCTACTTCGACCACTTCCTATGATTCGGTTCAAATATTGCCCTTCGCACTCGAAGTTGTTCCTCTCTCTATCCTTCGCCCCGGCGATACTGTTCCTACGATCGTTTTTACAGCCCGTATTGCTTCTCCTAATTCAGGGGATACTATGGACAATGTTCCCCTCCACCATCGTCGACCTGCCTTTGGCTCGTTAGATGAGCCAGAGGAGGACGAGGTCATCTCGTCTCAACCCACCTTCCCCACATCTTTGACCATTCCTCCTTCTTCTTCTCAGCCTGGTCCATCAAACTCTCCTCCCAAAAAATCTTCGACCAAAAACCCTTCCAAAGCCTCTACAAAGCGTCCCTCTTCTACTTCTCTCTCCAATAGCTGGTACAAACCCGAAAAAATCGGTCGACCTGATGGTTGGGCGTCCTATAGCCCCTCTCCTTCTGATAAATACGACCATTCCCCTGAAAACTGCTACACTTTCTTCGAGATTCAATTCAAACTTGGACTCCGCTTTCCTTTAAACCCTGAGCTACTCCAAATATGCAAGTGGTATGAGCTTCCTTTACATCAACTCCCGCCTAACGCCATCCGTTTCATGAACACTTTTATCATCCTCTGCCATGTCCGTCTAGGTCGGTTCGACCTAGACTTCTTCCATTACTGATATGCTCCTTCCAAGCAGGCCCGAGTGTTAGAGGTATGCTGTAAAAGCTATGTTTTGCAGATTCTATCAATTCATTTTGGTTTGGCAATCATGTTTCGGTCAAAGTACATATGTTTGCAGTTTATTTATTTATGCAATACATACTCCATGTCTTATATTGAGGTAGTGTGGTTCAAGAGTTTCGAACAGAAAGATCACCTATCGGTTCCTTATAAGACTAAACTATTCGTTCACAGTCTAGACAGGCAGTGAGACCCCTCTTGGAAAAAGACTGTAGTGTATTCTTGATTCAGTTGGTCTTTGACTGGAGAATTACACTAGCACTTATGTTAAGTGTTGAACAGGACCGTGGAAGGCAAAGGTTATGAGACTCACTGACCGTAGTTGTAACCTCTTCCTTCAGTGATTGATGCGTTCTCTTAAGCTGTAAGATAATATAAAATAGCCATATATTTTTATTTCTTATTTATTTGATTTACCAAGTGATTCTTATTTTATTAGGATAACATACGAGGTACTTTGGTAAGTAAGAATAATCATATGATGTGCTATTATAAATTATTTACGGTCACTATGTTCCAGTGTGTTGGATTGATGACGTCCCCAAAATGAGCTCAGGAAGGAACATTATGTTAAACCCTGCAGGTAGACGATTGTCTGACATAATGGTTAAAGTCTGAGTGGTACAAATTTCGAAAATGAATAAGAAGTTGATTAATTATTTTGTCAGTAATTTTATTAATCAACGGACGTTATATCTTAAACATAGGGAGGTAAATCGATCAATCGGATTAATATTATTTAATCATGGAGGCTCTATTTTATTGGTAAAATAGTGGCTAAATGGGGATAACAATAATATTACTCTAGTGGGATGTTTTATTATTTAATTCCATTAAATAGGAATTAATTTTATTCCATATTAATTAATTAATTATGAGAATAAAATTCCTACTAGAATCTTCTCTTGGGATTAGGAGA
>CACSLK010000984.1:19345184-19368587 GCA_902706635.1 Striga hermonthica
AATCAACATGTTCATCATCTTCATCAATCGATATTACAGCGGTTTCATTAACATGAACCTGTTCATCGTCAAATAAAGAAATTGTTTCCAGATTGGAAGACCCAATTACATTTCCATCTCCAAAATGAACATGTTCATTTTCCAGATTAAAATGAACATGTTCATTTTCGTGATTACAAAACTCAGGGGCTGCGTCTAGATCTTCTAATATCACCATGGGAAAATTCAGTTTTTTGCAGAAGATAAAAATCGAGAATCGCCTTCAAAAGAGAAGAATGCTGGAGTGAAAGGATTTTTTGCCTTGAAAATGCTGCCAATTTTGGCGGAAAGAGAGGGCAATTTACCGCCTTTGCTCTCTCTCTCTCTCTCTCTCTGCGCGTGGGCCGATTTTTGCAGTTGCTTTATCCTTTTAACGCCACTCTCTTTTTATTTGCGTGCAACCACTCTCTGCTCTGGCACACCTAGCAAGGTGTGCCAGGGCACACCTAATTATTTGCGTGTAGAATAGGTATAATAGAATAGTGTTTCTATATGAAGGAACCTTTATATCATTAAGAGATAACTAATAGACTATTATTTTTATCTTCTCACTTGTGGCTGAAATTGAAAGCATATAAAAAGAACTATTTCGAAAAGTGGAAGTTAAAATAATGGCTATGCAAATTATCTTGTTGCAACTAAAGATGTCTGATCACAAAGCTATCAAAAGAACAAAAACCCAACATGCTAAACGAGGCCCACGAAGCACACTAGTCCTCTCGCAAACGACCCAAGATAGTAGGGTTAGGATTGTTGACCCTCGATCGGCCCGTCGATCACTCTCAGAGTCTTTGCAAGGAAGTTTGTCGATCGCTTACAATTTGAATTGAGAACTGATAAAGCTAATGGGACCATCCAGTCTGTCCCATCAAGCACTGCATGGATACACAATGCCACCCTACGCCCTAACTGACACATAACATTTAATGCTCTTCTACCTTTTTTCGTGTATAAAAATGATTCCCGGGTCAAAAAGATTATAGGGGCACTATCAACCATCATTCGGTCAACACTATAACACATAAACACATAATCGCATAACCATACCCTTATATGAGTTGATCTTCCAAGATCATACCCAAGAACACACTTATTATACTCGGTTGCTCTTACTATACAATAGAGAAAAAATATCATGTGGCGATCAACAACTTCATTGTCTCATTTTCTTAGGCATGTTTATTTTCTTCGATCAGTCTATACCTTGCCATTAAAATATATCATAAATATTTTGCAATCCCCGATTAAACAAACTTAAATATATTTTTCGTAACCATTGGCGGAGAATGGCACTAGAAGGAAGACAACCATCAATGGCTAGATTTGGACCTCGTACAAATATAAAGCCATGTCCCATTGAGGTTTTTTCATACACACCTCTTTTTTTCTACCTCATACTTCCTTCTCGGATGAAGGGCGGCACAACTGACCTCCTCTTTTCTATCATCGACGGGATGAATGAGCGGCCCAATCGATCCCCCCCCTTCCCCGATACAACACTTAAAACATTTGTAGAAATGGAACAGGCTCGTCCGGCCGACCTGACCTCAAATACCCCAGCAACCTATCAATAATCTCAGTTGGTGAAGATTAAGGATGAGCTCGGCTCACGTACTGAGATTCATAGTAGCTGTGGGCTTCTTAAAAGTAGTTCAACATCATTAAGGATAGAGCTCAGGGGACGGTGGTCGGGCTACCGTTGGCAGGGGCGCAGGGATAGTGAGACTCGTATGAAAATGGGATTCTTGGACGATTAAGAATGGTGAATCTGGATGAAACTTTAATAGGATAGACTTGCAAAGAAGTGGCTAGATGAGGGACTCTGTTGGACCTAAAATCCTACCATGCTGAGACTCTTTAGTATATAAGGACCATGTTCTTTTATTTTAAGATATAAGAAATAATTTTATAAATATCTCGTTCTCTTCTGCTCGAACCCTACTGACTCGAGCGTCAGAGTGTTTACGTCGGGACTACCCCCAGCGTATTTTGCAGGTACCGGCGATCGAAAAGGTGTAACCCGGTTCGAATAGGAATGATTGTTATTGGGAACTTGTGACACAACAAATTGGCGCCGTCTATGGGGACATATTCGGCTTCTACTCGGAATAGGCGGCTGATTTGTTCTCCAAAATCTTACAGCGATCCATTATTTGGAAACAATGGCGGACAACCCGAAGAAGAATTTGACAAAAAAGTTAGACGAGGCGTGGATTCAGAGGGCGTATGGGACAGGGCCGCCGCCGGGGTGGTCGCAGCCATGGTCACACCAAAGGAAACATTGCATGCGCCTAGTGCAGCCATAACCCCGACGCTGAAAGTTCAGGGGACGATGACGGACCAAACACAGGGAAGTAAAGGTGATAAGGGTAAGGAGATCGACAACCTGAATGGGGATGGAACTAGCCCAGGTGGCCATGCGTCGGGTGTAAACGACCAAGTAGGTCCTGCAAATAATCAACGGATGGTCGTGGCAGGGAGGAATGATCACCTTGGGAATCCTTCGGCGGCAGCAAGAGATCAAACAATACATATGACGAGGGTAGAGTTGGACAAGATTATAGCTGAAGCGATAGGGCGGGCTTAGGAAGTTGACTGCTGAGCCACTCAGGCAGCCCGGGCTCAACAGTTGTCCTCGCAACTTTATCAGACGCATCAAACTCATCGACGTGAGAGGTAGGACGAGGACACTGACAGGACGACAACATCTTGGCCCTTAATGGCAGCCCAACAAGAGGGACTGACTCTAGAAAGGTTAGCGGAGCAGATGCGCGAGTTGTAGGACCGGGTACAGGGAAAGAGGGTGGCAGTATTGCGTGGTCATCCCTTTGCGTAAAAGGTGTTGGGAGGAAAACTGTCGAGCAACTTCAGAGAACTTAGCCTATCTTATGATGGGTCAGCAGATCATGTTCGTCACCTAAGGTCATTAGATAATATAGCCATTTTACACCGATAATAGCGACGCAGTTAGCTGCCGGGACTTTCTAACCACTCTAAAAGGCTCGGCATAAGACTGGTACCACCAATTGCCACCTGGTTCCATTGATAGTTTCGAGCGGTTTAGTATGTTGTTTTTAAATCAATTTGCAAGTGCGAGGAAGCACGAGAAGACGTATTTGTCACTGATTAATATGCAACAAATGGAGGGTGAGACTTTGAGGCAATATATGCACGGTATACTAAGGAATGCGTGGAGGTCCCTAGGGCCTCGGAGGAAATAAAGGCTGGGGGCTCACGCGTGGTAGGGCAGGAAAGTTTTGAGATTCCCTGGCGAAACGACCATCAAGGTTATTCGACGAGCTCTTGGAAAGATGTAGCAAATATGTTAATATAGAGGAGGCTGAGGCGGACTTCCTTCGAACTGATAAGGGGAAAGCTAGGCAGATGGAAGCAAAATCTAAATAGTCCGAGCGTCGAGCTTCCCAGAAGGATGATAGGCCTGACGACAGGTTTAAAGGGTCGCGTTACGGGCATTACAAACTTCTGAATGCCCCACAAAAGGAAAATTCTGAGGTTATGAAATAGCGGGGAGAAACCAAGTTGCTCGCACCACCTATGGTGCTGCCTCCACCACGAATATCCTCAGTAGGAAGAGAGAGATATTTTCGGTATCATCACGATTATGGCCATTCCACTAATTTTATCGGGAACTGAAGGACGAGATTGAGTGGCTCATCCGAGCCAGACATTTGAAGGAGTTTGTGATAAGAGATTAAGGGCGTAAGGAGGAACCTTCAGTGCGGCGTGAGTTTGGTGATAAATGAGGGAGAACAGACGAGCAGCCGTAGAGGCCGGCAAAAAAGTGGGTGATTCATATGATTGCTGGGGGACCTACCGATGGGGACTCCCATCGAGAGCGTAAAAGGACATATAGAGGGAAGGATGTTGCTGATGAGGTGGCCGAGGTCAAGGTACAGGCAAGTTCGGCCATTCTAAGTTTTGGTGCTCAAAATGTACAAGGGATTGTTGTCCCGCATAACGATGCTCTTGTGATTACTGCCGAGGGCCATCTATGATGTTCAAAGAGTCCTCATAGACACCGGGAGCTCGTTGATATCATCTTTTGGAGTTGTCTGCAGAAGATGGATTTGGAGGTGAAGGTAGAGCCGGTTCACACCAGCTTGTACGGTTTCAGTGGAAGCGAGGTCAGATCTATGCGGGAGGTTAGCCTAACGGTGGCGTTGGAAAGGCCCTCTGTAACACCTACATTTTTATTTACTATTTATGGAGCTCGACTATATTTCCATAAATATTAAGTTTCTAAATTTGATGCATTTATTATATTTATTTGCATTAAATTAAATAATTAATATTAAAGTCTAAGCCATAAAGAATTCATTCGATTTTAATTATTAAAGTCAGATTTATCTAGCCCAAGTATCAGTTATATTTTTATAACCGAGCCTTGGATTAATCGGATTTTTATTTAAGCGAACTGAAACTGGATAATTTGATTATTCGAGCCCAATTAATTTTCGAGCGAATCCAAATAATTTTATTCGGCCATTTTTAATTCGTAGTCAAATTAATTTCTAAGCCCAAGCAATAATTAAATATCAAGCCCTCGTAGTATTTTAGTTCCAGGCCCAATATTTAATTTCGGCTCAAGTCGAAATTATTACTACAAGCCGTCATATTTTTTTAATTAACCGACCATTTATACTCCTAAGTCAAGTCTAGTAATTATCCTAGCCCAAGTCGATATAAAATCGGGCCCAATATCTTAGCTCGGTGTAGGGATTTTTAAGGCCCGGTTATTGAGCCCATTAAGGAAGAAAACTCTAAGCTCACTTGTTTCATCTATAAATAGATGTTCCCCCTTTCCCAACACTAAAAACCCTAGCCTCCCTATCACTATTCATCTCCTTCTTCATCTACACTTAACTCCATTCAAAATCCCTCTCTAAATCACCAAGAAACCTCATCATCTTTACCTCCATACACTAGATCCATGGCTTGAGCTCTAATATCCGGCCACCACTCTCGGATTTCTGGCGAACTCGCGCCGGCAAACCTCAGCCCGCGACTCGCAGCCGCCGAGATCGTGAGACACCACGCTGCGGCCGGTCAAGCTTCCAGCTTGCAAACCACCACACTCCAGCCCGTCTCAGACCTTCAACGAGCCGCTCCGCCCGGTCCCAGCAGCAGCGACGAACTAGCGACCTCAGTCCTCTCACCACCTTCGTTTTTCCGGCCCAACCTCACCGGAATTCGCAGACCCACAGCTCGGCCCAAGCTCGCCCGCAGACCTCCTCCCGGCGAGCTCCTCAGCCGACCCTCAAGCCCATTCCAGCTGCAACCCGCGCATCACAGCTTAAACTCGAGCTCGTGACGGTCCTGTTCACGCGCGTCTCCGCCACCAACCGAGCCCAGCACCTCCGGCGACCCTGTTCACGCCGGCGTCCACCTCACAACTCCCCGTCGCGTCACTGTAGCAACCGGTCTCAACTCACTCGTGTGACCTCACCTGTGCGCCATCCACGTCCAACGCGACTGCAAATCGCGAGCTCCGCTCGTAGCTACTGTTCACGCGCGACCAACAGCACCTTAAGTCCGGTTTCAGCACCTTCAAACCGTCCACGCGCGGCCCACACCCTTGTTTCCGGTCCGATTTGTTTTCTTGACCTGGTTCTAGCCCGATCTACTCTTGTTTTATCCCGAACCGCTCGTTTTTGAACATTTAAAGGTATAATCGATAAAACTAAATTTATTTGGCTTAGACTTAATGGTATAAACGAGATAAGAGAAAATAATGTATTGATTTGAGTGATTTCGGAAAAAAATGGGATTTCGGGCTTAAAGCTATTTTTGGGACATCGTTAAATAATTTCAATAAAATGTTGAAATAAATATCATTAATTTCTTTACGATGTCTTGAGGCGTAGGTTCAAATTTTATAATTTTTGGACTTGGTTTGGTAGATAAACGAGCCGGTCAAATGCGTTGACCGGTCGTAGTAAGTTGGAGTTGACTGGATTAGGAGTTACCGTTTGACTTATTATGTTGACCGTTGACTATTAGTATATTGAGGATGCTACGATTGGAATTTCATAAATTTAGGATACCATTTGACTTAGTTATAAGATCGGGACTTTAGCCGAGGACTGTGGTATTTAGAAAATTAGCCGAATATGATTTTAGCTGCAGTTGTTGATTTTCAAAATCAATATAAATCGCATAAAATATATATATATATTATATATCGGCCTTAAATGAGTTAGGATTTTCGAGAATTGAAACCCTAGTTTTATTCGGTTCCGATAACCCCGTATTTTTCCGGATCTGATTATAAATGTCTGAACCCTAGTACCGTTTGGATAATCTTTAGCCGTCGTATCGTTAATTCATAATGCGTATCGTCGTCCCGCACACGTGCTCGACTCTCGTCCTACCGCTGGAGCCGAACCGCCGAGTGCGTGCCCGTGCACCGAGTCCGAGTCAAACCCCGGAGTGCGTGCCCGTGCACCAAGTCCATCCGACCTACCATCCATGCGTCGTTCCATTAGCCATGGTCCAAGCACGCCCATGCGTCAGTGACCGTGGAACCGTTTCAAACTCGTGCATCGGCTAAGCCGTGTCAGTCGAGTTCGTGCTGGCTTGAGTTGCCACGCCGAACTCAGACCACGGTCAAACCGAGCTGCACATAGTCAAGCGAATGACCGACCAGCTCCGAGTGAGCTGTCGGTCCAGTTCAGTTGAACCGGTCCGGTCAGTCCAGACGGTTCGAGATATATTTCAGATAGAATATCAGATAAATTTCAGATTCAGTCAGATTAACATTCTAGATAGATTTAAGATCTAGATATAGTTTAGATTTCAGTCAGATTAGATTAAGTCATATTTTAGTTCTAGACTTAGAAATATTTCAGAGAACTCTAGAATGCCTCAAAGACAATAATATTTTCAAAATCAGCTCGTAAATCCCTAAAATGATTTTTAAGGCAGAGTGAGCGAACCTAGCCAATAGATATTAAAGATTTGAGTTTTATTCTGAGCCCAGTACTTAGAATATTTCGCACATAATTTTGTAGCTTGAGGAGAGTCGAGCCTCCGCCTGCTACACAGTATATTTCAGATATTTTAGCATCTGCATTCGCCGTTTTCCAGGTGGGGAGTACTGTGTATTTCATCGCTTTTAATAATTTACCATGTCTGAGATCTATATGTGTTTAAATTGAAGGTAGAGACGGATGAGTGATCCCGTCTTGGTCAATATTTCAGTATTTCAGTTATGACTTGGATGTGTGTGATTAGGGCACATCCTCAGTCTAACGTCCAGATGGGGTGATTAGCGCCTTTCCTGCATTTCTATGGGAGGGGACCCCAGAGTGTGCACATGAGTACCGGTTTACCGTTAGTCTCATAGTCAGACCAGTTTATTCATATATATATTGATTTCATAGTTTGTTATTAATTGTGCTGAGTATTCAGTGCCGGTTCTGGCGGAGCACCGTTGATTTCTTTGTGCTCACGCCTCCCCACTACCCTATTTTTCAGGTGATGGAGTCCCGCGTGCAGCCTGAGCAGGTTATGTGGTGGTGGTCATCAGCTAGGATATTTTGATATAACATGTCATATAGTATTTGAACATGTTTGAATTATTTATGTTTGTTTTATGCTTGTTTGTTTTTTCTGAACTTGTACTTGCTTCTGCATGTTAGACATGTGTTTCAGATGTCAGATTTCAGACTATTATTTCAGATGTCAGATTATGTCAGATTTTCAGAATATGCATGTTTTATCCGGTATTATTCATGGCCATAATTCTATAGTGAATTTACTTGGTCGCATGCATGTTAGATTAAAGAGATAAAGATATAAGATTAAAGTTGAGTAGCATCCCGCGTTTTTAAAGTTAAAGTATTTTCAAAAAAAATTAATAAGAGTTTTCGAAAATTAAATACGTGTTTTCCATTTACAGCGCGAAAAATTTACTCACATATTAGTAAGTCTAGGCGGGGTGTTACACCCTCAGTTAGAAAGGTAAAAATGGTCAGGTTTCTGGTTGTGGAGGCAAGCTCGGATTACAATATCATCCTAGGCCGACCTAGTTTGAACTCTTTCCAAGCGGTTGTGTTCACATGATGTATGAAGGTGAAGTTTCCCGTAGGAGACGAGGTCAGGGAAGTAGCGGTGCAATCGCTTCGGTGTTACGAGGCAAAGCTGAAAACGGCTGAAGCACATGATAAAAAGAAATAGAGAGATCAGGCAGAGTTGTTGCACCAGGAGAAGAGGCAGAAATTGGGGTTGAGCTCAGATGATGAATTAATTGAGGTCAAGTTGATTGAGGGGATATCCACAAAACTACTATGGTAGGTCGGCATATGGAGGAGAACATGAGAGATGCACTAATATCATTGCTTCGAGAATTCTTTGATGTGTTTGCCTTCTCAGTGGACGACCTCACGGGCATTAGACCAGAAATTTCGAAGCATATGCTAAATATAAACCTGGAGGTGTGACTGGTCAAGCAGAAAAGGCGACATTTCGGCGCCGAGCTGGACGGAGCAATAGAAGCCGAAGTGGAAAAGTTGTTGAGAGCAGGGCATATACAACCCATTCAATTCCCGGAGTGGCTGTCGAACTCGGTGATGGTGCGCAAAGGGGAAGGTATGTAACACCCTGTTTTATTTTAAAGAGTTTTCCAAATTTATTTATAAATATCAGAGTTAATTTTTTTCAAAATCCTAATTTAAAAACTTTAAATATTAACGGGCGCTACTTAACTATCAACGAATAAACAAATACGTACAAACATAAAGAACCTACACATGCATGAACTAACAGTTATAATAATAAAACCAAATTGTTCAGCATGTTCCAATGGCTCATCCATCATGTTCATAAACTAAAGCGGAAGCATAATTATACAAAATAAAACAAGTATTTCATTCATGATAAGCAACAGGCGGAAGCAAGTGAAAATAAGCATTCAACAATGATTGACCACCACTCGACCGTCTTCTCGCCGCCGCCGCCAACCATGTTCAACCTAAAGATAGTAAGAAGAGACAAAGAGGAAAAACAATGGGGGTGAGCAAAACCATCATGCTCACCATTACCGCACAGTATGTCTCGCATAAAGTTTCAAAACCATAAATAATGTATGCATAGAATCCAAGCTCTAATACCCTATATGGCACTATCGCAAACCTCCTATGTACCTACAACAACCTTCCGATCAGACATCGACAAGGTGTAACCGGAAACCTTCCCACCCGGCTCGACACGGGCTAAGAGATCTTTTCCAGGAGACAATGAAGCTGATTTACCCCTCCGTCTTCACGGATACGGGCATCCAGTTTTTCCACTCCGCTCTACACGGATTCGGGCATCCACCTCCCGGATACAACGGGCAGGTGACCTCCACTGATTATGCATTCATCAAAGTCACTATCGACGCGACACTTAGACTAGAGTTCTCACGCATACAACATCTATCGAAAAGAACATTTATACGAAATAACAAGTGAGATAATTATAGATACACAAACTGTACCCACCTGGCCTAAAGCAAGCGATAACACAAAACACGTGTAGGCAGCGAGCTCGGCTCGTCAAACACCTACATATATTAAAATAGTCCTATAAAGACTATTCAACATATGACCAACTAATCATAATAACCACTTAGTCCAACTAAGCTCACATAAGCATTTAAGCATGTATTTAATCAAGGAAATCCCAATTCCGAAAACACCACGTAAGTTTTTCAAAACCTAACCAGAGCAACGTTTTTTTTTTTAAAAAAATCAACATAACTTCCAGCACATAATTCATATGAACATGATTCAAGTTGCATTAGAACCCTAAGACATGCATCTACAACTCTTATGAAGACACCGAAAATAAATAAGGCCACAGAAGCAGATAAAGCCATTACATAGGGGTAAAAGCAATTAACATTTAAGCATCAATTTCTGCCAAAGTACAAAACCCTAACTCATGCATGTCTACATTCATTTAACACAACTCGAACTACAGAACTCATATCAGTATGCACCACACCTCAATAGAAAACTAAGAAATAGACCTATAATTTTCATGAAGACCACTTTTTCATTTGAACACCTTAAGGTATGATAATACTGCCAATCATAAAATAAGTATATGATGTCGGGTTTTATTAAAAACTGCTTGCGCGACAATTTTATAAAAATCATAACTTATTCGTTTCAAATCAGAATTACATGATTCTAAAGCCCAGAGAAAGCAAACAAAATGAACTTAATTTCATATGAAGAACTCAACATCAGATAACAAGTTTCTGAAGGCTAGAATTGAGGCACAACAGAGCTGAAGATATCCCACAATTCATGAACTATACAAACAAGGATTCGATATAACGTACAACATATATATCTAAAATGTGATATACGAACACGACCGGAATAATGAGTATGTTCGGAAATGTTACCCGTCTTTGGAAAACTATGAGCTCGGTTAAAGGAATCGAACGAAATGATGGGAATGAAGTTCCGCTGGAAAAGACGGACGGAATTCCTCTCGAGACGACGAAGGTGAGCTCAAAATAAATAAGTGGGGCCTCGAAATAATAAATCGACACCAAAAACGGCTTCTCCTATTCTTGTGCTTTCTCGAAAGCACTTTTCGCTACTGCTGGACTCGCTTATCGAGGCCCGACGTCACACCTGAAGTCGGGACATGAATGAAGCTAGTATAGTGAAAAATGGAGAAAAATAAATCCTGTTGCCCGCTTCTTCTTCTTCCCCGGCATGGTACTCTGTTGGGAAAATGATAGGTGGTTTATCGGCTATCAATTCTCACTCACGCCTCGCCAGGAAGGCTCGAAAGGACCGCAACCTTGAAGAACGACCGCTGCTTCTCTCGAACAGTGCTTGCTGTGTGGCTCGGCGGGCAGAGGCTTCTTGCGACCAGGTTGTTGCATGAAACTCGACCCGGCAACAAACGACGAACATGACGCGGTTTCGGGCGGTTCTCGGTCTGACGGAAGCGCTACGCTCGGAGAGGACGTCAGCAGTAAGTTCATGTGAATGGATTCGACGTTGTGCCAAGATTGCCGGAAAACATGGCGATGATGATGGTGCAGTGGGGTGAGCCGTCAGAATCACGAGAATGTCGGGACTGTCGTCGGCGATGCGTCTGCTTGAAGAGATGGTGGTTGTCGGAAAAAGCTCCAAGTGACAGGCTGGTTGTTTGCGAAATTAATGGTTGACTTGGCGGAGACGGGTCTCACGTGTAGTGATGGCAGGAGGAGCTTCACGGTGGACTGGCGATGGTGGTCTGCTCAATCGGGGTCTCCTTCCCGGCGGTTTGTTGTGCGTGGCGAGCTAAAAATGAAAGTCGGTTGATGATGACGGCGATAGCGAGAGAGAGTTACGAGAAAAAAAGGTTTCTCTTCTCTGATGTTGACAAACGAGAAGGAGAGGTTACTAGATATTGATGAGCGAGAGGGACGAGCGTTTTCTGATGGCATGAAACATGGGAGAAAAAGAAGGGATTGAAGCATTCATCAGCTTTGATTAGGTAACAACTTGCCCACCTAATTAAAAGAGACTAATCATTCTCTAATTATCGTTTAAAATTCAAAAAAGAGTGTTTAATGGGTAGAGTGAGGTTCAAATGTAGAATATCAAGGCTTAATAAATTTATTCAAAATTGAAAAGAGACAAAAAAATCGATATTCGAGAATTAACGAAAAGGCTTGAATATTAGACTACGCGATTAAACCGAAAATAGGCGAAACAAATAAATTCTAAACCAATTAAATCCTAATAATTCTAACATAAATAATAAATTCAATCACATAACATATACATACATAAAGTCACGTAGACATTCAATAATAAGCAGATACTTAAGACGGATAGAAACGAACAGTTAAACAAACGAGCAATTAGCTAAAGCAAGGGCAAATAATCAATTATAGACAAATAAATAATTATAAAAAATCTGGAAAATTCTAATAAATGAACGGGGCGCTACAAGGTAAGTGGCGAATGTGCATAGATTTCAAATATTTAAACAAGGCATGCCCCAAAGACCATTACCTTTTGCCCAGGATAGACCAGCTCGTTGACTCAACATCAAGATGTGAACTGCTAAGTATGATGGACGCGTCGCAGGGATATCATCAAATTCCCTTGGCGGAGGAGGACCACAAGAAGGTGAGCTTCGTAACATCTAAAGGTACCTATTGTTATGTCGTCATGCCTTTTGGCCTGAAAAATGCGGGGGCCACCTACCAGTGGTTGGTGGATAAGATGTTCAAGGACCAAATAGGTCGCAACATGGAGGTTTATGTAGATGAAATGTTGGTGAAAAGTAAGAAGGCAGTCGATCATGTGGTGGATTTGAGGGAGACGTTCACTACCTTACCGCAGCACGACATGAAGCTTAACCTTACAAAATGAAAGTTTGGAGTAAGGTATGGAAAATTCTTAGGATACTTGGTAACGGAGAGGGGTATAGAAGTAAACCTTGAAAAAGTCCTAGCAGTGATAGAAATGCAAGCGCCGAGAAGTTTAAAGGAGGTGCAAATTTTGACAGGGCGCCTGGCTGGGCTAAGCAGGCTTATCGCTCAAGCTGCGGAGAAGAGTTTTCGCTTCTTTCGGGGCTTGAAAAGGGATCTCGCTTTGAGTGGAGGCCTCAGGCTCAGCAGACCTTCAATCGGCTAAAGGAATTCTTAGTCGAGCTCCCATTGTTGACTAAGCTCGAGCCCAGAGATATTTTAGTTGTATATCTATCTATGGGGGAGGAGGCCATCAGCTCGGTGCTGCTGAAGGAGGAAGGTCACCAACAGAGACCGATCTACTACACTAGTCGGATATTGCAAGGAGCAGAACAATGTTATTCAAACATAGAAAAGGCAGCTTTGGCGCTCATTTCTACAATACTAAAGCTACGACCTTATTTCCTGGCACACAAAGTTATCATATAGACCAACTACCCGTTTAAGGATGTATTAGGCCGACCTTCTACTTCAAGAATAATGGTAAAATGGGAAATTGAGCTAGGAGGATGTAATGTCGAGTTAGAAGTCAGGAGGGCCATAAAGGCGCAGGCCCTAGCAGATTTTATACAAGAATGCACCGTGACCAAGGAACAAAAATGTTGGATGGTACAAACGAATGGATCCTCGGCGATGGGGGTGCCGGTCTGGGTATTCTCGTCGTCACTCCCATGGAAGATTATTTAGAGTTCGTAGAGAAGTTGATGTTTCAAGTCTCAAATAACGAGGCAGAGTATGAGGCTTTAATACAGGGAATACAAATCGTCTTAAGAGAAGGAGCTCGGCGGGTGATCTTCCACTCCGATTCCCAACTCGTGGTGGAACAGGTTAAAGGTGAATACGAGACCAAGGAGGAACGAATGAGGAAATACGCGGCCGAGGTGAGGATGCTGTTGAAAGGGTTTGAGTCGTAAGAGTTCGTACAAGTACCGCGGGCGGAGAATGGCCGAGTTGATCTTCTATCCAAAATATCGTCGTCATTGGTAGATTACAAGTCCCGATCAGTCACTTTAATGGAGTTGTCAGGAAGCGCCTTGGATAGAGTTCTGGAGGTTGACGAGAGAGAGGATTAGAGGTCTCCCTTAGTTAAGTGGCTGTTAGGGCCGATGGATGGGAAGGATGTTCGTAATGACCCGGAAGTAGGAGAGCTATGAGGTTCTACATGCGTAACGGGATGTTATATAAAATATCCTACACATGGCCGCACTTGAGGTGTGTCTCAAAAGAAGAAGTCATGTATTTGCTAAGGGAAGTTCATGAGGGATGTTGTTGGGACCATGTGAAAGCTAGGTCCTTGGCTGGGAAGGTGTTGTGAGCAAGATATTTTTGGCCCACAATAAAGACGACATCCCAAGAGTTGGTGCGTAAATGCATCAAGTGTCAACAACACGACCTGCTCATCCACCGACTAGCGGAGAGTATGATACCAATAAGCTCGCCATTCCCCTTCACCCAGTGGGGAATAGACGTAGTGGGGCCTTTGCCCATGGCGATGGGCCGGCGCAAGTCATGATAGTTGCGGTGGATTATTTTTCAAAGTGGATCGAGGTCGAGCCTGTGGCCAAAATTACCGAAAAGAGAGTAATCAAGTTTTTATTTGCGAACATTTCTTGTCGATATGGCGTTCCAAGAGTGCTCATACTCAGCAATGGAAGCCAGTTCAGAGGTCGGCGTGTGATGAGTTGGTGCAAAGATATGGGGATTAAGCAACGGTTTGCCTCGGTCGCCCATCCGCAGGCAAACGGGAGGCCGAGGTAGCTAATAGATCGATATTAAGTTGAATAAAGGCTAGGCTAGATAAAGCTTTGGGAGCTTGGGTAGACGAGCTGGACTCAGTGCTTTGGGTGTATAGGATGATGCTAAGGGCCCCAACGGGGGAAACGCCGTTTAGTTTGGTGTATGGGATGGAGGCGGTTATTCCAGTGGAAGTTGGACTTAGTTCGGCAAAAATCGATACATATAATCATGAAGAGAACATGGTGCTGCAGCGAGAGGCACTTGACTTAGTTGACGAGTTGCGAGACCAGGCTAGGGTGAGGATAGCAGTTTACAAGCAACGAATGAGGGCGGCCTATGATAAGTTGGTGAAAGCTGCGTTTACAAGTGGGGGATCTAGCTTGGCAGTAGGCTGATGCCCTTAAACATGTTGGGAAGTTAGAGCCTAACTGGGAGAATCCTGGCAGGAGGAGTCTACGAGCTAAGTGATATGGAGGGGCGGTTGCTGCACCGGCCATAGAACATATTGCATTAAAAAAAGTATTATGCCTAGCTTAAGGGTGACGAGCGCCGCATTTTAAATTATTCTCTTTTGTAAATAAGGCAAATGAATAAGTGGATTTCATGTTTGATTGTTTAACATGCGAAAACGACAGGCACAAGTCTGATTTCAAATCGCGAGCTTTTAGAGCTCGACGATATGTGTTAAAGGCAACATCCTTGTCAAAATTGCGAGCTTTTAGAGCTCGGCGATATGTGTTAAAGGCAACAACCTTGTGAAAATCGCGAGCTTTTAGAGCTCGGCGATATGTATTAAAGGCAACAACCTTGTGAAAATCACGAGCTTTTGCAGCTCAACGATATATGTTCCAGAAACAGTGATCCTCCCTCGGACTCAGCACCTGAGAACAAAGGAGAAAGGGGATAAAATGGCGTCAAATCCCCAGTCGCTCCGACATAGCCCAAGCGAACGACAAGCTCCCTACCCAGCCCCCAAAAAGGGACCCCGACCCACCACTACTGCAACACTGGGGTGCCAGCGATCGGAGATAGCGAGATAACACCGGCAAGAACAGAAGATCCAGAACATGGCTATCTGTAGAGCCCGACGAGAAGTGTCGCCCCGACCTTGTGTCGACTAAAGCGACCCAAGCCACATCCACCCGCTGGCGCCGCGCCCCACCAAGCCCCACCACCCTGGAACGCCGGTGGACTTCACACACAGATCGGAGAAACTCTGTCGAGCACCCATCCCACACCCCTCGGCTTGAGACGAAATAATAGGGCTTCGCACCAAATCCATGGATGTGCAGCGGATGGCCGTCCATCGACAAGCCCGGTCGACCGCTGAGGGAGGCACAAAACGTCTAATTTCGAATGAAGGAGACGAGGGTTTTTTTTTAATAACCAATTGTACTCTTTTAATTTCGGTCGTCCACCCGTTGATTACCAATTGTACTCTTTTTTAATTTAATTTAATAGTATTTGTTGTTTGGAAAAAGAAATGTTGGGGTCAAAGTGGGGATTAAGAAAATGTATAATTCTAAAATAATTTTAACTAATTATAAAATCCAATTGACATCCTTTGTTTTCTTATAAAATGTAATTTTTTATATTATTTATATTAATATTAATTTTTCAATGTTTTTACTTTTGTTGAATTTAAATATCCATATCCGTCGTAAGATGTTATTTTCAAGTTTTTTTTTCTCTCGCGACCTAAACCCCCAAAATCCTCATCGACGGCTCTTCTAATTTCGCATTAGACCTTCCTTCCTCGGTGACGGCAGAGTTCCGGGCAATTGTCGGCCTAGATTTCTTGACCTACCCTAGAACTTTTGCTCGTTCGGTGACGCCGCGATTGGGGGATTGCAGCGACTACCCTTTGGACATAGTGCTATTCGAACATGGCAGACGACTTTGCCTTTTCAGGCGGGGCTGCGAGGGACCTTGGTTGCCGGCTTCTTGGATTTGTGGTGGCATCGGGCAGAGTAAGCGTTTGTGGGTGGGGGGGCTCCAGCGGCTGTGACGTTCTGTGTCGGGTCGCCGGAGTTGAGGGACCGAGCCGCTATCACCTCCTAAGTTCTTTAGTGCTACGGACAGGGAGGGTTTTGGTGCATCTGTGTTCGGCTAGTGGTGTTAAACGAGCTCAGGGTGTTCTGGTATTGGTAGTCGGTTGGTTGTTCCCCAGGTTGGGGGCGAGTCGATTTTGGGTGTGCTTTGGGGCTCAGGTTCGGCTTCTGTATAGGCGATTCGGCAGCTTTGGGAGCAGCACTTCGGGCTTTGGATTGCACTGTGGGTTGATTGTTGCTCTGTTGGTTAGGCTCGGTCTTTCTGCTGGGGAAGGGCTCTCTTTTTTTTCAGTTTGTTTTGTTTAGATGTGTTCTGTTTTTTCTTTGTGTTTGTTTGGTGGTATCATTTTTTTGGTTTGGGCCATTGGTCTCTGTGCACCCGAGTGTAAATTTATTATCTTGTTGAGATTGTACGCTCGGGCATTATTCTTTAATACCCTTGTATTATATGAAACGTTTTCCCATTGTATTTCAAAAAGTGCATCAAATCCCCTTGTATTTAATCTCTGAATGCACAATCGCCATTTTAAGTTGAAGCCGTTACTTTAATGTTGACGACGTTACTTTTTTGCTGAAATTGCCATTATACCCTTATTGAATTTACCATTATACCCTTACTGTCATTTATAGTGACTTAAAATAAAATCCCAATAGTGAGATAGTGAGGATTCAACTCACTACCTGTGGGTTATTAAAAGTCACTCTCACCAACTGGGCTACTAGGCATTTTATTTGTAAATGTGATTTTATTTATTTATATCATAACATATAACGAAAATAATATAATAATTAAGTATATAGATTCTAAATTATAAATAATATAATAATTAAGTATATATATTATATATTATAAATAATATAAAAATTACGTATTTAAATTCTAAATTATAAATAATATAATAATTAAGTATGTAGATTATAAATTATAAATAAATAATAATTAAATATTTATATTATAAATAATTTTATAATTAATATTTTTTAGTTATAAATGTTATAATAATTAAGTAAATAGGTTATAAATTACAAATGATATAATAATTAAATAACAAGATTATAATTTATAAATAATCTAAGAGATAGATATATAGATTCTATATATAAATAATATAATGATTAAATTAACATACTCTAAATTATAAACAATATAATAATTGACTAAATAGATTATGTATTATAAATAATATAACGATTCACTAAATATATTCTAAATTATAAATTATTAAATATTAAGAACATAAATTATAAATAATATAATAATTTAGTTAATAGGTTTTGTAATAATTAATAAATAGATTCTAAATTATAAATAATATTATAATGGAATAAATTATATTCTCAAGTATAATGATAATTATAAATTATAAATAATATAATAGTTTGTATATTATAAATTATAAATAAATAATAATTAAGTAAATATAATATAAACTATAAATAACATAATGATAATTAGAAATATTAAGTAATATACTAATTTAGTATATATATATATAATAATAATTGAGTAAATAGATTCAAAATTATAAATAATATAATAATTGAATAAATAGATTCCAAATTATAAATCATATAATAATTTAGTAATTATATTTAAAATTATAAATAATATAGATTCTATATGATAAATGATATAATTATTAAGTAAAATATTCAAAATTATAAATAATACAATATCTAAAAAAAGAGATTCGAAACTACAAATAAGAATAATTTTTTATTAAAGTTTATATTTATTCAAATTTAAAAATAAAAAGTACCTAAAAAATATTTATATTATTTAAATCTCATTAAAAGGATATTTGATATTTTAATTAATATTTTTTTTAATTATAAATAACATTTTTTTTAACTTTTTTACATTACTAGAATTTAAAAGAAATAACTTGATAAATAATAAGTAGTTAAGTTACTTATTACAAATTGAAAATAAGAATTTTATTGGAATAAGTAAGATTTATATATTTATCAAATATGTAAGAAAATATAAATACTAAATAAGTGAAATAAAAACAAAGATTATATATAGTTGTTGAATACAAAATACTTTATTTACAAATTACTACTCTAATAATATATTATTTATAGAAGTATCATTTTATTTTCTTATAAATAAATTTAATTCTATTTTATTTTATTTTATATTTTATATTACTTCAATTAATGAAAACTTAATATTTATCTTTTTATTTTATTTAAATGAAATATCATTTATTTTTATATTAAGTATTAATATATTTATTTATTATTTGCAAACTTCACATTTAATTTAATTTAATTTAATTTAATTTTTATTATTTATTTTAAATTAAATTTTATTATATTTATTTTGTTTCTGACTATATTAAATAAATGTGTGTTAATTATGTAGCATATAATGATGATGGCAGAGTGGTTTGAAGTCTTGCCTAGTGAGGTATTGGCCCAAGTTCGAATCCTGTGAGGAGCAGCCAAGCATCAATTTTTGCTCAACAAGCAAGGGGCAAAATAGTAAATTTATTTCAAAATAAAAAATACATAAAAAAATTGAATAATTGTGGCATTACATGAATGTGTACTGTACGCGCCGTGAATTTGGACCGAGAGTGGGGAATCATCACTACAAAATTTTCTATATTTGTGACGAATTTATTTTTCACGAACTAAATTTTGTCATAATTTGTTAGGTAAAAATGACGAATTTAATTTTTTGTCAAAAATAAATTATATTTTATGACAACATTTACTTTTGTCACAAAATAACAATTTTTATGACGATATTTTGTGTGACGAAGAATAATTTGTCTCAATTAGGTATGCAGTAATGAAAACTTTTATTTTCGTCATTGAAAATTTTCTATATGTGACATCATATATTTTTGTCACTAAATTACATATTTTACGACAACAATTTTTTTATAATGAGTGATATTTTATCATAATTTCATATTTGTTAATGACAATAATTATTTTCGTCACTAAAAAATTACCTAATTAATGACACTCTTAATTTTCATCATAAATGTACATATACTATGACGAATTCGTCACAATTTAACAATTAACAGTGACAAAATTTATTTTTCACTAAAATATACCCTATTTTGACTTTGTTAGTTTTCGTCACAAAATTACATTATATGATAAATTTTTTCATAATTTGGTATTTAATAATGATAAGTTTTATTTTTCATTTTAATCTATACTTATATTAAAAGCTATATTATTTACTAAATGTAGTATGTAGAATAGTTAACCCTAATTAATGATTTGCTATTTTTATCAAACATTTAATTAATGCATCTAATATTTTTGGTATGCAAATCAAATTAGCATTTAATTAGTTCCTAAAATATTGAGTATGCAATATTAATTTAGGAATATCCATGTATTTCCTAAAATGTTGGTATGCAATACGTAAAAGAAGATTTTTAATTTTTTTAAATATAAAATATTGTAATACGTAAAACTATTCCAGTTATTTTTTATTTTATTTTACATATAAAATATAATCACTATTTAATGCATTCTACAAAATTGGATTTAGTTTAATTCTCCATACAATTGATTTTAACTTTTCAGTTGTACTTTTTTTATTTATTTATTTTACACTTTTTTAAATTAATGAAGCTCTCCGAAAATACCAAATCAAATGATTTATGAAAGTTTTTTTTTACAATTTTAAATCTATATACACAGCTTAAAAAACTCATCGCATAGATATGGACGAGTTTAAGAAAAATTTCATAACCCAGCTTATAAAATTCCATCTCCACAAAATTCCATCTCCACGAGTAAAAAAATCAATCCATTATAAAAGTCTAATTACTACTATAAATCCATTATCTACATAGATTTTTTAGAAATCTAAATTTTACCTGTCTAATTACAAATATTTTAGATACTTTTAAATATTATTTATATAAATTTTTTTACACATTTGCTCTCTCTATATATATACATATATGGAGGTTAAATGAAGAATTTTTATACATATTTTCCTTACGGATAGTTTAGAAAAATT
Organism: Striga hermonthica; assembly: GCA_902706635.1. Lineage (NCBI taxonomy): Eukaryota > Viridiplantae > Streptophyta > Magnoliopsida > Lamiales > Orobanchaceae > Striga > Striga hermonthica. The sequence continues at coordinate 19,365,508 of CACSLK010000984.1, forward strand.
TAGGTAGCTTCAAACATTATTTGTGAATAATATAGAATATTTTAGATGCTTTTATAGATGTTATAAAACATTTTAAGTATTTTTAATATTTATATATCACACTTAAAAAAATATTTTGGCTAAAAAAAAACATTAAATACACAGTGTAAATGTTAATAGAAACAGTCTTCAGTGTTCATCTTTGATTTTGTCAAAACAAATCTTATAAAATTGGTAAAGTTAAAATTTGTACGTAAAGTCTATCTATACTAAAAAAAAGGTAGATTCAAAATTATTTATCTAATTTCTTTTTTTTTTCCTTATCTAATTCCTTCTTATTATTTAATTGTATAGAAATATATTCTGCTTTTGTTCAATCCTCTAATTGTATTTGTATTATATCCCATAACAAAGTTATAACAAAAAAATCCCATAACATCCGATAAGTAAAAGAAGTACGTAAAATCTTTACTAAAAAAAGCTTTATTTATTATCTAATTTATCATCTAATTGTATGAAAATTTGTTCTGATTTTATAGTACGTACTACAAATTGTGCACCCATGTTCATGAGCTACTTAACAGGCAAGCACTGTGCAACTAACTCATTTAGTGCTTATGTCCAGTGCATACGATATGTATTTGTATTACACATACTTGAAAATTGTGCCCCCCGTGCATCGCACGGACTCTGTACTAATAAATGACCTTAAAATTGTGCACCCCGAGCATCACCCGTGTTCACATTTTGGTCTATTACATGTCACGTATTATATATATTCCGTACATTTTTCTTTATTCATTTATATAATTATAAGACTTCATAAATGACTTTAATTTTGTGCACCCCGTGCATCGCACGGGATCTTACTAGTTTGTCTTATTTATGGTACTACTTTCGTCTCAAAGTTGCATATTTTAATATAAATAATAAATGTTGTTTTTATTACCAAAATATACCTTATTTATGACGAATATAAATAAACTTATAAAATGCCACTTTCTATTATCAATATTGATTGTAATATATTAATTTGTGTATGCAGTGACAATTGACATAAATCTATTTGTATTTTATAGTCACCATTTTTATAAATTATATATATATATACATATATATATATATATTAATTATTTACAATGACCAGGTATATTCGACTGATTAGATTTAAGTAAGGAGAAAATTTTTATAAATTATAAGTATCAAAATATGTTCATATAATAAATATATAATTTTATCATACGTAGTTATTTATTTATTTATATGGCATACATAGTTTTAATAAATAAAAAATGATATAAGTAACATGTAATAGTATTATACTTATAAAACCATGTCACTATATAAAAATTATAAAACCATATCAAAATATACTTTTCATATAAAACCATGTAATAGTTATAAATATAGCTTATTGGTGAGAGTCGCTTTGAGATGCAAGAGGTCATAGGTTCAAATCCCAATACATGCAAAATTTGTAAATATACATATGGTTTGTGTGGAAGCTTGTGGGCTAGGTTTCAAGGTGGGACGAGTGGTGGATTGTGACAAATAGAATAATTTTTCGAAAATATAAATAATAATTTATTATTTTTTCCAGATAAATTCGTCACTATATGTTGTTGTTTAAATGATGAATATTTAGATTTGTCATATAAAAATATATTTAAGTGACAAAAATACCATTGTAAAAATGGAAAGTTCGTCACCATAAGTTACTATTTAGATGACAAAATATCAGTTCGTCATTCAAATTCGATCTTTTGGTGACAATTTAAGAATTTCAATGACGAGCTTTTTATATTTAAAGTGATGAGATAGAAGTCACTTAAACTAATTTTTTAATGACAAATCATAATAATGTCACAAAGACATTTTGTGACGCGGCTAAAGTGACGAACGCTGCGATGAAATTTTTTCATCACTATATACTTTTAGTGACGAAAAATAGATTTTTTATGATGAATATTTTCGTCATAAAATATCAATATACGAGAGGGTCTGAAACAATTTTTGAAATACCCGAGAAGAACGAGCAGATTTCATATAATACAGTGGGATCATGTATATTTTACCCGTTTTTGTTTGTGTAGTTGATTATGTAACACCCTACCTTAACATGAAAATCAGAGTACGCGTTTTCGCAAAATCTTTGAATAAAAATATTTAATTTACGAAATACTGATTCGGAGTGTTACCGTAAAAACATGACTTGTCTTGAAAACCGTTATTTAAAGAAAATTAAACGGTTTAGCGTAATATAAACACTGATTATTAATCGGGTCTGAGTTTTAATAAGTAGCGGAAAGCATAGCGTGGCCAAAACATGATCAAACATATTTAGAAAACTTCTGAACCGAACGCCCGCTCATTCCTCGACTCCGACCCTGTGACCTGAAAAACATGAAAATATGTGGGGCGTGAGCACTAAGCCACTGTGCTCCGCAGAAACTCATATTGAAGTAAACAGTGAAAATAATAACAATATCATGATCCTGGTATATACATAACCTGAACATGAAACCGGTAATAACATGAACCTGATAATCATCACATGAACCATGACCGTTACCTCATCTGCCAGCATAAAAATGCCGGACACCATGTGCACACTCTAGTGGGCAGACTAGGGCCACTAGAACCCAGAATGGACCGGCAACCATTCCGAGCGGATACATGACATGAAATACATACCTCAAACATGGTACCGTAATTATATTCAATGTAATACCCAGTCCGAGTCCCCAGCTGAACTGCTGATCTGAAAATGTTAGTGCTGATTGCCTGCAAAACTGACATATATAAACAAATACTAAGTACTATGCTCAGACTGATTAAAATGACTGTTAAGATGCTCGACTCGATCTGAATAGTTAACTGGAATCATCTCGGGGTCTAACTTAACTGATAAGAAAAACTGGACTGAACTGGTACTGCTAAACTGAACTGAACTGACTGCACATGACTGATCATGACGGAACATGACTGATCATGACTGAACTGACTGAACCGAAAATTCAACTGAAATACTGAACTGAACTGGCTAACTGACTAGACTGAAAATACTAAACTGATAACTTGACTGATTACACTGAACTGAC
>CACSLK010000984.1:19553427-19567963 GCA_902706635.1 Striga hermonthica
GAAATTTATTGGTTCCCAGGTTCTTGACTGTGAAAGGTTTAGAGGTGGACCAAATGCTGCTCCGAGTAGTTTTTAATCCATTGAAATTGATTTTTTTTTCCCAAAATTGTTCCCTATAAGACTGAGCCCGATAGCAATATCTGAATTAGCTAGTTTGAATTTCTCGACTTCTTTCTTCGACAGCTTAATTTTGAGCATGCGATCGGATATTTCTTGCTCCATCTCAAAGACAGAAGGACAGCCATACCGGCGAAAAATTCGCGGAGGAACAAAATGGAAGATGGAAAATATGGATCCAGAAACCTAGAGAATGATATATAAGAGTTGACCTAAAAAGCTAAAGGTGAAACGGAAAGAAGAGAAGTGAAAAGGAGAGGGAGATACGATTACGAAGAGAAAGGAGACAAAGAGAAGAAGAAACCCTAGATCAACTATCCAACAAAGTGGAACAAATCTTTAGAGAAGAAAAATTTCACAAGGAGAACTCAACTGAAAAGTTTGTATACCTACAAATAAAAATAAATTTGTAGGTAAACGGTGTAATTTTCTCATCTTGCTTCCTCGTGCATCACATGAGCCACGTACTAGTGGTTTATGAAATCCAATAGGTATTTTGATTGATCAATGATATTTCTTTCTTGTAGAAGAAAGTTTATTTTTACATCTTTTTTTATCCAACATGAATCCTAAAACACAAATTCTTGACTGAAGCGAATCGATCGTTAGGCGGGTCAACTCGTCATACTGTTTTAACAAAAATGTACACTAGTACTATAAAATGTCTACTTTTTTTCATGTTATCTATTAAAAAAAGTATGATTATCTAACCGTTAGACCTACCTAACAATAATCTTAACAGTCGTGAAATATAAAAATATTCGAGATGGTTAAAATTTGATTTTGGTTTAATATTATTCTATTTTCAAAAAGAAAATAATGAAAATGAAAAAATTCACCATTAAAAAAGTCATTAAGCCTTTATTGACCAATATTGACCCCTTTAAACCATTTTAATGAGAAAAATACGTAACAATATCGGAAACACGTAAAATTGAAAAAGTTCAATACATGACCACAGTGCAGCGTTACACTATTTTTTTATATATATATTTGGACAAGATGGTTGTTTTGAAGATATAACTTCTAAATTCTAACAATCCCCTCAGCAGAAACAGCATTGCCTTGAAGGAATGCCATTGTTCAGTTCACCCTTTACTAACAAGATCTGTTTTAAAGTATTTCCCCAGCATTAACAGCCCTCTTCACCTAACAAAACTTGCATGACACCATGCTCAATCTTCAAAGCTTCCTTCTTCGGACAACCTGGAAGATTCTGTCCCATTTACGTGCGACTGGTTAGATTCGTCGGCACTTGAGGAGCCCAAGATGCTGTAGTCAAAGTCAAAGTCGTCGTCATCATCATCATCATCTTCATCTGAATCCCTGTCTGAGTCATCCTCGTCATCATACACCCTCGGTTTAATCCCAAGCTTTTCCCTATGTTCCTGCTGCTTGATGGCTTCCTCATATGACATCTCGTACCAAACAGTACCCTTGCCAACAATAGACTTGTTGTGGGCATCCATCATGCGGTCTTGCTTGCTCTTCTCCGAATTTTTGGGCTCCCCCCAGTAGTCGTATCGGTAAAGGGGGTTATCCTGGTCGTATTCGTCTTTTCCAAAGTAGCTGGGGTCCACGTACCTACCGGGCTCTTCCAGAGGAAGCCCCACTGCCTGCCGGCTGCACTTTTTTTAGAATGAGACAAAAACTATGAGTATCTGAAATAAGTTTACTCAAAGTACGGGGCTAATGATAGATCAATTATCAATAAATAAAATGTGGTTAAATTTATCGACTACACACCAGCTAATATCCCGGAGGAGGGCTTCTCTTTCTTCAAATGATCGGCGCCAGTGAATGAAGTCATATTCGTCCATTTCCTCGTTTCGCCTTAGCTTGGTGATTTTGTATTCCTCTCCTCTTTCTGCAGCTTCTTTCCATAGTCTTGTGTGGACCTGAAACACAATAGAAACAAAGATCAAGAAAGGGCCAAAGGCATCTCTCATTAGTTGATTATTTTTTAAAAGCAAGCCATGTGATGCATAAACAGGTTCTGAAAGCGTGGATTCTCATCGATACAGGAATACTGAATCAAACGATCACTTACCAGACGATTAGGTAGTAAATTGGTATACTGAGAGATAACCATTCAGGCAATATATTTATGGTTCCATTAAGATAATCCAAAATGCCTCTCATTTATGCTTATTCTAGATCATATAACCTCTTAAAGTAGCTGCAAATTGCTTTAGCATGTAACCGTAAAAGCCAGTACTTTATAATTATTCATCCAATATGCCAACTTGATAACTTTAAAAATGACATGTGAAGTTAGTGGTACTACAATACGCACATTTCACCTGACTAAACAGTGACCGAGATCAATTAAGACATCAACTTTTTTCTGTCCAAGCTAATTAGAGCAGCTATTTACCAACAACTTCATTAGAGAATTTGACGGATCAAACCTCTAATTTTGACCCCAACTCTATCATTACCAACCAAGGTCAATATTTGTTGAAGTAATATAAAAACCAGAATCACTTACTGATGCAATCCTATTTTCTGTACTTCGTCTATTTACAGAACTTCGAATATTAAAGCAAAGTTCTGCATTATCCATGATGTTTGTGGTGAAAACCGTTTCACAAGTTCACTATCACATTTCTTAATTCATTGGTTGAGACTCACACGAATGGCTTCATAAGAAAAACATAAGCAGGTGGTTAACAAACCTGTCGTTCAGCATGTGCAGCTACCAGATCAAGCTCCTTTACACTTATTTTCTGGCATGGAGTACAAGCTTTGTCACATTAACAATTCAAAGGCACAATTTCTTAACAACATCATAATAATAATGATAATAACTATAAATAAATAAATTAATATTAAAAAGAAAAGAAGAATAAGAAGAATCATTACCAGCGTTATTTTTGGGAGTAGTGCTTTCTTATAGTATGCTTTTCCATGCTCAACACTATTCTCTTCATCGAACTCTTCTTCATCAGTCAACTCCGTTAACTTTTTGTCTTTATACTTATCAGGATTGGCCCTCATATCATCAAGGATCATCTGCTCAGCATTATGTATCAACCATAACTGCAAATGAACACAAAATAACAAGGATATAGCTTCAATTGTGCAACAGAAAATGGCTGTGCTAACAAAAATTCTAAATAGCGGCCCAAGTTTTACTCACATCTCGAATGAATTCCAGAACAACACTCATACATGTAAAAGCATAATGTGATTTTTTGCTTTCCAGAGTGCAAGTTGTTTGAAGAAATGCAGGCTTGTTATCCAGCCAAATATAACTGAGGCCATGCAGAGTAGTAACTGGTACTGGATATGGTCTAATCTAAATCGGTAAAAATTCATAAAGAGTTAAAGTCGGTTTTAACAAAGACCTTTGGACGAGGGAATAAGAAAAAACACCTCCAAACTTCAAAAGCAACACATCCGACATGCTGAGTTACAAAAATGCATACCTCCAACATTTGTAGAGAGTTGCCTCAAAACCTTTTCTTAGATTGTCTGTCATATTCTAAAGTTCTCCAATTTATATGATCATGTATGAACTCATTATCAAGGTTACCTATTAATTATCAAGATTATGCTGCGAATGTGATGTGCCATCGTTGTCTATCATCCTCAACATTAAAAGTTCTAATCCAGAGGATGCCTGACTAAGTCCCGAAAAGCAAAATTATTAGCAAGTCTTAAAATATGGAATCTGAGACCATCCTTCATATGCAACCTTATCCATAACCTCTTTCCAACAGTATGACACTGAAGTGATTTCGGAGTACAACCTATATTGTTTGATTCAGGGATCACGTAAATTCTAGACAAGTATAACATGCACGCGCTTCTGTTATCTCAGTTTACATCAAGGCCGAAACTACTTGATTCAACTTGGTTTATCGTGTCAAGGCCCAAGAGAGAGCATCTCACCAGAACTTCATTACAGACTACCTAATTTTAAATTGTACCAAGTATCATGTCACTTTTGTGAAGCAACCACGACTATTGCTAGTCCGAAGGAAGAAAAAAATAAATGCTGATATCAAAGATGTGATGAAAATATCCTCGTTTCTCATTCAGTGTAATTCCAGGGGCTCGGCTATCTATCTTTCTTAGTCTGTGGAGAAATTAAAGCAAGCTGAGCTAAAACTGGTTTTTGATATGAGGACTGGCAATCATATTATATCTTATACCAAATTTGTTCAAGCTAGTCCTAGTAATTTTTATTTGTTTTAACGAAAAACTGCAGTTCACATTTGAGTAGTAAAAGTATCATCCATACATTGAATCAGATTAGCCAAGTAAAATATTACTGGGCAATTTAAATTGCTTTTCCATTAGTCCAAATTGTCAGGTATTAGACCTCATGTCGTTGTCTATGCATTTGGAACTCTCTAGTTTTCTTGTGCTAAGCAAAGTTCAGCACAATAGCTCAAGTTGACATTAGCAAAATGCAGAAGTAGAAAATATGCTATGGTGTAGTAAAAATGTAGGTATATACAAAACGTCTAAAGAACTCAAAGCAAATACGAGTGCCAAAATAAAAAAGATATCTAGTGACTTATCCATTTGGGAACATAGAAAGTGATTTTACATGCAGCAATGCAAAGATGTATCAGAGTTATATAGAATGTGTACTTCCACAGGACTCTTTAAAATAATTTTTCATAGTATAATGGAAGAGTATGCATCTTGGAATCAGTGTAATACAGTACAGTTTAATCAAATGAAGATACACAAAAATACCTTATCAACATATGGGTGATTTGACAATAGAGGTTCCTCTTCCCATTTGATTCCAGGATCTTTTCTTGGTATAGGAGGTCTTCCACTGTCACGCTACAAAAAAGGATGCACAAAAAAAGGCAAATAAATATAAAACTGAAAGCAGCTTGAAGATCCTGTCGGAAAAGTCAATAAAAAGAATAGGATATTATATGCATGTTCCAACATATACACAGTGAAAAAGGGAAAAAAAATGGTGTGGAGCATCGATACACAAAATAATAAATTTCATAACAAAGTCGAAGCAGCAGACATGCTCAAATATTCCATGGATAGCCAAAGCCTACATTCTCTTTGATCAAGAATAATGTCATTGCTCAGAAACATGTGTTGATGATCCTATACTACTTATAAAAGATGTAATTGCAGATGCTAGATCATTTACGTCCATGTAACCATTTCACTCTACAAACTAGAATCTGAAGATGCTACATTTTTCATATAATAAATCACTAAATTACTTGTCGTGACATACGGACACTTCATTTCTTATTTGCGTATAGGTAGTAGAACAAACTTCAGAAATAAGAAATAGTAAAAAAGAAAAATGATTTCCCGCAGAGTAGGGAAGTTCTCACTCGTAGTTCATCTGGATTAGAATCGCGATGAAATATTGGGGGATAATCAAATTTGTTGAATCTGCAAGCACAATTATGAAATTGTTGAGCTGCAAACTAAGTAGATTATATTGATCATACTTCTAACAAGCAGGGCGCATACAACTGTTCACATATAGAAAAAGTATAGAGTCTGACTGATAAAGAGAAAAATAATTCCTACGAAGATTGACCACATATATGGAGATATAGTGCCCCAAAACTGTAAGTTTGAGAATTTAAGAAACTCACATTAGGTGATCTATATTGGGGTCGACAAACCGTAGCTCAATAGGGAATCGAAATCGATAAGGATCTCTTTTTGCCTGCAGGTGAAGGGAAGTATTCAAAATGGCTCAGCATACCATATTAATGGATGTCTGATTGCTTAACAATAACAAGTGCCAAATGAGCATATAATGGTCACCACAATTACAATTTGTTAAGTAGGTACCATCTTATACTATGTAAGTTCGAAAACCAGCTACTTGCTCTCCCGTTTTTCGGATAGCCACCAATGAGATTTTTGGGCTAATAAATGTTACAGATTATTGGATGAAATCATGAAACAAATGCAATGTGATTCTTATCATCCTCTGTTGATTACACGTCGGATCAAAGGAGGTACTGGGGGTTTTGCTCATTTTGACTCAAAAATCATACAGATAAAGCAAGTCATAAACTGTGAATGTAAAGCATCATTAGATTGCTCTGAGAGGAAATCAACAGTCATTGTCATTCCTAATTCAAAGCATCTACTTTTATAGTATATGTGGCCAAGTCTCCATAATAATATCAGAAGCTGTTTGGGTTCTTGCTTTAGGATTAAGGTCTGAAACTATAGCTGTTTCACCCATGGAACCCTTCTCTCTCTCACGGGCAATACTTGTTTCTCATTAAACTGTCTAAATGAAGTTCCGAATCCTATCAGAATTGAGCAACAAAGTGCAAATTAAAGAACTAAAAAGAGGCCAGTGATACATTGCAGACACACTCACCACAATCTCAACAATGACATGCATGCCAACTTTGATGTGATGTCGGATCCAATACCAGTCGTTCCGCTTGATTGGGACCCACCTGAAATTCATTACTACACTATCAAAGGAGCAGCATTTTTCACTCATGATTAATTGATATATATATGATAAAAATGAGTCACTGTTATCTGGTTAGTCTGTCGTGATTACGTGATGGTTAATGGTTAATAACGGTGGGTAATACTTCTTTGTAACAATTAACGCTCAAGGCAAACTTATCTGAAATTTTACAGAAATTGGGCCAAAAGATCGATGGTTAGCTACCTGAATGTTTCTGATGTATTTAAGGGAAGCTTTACTGGAATTTCAACATTACTAATGTAGACTAAAGGCCATCTAGTCAACCATTTAGGATAGAATACATTATATTCAACCAGTCAGATGCCAATACTCAAACTCGACCGCAGGGTTGTCAAAAAAAAGTGTCTAAACAACTGCAGGTCAGGTTCATATTATATGATTGACTGAAAAGGAGAGCATACCCATCATGTACGCCTCCAATGTCAACAAATGCTCCTTGATAAAGGTGTATAGCTGTTACTTTACCTGCACAAATCTGGGAAAAAAAAAAAAACAATCATGATTGCCTGCATTTCTTTCCCGGATGAACTGAAAAGTGAAGAACATCTCATCAACTTGTAATTTAAAATTTTAATCAAGAAAATCAATAATAAAACTAAGAGAAATTTAATGCAGGCAATCAATCACAGCACATCCATTACACATTCTGTTTTCTTTCTTATGCAGATCTAATTCTTCTCAATTCTAATATACTAAAAAATGTATGTCAAGATTTCAGGTTACCAAGTTAATCGAAGCACCTTAACAGAATCCATAAATAAATTACGAATAATCATAGATTTAAATGACATAGTTTCAAATAAAGCTAAGAAAAGCAACTGAGCTACAAACAAAAACTCTAGTTAACATAAGAACTAAAGCAAATCAATATAACCCAAAAGAAAGGTAAAATTCACACCGTTGGCAGGAACCAAGAAAAATCAACTATTATTTCGCACGTTTCAATTTTGGGTCTAACAAAATAGATATAAGACTACATAGGTTAAGATTAAATAAACAGAAGACAGTAAACATTCCAGTTCCCTGTTTACTATGGAGGTAAACAAAATTGCAGAAAACAGAACAAACAAAAAAAACAAAAAAAAACAAAAAAAAAAAATTGAAACTAAGAGGAAGAAGAAGAAATAGAAAGCGAGCAGTGTGAAATTTTGAGCATAAACGCCACACTTTACGCATAGAAACAAATAATAAACATATTAGCAAGAAGTACACGTCAATAAAATTCAGCTGCATCTGTTATGAAAGATGTACTTACTTGTTCGGGGTAATAGAAGGGAAGCTCATACTGCAGGTCCACAACAAATCAGAGGAAAAGGAAAACAAGGCAAATATTGTATTAGAAATGTTGCGATATGTAACGTTATATATTTTCTTCTGGGCAGGAGGGGGAAACATAAGAAAATTTAATAAATAGTAAGTAGAATAAAGCATAATATTCTGCTTACCATGTCCTCTTTATAATCCTTTCCCCTTTTCCTCCTGCCGGGATAATAATCTTGGTCTTGCTGTACAAGTCGCAAAATTTGTAAGTTTCCTTATAGTATAAATAATTACTTTCTTCTACACACATAGACACAAAGAGGTAAAGGGCGCGCATATGTTACTTTTACCAAAACCTCTTTACCTTGATTTAACAATCACATGTACACCAAATTCCAATAACACTCGAACCATGGTTTGAAATTCTACACTATGTGTTAATTACCACGAACAACAGCGAAGTAACCTGGATATGCCCATTTTATACAAACAAAAAGGCTTACAGATCATTAATTATCCATTAACAGAGTGCCTATGCAGGCAACTTGAAGCAAACAATTTTCAAGCTTTTCTAGCAAACCAGAGTATCGTCGTGACTTCTAACATATACAGATAAACCAGCTGAATTCATTTTTTGATCCAATCACTAACACACACAAAGTGCTAAGAAAAGAACAACTAAATCCTATCCACGAACCACCATAAGTTCCCACAAAGAGCTCAGATAAAAACAACTAAATGCTATTCATGAATCACAGAGTCCAGAACCAACCTCATAGGATTCCTCCTCCAACCTATCCCGGTTGGCCTCGACCCACTCGTTGTACTGCTTCAAGAACACCTTATACCTCTCGAAGCTCATATCCCCCGTATCCTTCACCTTCTCCGCCCTCTCGTCCAGCTTCTCATAATCCAACCTGACGGCTGAATGCAGCTTGTGGGCCCCACGAATGAACTCCAGTTCCTCCCTGTCCACTTCCCAACCCCTAGGCGGCCAATCTCTGGGCGGCACGAGGCCCAACACCAACGGCCCACTCCACAAAGTCTTCAAAGGCTCCGGGATCTCGCCCTTAATCTCAAACTGCTTGGCGTAGTACTCATCCTCCGTGAGGCCCATCTCCTTCATCTTCTGTTTCCGGTACTTGGGCTTCAGCATCCTGAAAGCCTCGAGTGCCTCGGGAGTCTGAAGGGGCACCTCCTCGCCTTCGTTGAGGGACTTCCGGGCGAAATCGGCTTCGGGGGTGAGGATCTCTTCCCAAGGGGCCCATCCCCTCTCGATCCAGTTCTTTCTGCGGGCATCCTCTTCGGACTCTGTCGACTTGACCCCGAAGGACTCGAGGAATGCGTCGTTGTCGCCGACGGGGAACTCGTCGGAGGAGTAGGAGTAGGTAAGATGTAAGTTCAGGCGTCTGGCGGGAAAATGGGATTTGTGGGCTGCCGGGGGTTTAAGAAGGGGTTTGGAAGGAAGAGAGGTCGTGAGGAAGGAAAGGGCCTGGATAACGTGCATTTTTGCCGTGGCGGATAACTCGGAATGGGTTTCTTTTTTGTAGATAAAGTTTCCGTTTATTTTAGTTGGTGAATTGCTACACTAGGGTTGTAAACGAATCGAATCAAAGCGAATACCCAGAGATTCGATTCGATTCGTTTAAAATATTCGAAGATTCGATTCGTGATTCGATTCGATATTGAATTCATTTTTTGATTCGTATTCGATTCGTTTAGAATATTCGAACATATTCGATTCGATTCGAAATTCATTTTCAAAAAAATATTATAATTAAAAATATTATAATTACAAAAATAAATTTTATTTTTCATATATTTTTAGAAAATTTTGTCAATTTATGATGTTTTTACTTTTTATGTCATAAAAATATTAGGAATATAACAATATATATATACATATATTATAAACTAAATGTATATTATATATTATTTGTATAAAAATATTATAATTACAAAAATAAATTTTATTTTTCATATATTTTTAGAAAAATTTGTTAATTTATGATGTTTTTACTTTTTATGTCATAAAAATATTAGGAATATAACAATATATATATACATATATTATAAACAAAATGTATATTATGTATAATTTGTAAAATTTGTATAATTATTGTTAACGAATCGAATATCTACACATTCGAATTCGAATTCGTTATAATTTCGAATCTAAAACATCATTCGAATTCGAATTCGAATTCGAATATTTCGAATTCGAATCACGAATATCGAATTCGAATCACGAATCGAATCAAAAAAAGTTTGATTTGTTTACAACCCTATGCTACACGGCCTACTTTTTTAGGGAAATGCTATGAAGTCATCGGATGATTCTCTTGTGAAAAATTTTATGTATTGATACGTATTTAATGTGTATTTATTGCAGGACACGTGTCAATACACCATTTGTAGATAACTGTTGGATATTTGGTGTGAAATTACACGGGAATCCTATGAACTGATATGTATTTTTCAGTTCTTACATATAATCTAAAATAGAAAAATTACAATTGAACTGAAAAATAAATTACAACTGAAAAACAGAAAGATTTTAGCCGAGGCGAGTAAAACTCTTTCCGCAAGAAGAATACGCCCCGTGTGGCAGCTGACGGTTCAGGCGTAACTTCCCCAAAGATACAACGACAAACGTCTCTAAATCTGTAGCACACCAGATTTACGAGCTCCGGCAAACGGGAACGGAGTCAAGAATTAAGCACTTAAAAATAAAAGGAATATCTTAAAATAAATAAAAATATCACTTGTTTCTCTCTTTTGATATTTTTATATCTGATATTTAGACATAAATCTATCTTTTCTTTCCTTTCTCTCTCTCTTTCTAACCTCTCTTTTTTCTCTTCTTATTGGTGCATATTTCTTTGTTTGGCCGAGTGCCAATTTATAGTGTCATGCCAGCAGATAATGCCTTGCCATTTTGTAGATAATGCCTGGCAGTTCAATTAACAAAGCAAAAAGCAAGTTGTCATCTGCCCAATTGGAATAAGAATCTCCACATATTATTGAGCTTTCTTTGCCAAATTGTTCATTAAATTATAATTAATAGTGGGACCCATTAATTAACGAAACTCAATTACATAACAATCCCCCACATGAGTTTCATTAAATATATATAGACTAGTGTGCTCAATCCTCACAAAACTCTATTGCATCAGATAAGGTAGCTTTTGTCTTTGAACCTTTCTTAGTAAACATCATTGGATGCACTGGCGGCCTAGTGGACATAATGCCTTTAACTATTCCTCCATAGTGTACACCGAGACAATGATATTCACACAATAGAGTCTTAACTCCATTCCGTTCAATCGATGTGTCCGTTTTGGCCATGGACAACATAATGGATTCATAAGTGTTTACATTTGAAGCGGCCCACACTTCACACTTATATAGGTGACCTCCCTATAAAGAGTATCCTACCATACTACACCTTTACAAAGTTAGGGATTCATTAAAAGTCCATATGACTTACCCTCACCACAATCAACAGGTAATCTTGCACTTGGAGTGCTCTAGGGAATAGCTTTGGACATTCATATGTTTCAAATGCTTAACTGATTTTTCATGGCTTAGTTTTCCCTTTGAACCAAGTTCGTGGGATCTCTAATCAGCATGGTAGGGTTACCACTATGATCATTCTTTACATTGTGGATTTTTAAGCCCATTCCCTCTAGCAAAAATGTCAATTGATCTCTATTCAATCCTTTCGTTAAAGGATCAGCCAAATTTTCCTTAGACTTCACATAGTCAAGGGAAAATAAACCATGTGTGATCAATTGACGTACGGTATTATGTCTACGAAGAATATGTCTAGACTTACCGTTATACAAGTTGCTTTGCGTGCTACCTATAGCAGCTTAGCTATCACAGTGAATCATTACAGGCGGCAAAGTCTTATCCCAACATGGAATATCGGATAAAAAATATCTAAGCCACTCGGCTTCTTCACCAGTTTTATCTAAAGCGATGATCTCCGATTCCACCGTTGACCGAGCTATACACGTTTGTTTTGTGGATTTCCACGAAACTGCACCTCCTCCAATACAGAAAACATATCCGCTAGTGGAGCGAGAATCTCTCGAATCTGATATCCAGCTAGCATCACAGTACCCTTCAAGTACAGCTGGGTATCTCGAGTATTTTAGCCCGTATTCAAAGGTGCACCTCAAGTACTTAAGTACCCTTCTCAAAACATTCCAATGCTCATGACTGGGATTGCTCGTAAATCTGCTCAACTTATTCACCGGATAGGTCAAGTCTGGTCGTGTACAATCCGTCAAGTACATCAGACTCCCTATTATCCGTGAATATTCCAACTGAGCCACTGGTTGACCTTTGTTGACTTCCAGATTTATACTGAGATCAAGGGGTGTCTTACACATATGCCTAGACTGTGCACCGTCATAGGTATCAAATTTCTTGAGCACTTTCTCTACATAATGAGATTGTGACAAGACAATTCTATCTTAGGTTCTGATAATCCTTATTCCAAGAATAACATTAGCCAAACCCATATCTTTCATGTCGAAATTTCTCTTCAACATTCTTTTCCTATCCATGATCACTTCATGGTTACTCCCCATGATCAACATATCGTCTACATTTTGACATACAATCACAGATGTATTTGATGTACTCTTGAAATCATTTGTCAACTTCACGTCATCAAATTTCAAATGCCATTGTTTCGGAGCTTGTTTCAGTCCGTACAAGGATTTGATCAATCTACACACCTTTCTCTCTTGTCCAGGTGCAACAAACCCTTCAGGTTGTTCCATGTATATTTCTTCTTCCAATTCACCATTCAAAAATGCCGTCTTGACATCCATTTGGTGAATCTCAAGATTGTGCAAAGCAGCAATCGAGAGAAGCACTCTTATCGACGCTAAACGCGTAACAGGTGAATAGGTATCAAAGAAATCATACCCTTCCTTTTGTTTAAAGCCTTTGACCACCAAACGTGCTTTAAACTTATCAATTGATCCATCAGCTTTATATTTCTTCTTTAGGATCCACTTGCATCATAAAGGTTTACAACCATCAGAGAGATCAACCAACTGTCAAGTATGATTTTGCATAATGGACTCGATTTCGCTATTTACAGCTTCTTCCCAGAGTGGTCCATCTGGGCTGGACAGAGCTTCCTTAAGGGAACCTGGTTCATCGTCCAACATGTACGTAATAAAATCAGGTCCAAACGTTTTAGCCGTTTTTACCCTTTTATTATGTCTCGGTTCTTCATCAGTACCCTCTGGTACAGTACCACTAGCAGTTTCATACGTTCTTTTATTAGAACCAGATTCTGCACTTTCCTTCATAGGAAAAAAATTCTCAAAGAATATAGCATTCTTTGACTCAATCGTGGTACCGACAAATATCTTTGGATTTTCTGATTTATGAACTATAAATCTATATGCTATACTATTGTACGCATATCCAATAAATACACAATCGACCGTCTTTGGACCGATTCTCATTTGTTTTAGTTCAAGTACTGAAACCTTAGCCAAACATCCCCACACTTTCAGGTATTTATAAGACTTCTTACGATTTTTCCATATTTCGTAAAGAGTTTCATCTTTCCCTTTAGGTGGTATTTTATTCAGGATTTGCTGTCAAAACAGCTTCCCCCCACATGTTCTGTGGTAATCCAGAATTAATCAACATGGCATTCATCATTTCTTTTAAAGTTCAGTTTTTGCGTTCAGCAACACCGTTCGACTGTGGAGAATAAGGGGTTGTCGTTTGATGAATTTGATTTTCAACTTCGGTCTTATATATCTTAAACGCTTCCACAGCCTCATCTTTGCTTCTTAACAAATATAAGTAGCAAAACCTTGTGCAATCATCGATAAAAGTTACAAAATACTTTTTACCGGTTCTTGTTTGCACACTTTTCATATCACATACATCAGTATGGATTAAGCCTAATGGTTCAGTACTTCTTTCCACCGAGTAAAAAGGCAACTTAGCCATTTTTGCTTCAATACAAATTTCACATTTTGTATTTGTCTCAACTTTAGAATTAAGAATTAATTCTAATTTCATCAACCATTTAATTGCATTTAGATTTACATGTCCCAATCTAATATGCCATAAATCAGAGCACTCAACAGTATAAACAGAAATAGGCTTTTTATTATCAACGGTTACACGGTTCACGACCATTACATTCATTTTGAATAATCCCTTGTCGAGATAACCACGAACAAGGAATTTTTCATATTTGCTAAGAATAAATTTATTAGCTTCAAACACTAGCCTAAATCCATGCTCAACAAGAAGTGATCCGGAGACCAAATTCTTGCGGATGTCTGGGACATGCAGAACATCCTTCAGCTTCAATCCCTTTCCAGAAGTGAGCTTCAGCACCACCGTGCCCACTCCAGCCACATCAGACGTGGAGGAGTTTCCCATGTGAAGTTTTCGACCCTTAGCAGGAGTGTATTCAGAGAACACCTCCTTGTCAGAACACACATGACGAGGGGCACTAGTATCGATGTACCGCTCTCTTGGGTTATCAACCAAATTGGCTTCAAACATCATAGCCGACATATCAAAGTCGGTCAATTCACCCGGCACAGGGCCGTGTTCAGCAACAAGGGCACTCAGTTGCCCTTTATTTGGCCCAGCCTTCTTTGGCCTCTTGCAGTCTTTCGCCATATGGTTTGG
>CACSLK010000984.1:19634057-19644426 GCA_902706635.1 Striga hermonthica
ATAACAACGAATAACTTGACTAGATTTATAACACATTCCTGATAACAAAAATAGTATACCTCAAAGGTAGACATTTTCATAATGACTCAGAATAAATGCAAGCAAAATTCATCTTCCAAATGAGAATATTGAATGATCATAAAAATTTCCAGCAGAATCCTACTACTCTTGCTCAGAACGAATTTTCAATATAATAATACCTTATGTCGCAGATAAATCGGGTATACTGATAGTACAGAGCTGCAAATATATAAATATGCAGAAAACACAAACGAGCTTTGAGTATGGCCACCTAAGTTGAAGACAGCTTATTAGCTCGTGCTCGACTCATCACCAGTTATTTGCTACCTCCCGAATAATCTCCTGATAATACCACGTCTATGTGCTTTTTTGAGATCTTTATCTGTTGTGTTTTGAAAAAAATAAGTAAAACAGTCGACTTACAATACGCACCCGAGTTAACTAAAATTGTTCTATGCGCGTTGTGGCAATTCAAGTTACACTTCAATTACAATTACATATGCTCATTGAACAGTAATAGACAAAACAGATGGCACCCCAACTTTGTCAAGTAATGAGTCGAAGAGGAGGGATCAAGTAGAATCAAAATGGCAACTCAAGACACTAAAATGCACAGAAAAGGTGACACAAATATTTCGAAATTGACAAACAGAGGTATGAACCTGCAACATACTGATATCTATCTTAGATTTGAGAGGAGTGGGCCAGGTAGAGAGAGAGAGAGAGAGAGTTATGTCACACCACCTAAAGAAGTATTCTGACGAAAGGGGGCAGAAAGTTCAGTTTTCCTTTTCAGTTTTTGGACCTCACTTTTTGACGTTTTTAGCTCTTGTAGTTTTTTCTAGGTTTTTCTAACTCTTAGAGGTCTTAAGGGTTTTTAGTTTCTTTTACGGATTCATGTTTCGGCTTTTCTAGGTCCTTTGTTTTTTATGTTTTCGTTTTTCTAGTTTCTTTCAGTCTTCTATTTTTTGTGTTATTCCCAATTTATTTAAATTTTAGGATGTAGTTTAGGGAGAAAGAGTAACCTGTTAGCCTCCCGGCAAGATATAGAGCTTCTTCAGCCATGGGCCTCCACTGCTCGGCACATGAGTAATTGATTCCAAGCCCCACACTAAGCCCTCTAAGCAAATGCACCGTACGTAGAACAGAGAACAATTCTTCTGGGAAAGCCTATCATTCACCCACATCACGGGAAAAAACTTAGAATTCAATCAAATAAACAAACCATTATGCTTACACTCAAGTGGCAAGCTAATGAAACTTGGATTATATGATCAAAAAGGAGATAAAAAAGTTATCTACCATGACTACAAGCTAACAACAAACTCACATGATCGGTAATACATTTCAGGTCCGCACTCAGAACTACTTATAATGCTAACAAGTTCACATATGAAGAATAATAAACTGTACCAAGCCAAAATGGAAAAAGATACAAGTAGATTTGACTTATTCCAAAAAGCAAACGCAGAGTATTGTTACAAAATCTTTTCATTTACAACCACAGAAATAAAGAGAGAATGGACTGGGACAAAGTGAATCGAATGAATCTATTGTGAACCTGAACAGCAATCTTTTTAATTGAAGATTCATCGGAAAAGGGTTGCAACATTGTTACGCCAGGTGGTAGCTTCGTATCAAACATTGTTTGGGCTAATCTAAGCAACTCTTTCTTCTCATTCTCACATTTGCTGAAAGTGTCTATGCCGAGCTCCCTAACACCAGAATAGTCATATTAGACATGCGAAAAGATACTGATAGTCTAGCCATTAAATCCAATAATCTTCTTTGTGTATCACTGTTGATGTAAATACAGCAATTTATTTCATTGGAGGTTTAGATGATTATACACACCATAGAACAAGCATATGAAGAATAATACTATGTAGTGTGACACCCAAATGTCTCCTGTAACTTCAAACACCATGAAATTCAAAGTCTGAACAACTAAACAAAGAGATTCTGCTATCACTAATTTACTCTTTTTTTATATGCAAGAACATTCAAAATTTGAAAACTTGGTGAGAGGTTTCTCTCAGGATTCTATCCAATTATGAATTATCAACCTTGTTTTGAGGATATGTTGGATGATTTGTCTAGCGAAAATAATATCATGTGCTTGCGGGGACTTTTTGACCACTGCCATTCAACTATCTTTGCAGTATCTTTTCAGTTTTTAGATAAACGAATTATTGATGATTGAGACCATACTTTGAAATTGCGTTTAATTTCGGGTATAATTATAAGACATCCTTTCGACAAAGCCGAAGTGATTTTTAATGAGGATAAATATTATCATTTCATATGAATATATTGGGACACAGTGCACAGTTAGTTAACTAAAACATTTTCAGGGCCTTAGAAGATTATTAAATCACATCCAATGGGCAGGCATAAAACAAACAAGCAATGCGGAAATTATTAGTAGACCACCATGTTTGTTACAGTTGGATTTCATGAGTTCGGTGCACCCATCGAATTTGGCCGATATACTAGTAAACCTAAACTTAACTCAAAGTACAGGGCCTAAATAGATCGTAAGCTGTAGCACCTGTAGCTCTCAGATGCCTTTATAGGGTCATTATCTGCTATAGCAATCACAAGATTAGCATATCCTAGCCTCAGTGTCTCAGGAAGATACTTCACTTGCCCATAATCAAGCAAGGCAACCTAATAGGTGAAAAGGAGATTAATCAAGGAAATCAGTGAAGACATTAGTTACTCTAGAATATAATGGATCTAAATTTACCTCAGAACCTCTACAAATCAAAATGTTTCCTGGATGAGGATCAGCGTGAAAGAAACCACTCCTTAGTATCATCTGCCCATAAGCAAGTGTCAAACTTTTAAGTATGTTCCTGTAGATAAAGAAGACGATAAGATGATAAGAGTTCCACTGTCATTCAAATTTGTCACCGAATAAAAATCAGACTTGAAGGTATTAAGATACAACAAGTTTCTGAGTTAGAGCACATGAAAAATAAATGCGGGGCACATTTGAATTCGAAAGTATGATCTTGTGAGGAAACAACATTACAAATAATTGAAATAAAACAGGCTAACCAAATTAACAGCCAGACTACCAAATAATGTGACATTTCAGTATTCTTGTAATATATTGCTTCACTGGTTAAACAGACATACCATTTACTTATCAACTAGTAAGTAGCCCGTGCGGCACGGGGCAATAATGATAAATCCTATAAATTAAAGCACAAAATAATTATTGATTAAAGGTGCAGTGTGCTGTAAGCACAAATGATCAAGGGGAAAGATGATTCATACTCTCTGGGATTATCTAGAAGCTTACTGCTTTGCAGCTGCGGCAACCTTACCACCAGGATTTATGCCTCTTTTAGCCATCTCATCCCCAAGCTGCAGGATAGGAACACCATCAATATACTCCATCACTAGAACCCTCCTGCCATTGCAAATGAAATGTCACAAACATACGAAAAAATTCCCAACATATGATCTTTTCAGGGTCCACTATCTGGACATGCATTTAAAATTTTCGGAAAGATTAAGATGATAACGCCACTTTAGCAACAAAACTACCAAAGAGTTGAACTATTTTCATACCTTGTGAACATATTTCTGATCACTCGTGGCACCAAAACTGGAGCCTTTTTGTTATTTTCATACAGGAATCGCCGAATTTTCTCCATAGCATCGGCCTCCCTCACAAAATTGAACTCATATCCAATCTTGTAAGAAAGGAAATAAAATAAATTTCACTCAACAATGCAATGCCAAAACTTCTAAGCTATAAAAAGTAAAATAAACAGTACTCTTTTCATCAAAAACACAACAACACTTCATATACATATTAACGAAATAAAATTTTGCTTGTAGATGTAGCAATGAACCACATTAAAAAAGAAAACAGATAAGTAATAAACAAAAATATAGAAAAGAAATGAGACTAAATGTTCACTAAGTCTCACAACAGACCTAAAGAAACAAGGCAGTCTTATAAAGCATCAAATATCACGGAAAATATATAACAGTAAAAATCGCATATGAGCTTCAACTTGAAGAAAACTGAACTCACTAAGCAAGACATTACTAGATAGCATTTGCCTACTCAAGTTACCATTTTATGAAGATAAAGAAAATTTGGTAGCCATGAGAAATGGGGACAACGAATAATTACCATAATGGAAATGAAAAGATAAGATGACTAAAAAATGTTAGTTTATCTATGAACTGGAGCCATCTACAATTACTACAAAAGAGCATCTGTGCATATAGCTTTAATTGCCCCCAACTGGAAGATTAGCATAAGAATCAGTACCGAGATTTACCTGTTTCTCCATTTCCTTGGTTACAGAATATAGATCAAACTTTATGTCTGTCTTTTGCATGTATAATGCAAAAGCTTGCAAGTTGCGGATATCAGTCATCATCAAGTCTTGCACACCAGGATGCTGGACCTGCAATAATGTAACGATTAGGATTCAGCTTTTAGTCTGGTTAGGGGTGCTTTTACTGGGTAGGGAAACTTGGGGCCAAATCCAAGCCAGGTGCATGATTGTGGAATTCTCTTTTTTTAAAAACAGAACTATCTTCCATTCGCAAGTTGATAAATTTCCAGAGAAAAAAGAAAATAAACTATAATAGTGAAGGTCAGAATCAAAAGCTGGCAATGTAAGTCTCTTACCTTCACAACAACATCACTTTTATCACCTCTAAGCCGTGCTCGGTGAACCTGATTAGACATGAGCGGATAAATCTTAAGCATACATCAAATGTAAATGCATTTTCAACGAATCAACTGCTAATCTGTCAGTGGAGCACCAAAAAATATTTATACAGATTATCCTTAGCCGGCAGCACTAACAAAATTTCTCTACGATAAGGACCTAGAATAAAAAGTGGAATATTTCTATCAACATTAAAATACAAGCCTCAAATCGTTGTACAAAAGCTCACAATAAGAAATACCTGTGCGATTGAAGCAGAACCAAGAGGATGCACGTCAAATCTTTCGAATAGTTCTTCCACACTTTGACCCAACTCCTTCTCGAGCACATTCTTGATCACATTATATGGGGTGCCCGGAGCCTGATCGCACAGTGTGACCAGCCTTCTCACCCAAGCAGCCGGTGCCAAGTCCGGCTTCCCAATAATTTGTGCAACCTATACAAATCCAAGATTCAATGCAGAAAACATTGTAAGCTACAAAATTAAATCCAAGATTCAACTAAAAAAATTCAAAAAATAACAAAAACAGAAGAAAACGAAGAATCACTTTCAACTCGGAGTACCAAAAAGCAGCAGCAATAAATGTACTAGGAGATCGAACCCAGATAATGAAGGCAATAAGGACCATGAAAATTTCAGACAACCTTAAGAAAAAAGCCTCCGAGGTCAGCACACATATCATATATCTTATCAGCCGCAATTTCGTGCTGTTTCTCCCACATTGCCTCCCTCGTCGCCGCATCTTTCACAAAATTTACTCTGACTTGAAACACCTAACCCAATCAAAAAGGCTATTTCATTTCTATGCACAAAACAAACAACACCGGGAATTTCCGAAAAAAACACAGACATGTGAAAGTACCTTGTAGCCGGTGTAGATATCAATGGCTCTGGTCCAGAATTGGAATGAACGATGCCAGGGTCTGAATTGAGTATAAACCTTTTCTTGAAATTCTTTAAAATCAACAAGAAGCATGCCGGATTTCTTTTTCTTTCTTTCAAAACTTTTTTCTCTTTTTTTTCCTCTTCTTTATGGGGGCGATGAATTGATGCTGATGTGAAAATTGCATGCAGAGGCCAACAATACAATTGGTATTCTGATAATTTATATCTGTTCTTTTCCATCCATAAATTTTTAAAAAATGTGGTTGAGATTTGAGAATTGAGTTGGTGGGTTTTTTTTTTTTTTNTTTTTTTTTTTCCACCCAACTGTTGGGGAGTGTTTTGCTTCCTTTTTCCTTTAACGTTTTTTCTGTTTTCGTGTTTTGTGTTTTGTATTTTGTGTGTTTTAGTGATTTTCAGAAATTCTATGGTGCCACAACATGATGTGCCACATTATGATTGGCGCCACAACTATGTTGTGGCACCAATCATAATGTGGCACATCATGTTGTGGCACCAATTGAAAACCATTAGATCGAATATCTTTAAAACTAAGGAGTGTTCTTTGGGATTCAGGGTACAAAAGGGCATTGTTAATTATTAATTCGGTACCCTTAGGAAAAGTAAGTAAAGCTCTGCCGGAGCCTACTATCAAGATTTTATCATGAGCAATTGTAGAAACACTCCCTTTCTTTTCATTGAAAGTTTGAAAAAATTCCCTATCTTTCAAAATAGTGTGCGTAGTAGCACTGTCGACCAGACATAAAATGCTTCTTTCTCCATAAGATGCAAACTAATGAATGGTTGTGGTACACTTGATAGAATAACGCGATTTTTTCCTAGGCCAACACCAACATATTATAGATTAGAGCGTGCTGATAACGTATTGTAAATTGGAGTCCTCAATATTCACCAATCATCCATCAATCAAACAAGCATAAAAGATGTGCAGTAAAGAATAAGAAAAGAGAAGCAGAAAAGTCTGTAATCTTATTCATCGGTATAATCACCCTTTTATAGGGTTTACAAGAGGGAAGCCCTACAACCTAATTTTTTTATCTAATGGACTTCAGGCACAATTATATATTAGTAATGTCCATATTAATGTATTTATAACAATGCTAATATTATCTTGGATGCAAATGAATTATTCAATTGTTTATAGTTTAATAAATTATTCAACTACTTAAATTTTTTTATTTGGACAGGTCATACGAAAATAAATTCATTTTAGTTAATGAAAAAATATAAGTTTTATAATTATACGTATTCACATAGATTTTTAAATATATGATAAAATTTTACTTAAACATTTATTTTATTGAATCACATTGTAGTCAAATCAAAATTTTGAATATTTTTTTTAAAATAACATTATTTTGAAATGAATATAATATAATTTATTATTAGTTATGTGCATTGTATGGATTGTGTACTAATTTTAAATATACATATTTTATGTAATTTTGTATAATTCAAATTTCGTATAACATTTTTAAAAATTAATATAGGTAAATTGTATTACATATTGATTCAATATTCTTAGTTTATAAAATATTATTTAATGCATATTTTTTATTTACAAAATACTAATAAATATTTCTTACCCCTGCATCGCACGAGATTCGTACTAGTAAAAACTAATGCGGGAGATGAATAGTAATTGTGTGCTAGGTTTTTTAGTGATGTTGGGAAAGAAGGAACATGCGTATTTATAGCTAGGTATAAGACTAGGGTTTGTGTAGGTATTTTGGGGTTTAAAACCGGGCCTTGTAAAAATCCTACAATCGGGCTAAAGAGATCGGAAGCCGGAAGGCTGGAATGCGTGATACCGGTCTCAGCTAGTATATGAAAAAAGGGGAGAGACGGCATAGATTAGGAAATTAAATGCTCGGTTAATAATATTAGTCGAACTCCGACTAATTAAATTAGTCGGTCAACTTTACTAGGATAATAATGGGCTCGAACTAAAATCGACTATGTGCTCGATTAGAAAATGGACTAAAATAAAATTGGACTTGGGCTCGATTTAATTTAAATGGGTCGGCTAGAATAATTGGGTTTGATCAAAATTGATTGGGCTCGAATAAATAAATTATTTGGCTTCGATTAACTTAAATAAAAGCTCGATTAATCCAAGGCTCGATTTAAAAAAAAAAAATATATAACCAATACTTGGGCTAAATAAATCTGACTTTAACAATTGAAATCGATTAAGTTCTCCATGGCTTAGATTTTAATATTAATTATTTAATTTAATGCAAATACATCAATTGTTAATTTAATGCAAATAAATATAATAAATACATCAAATTTAGAAACTTAATATTTATGGAAATGTAGTCGAGCTCCATAAATAGTAAATTAAAATCTGGGCGTTACAATTACCCAAGACAGGGGGTCTATTGGTCCAGTTCACTAAGCCTCACCCATGTGAATCAAAGTAATAAGTACTACACACATATGCTTGTTTAATATCTTACGGGTTAAGAGTATGCAGTAATTAATCGAGGCCTAGTTCGTTTACGACGATCAGTATAAAACGAACTGTTCCTCTTTGGCATCTTGTTCAATACATAAATGTACTAGTGCAACTAATCAGTGAAGATAAAATGTACGATTGACACTGCAACCGTTCACGATGGGGTGTTCATGTCCATCTGGGTTGTGAACGACTTATTCTTGTTTCGCGAGTGACTGATAGCATGATCTTCGGTTCGCCCGATGTTGACCCACACTATCTAATGCAAAACAACAGAACGTAGAACTTGTTTAATCAAACATGTTTCTCATTCATAAAGGGTAAAAGTGTAATATCATCAAAAGCCAAGCTTTTAGTATATAACACTAACATCCGAAAAGACTTGTTTTCGAATACGGCACCATTATTTGATGTGGATAACATAATTTTATCGCACCATCGTGTTTTGAAGCCAAATTGTATACGTTTAAGAAAGTCGAAAAATAAGGGTAAATAGGGGCAAAAGTGAAACGTAAGCGACGTCTCCGGAAAGACTTATTTTCGAACATGACACCGTTATTTGATGTGGATAACATATTTTTATCGCCCCATCGTCTTTTGAAGCCAAATCGTTTACGTTTAAAAAAAGTCAAGGAAAATAAGAGTAAATAGGTGTAAAAGTGAAAACGTAAGCGACGTCTCCGAAAAGACTTGTTTTCGAGCACGGAACCATTTTTTGATGTGGATAACATATCTTTATCGCACCATCCGTGTTTTGAAGTCAAATCGTATACGTTTAAAAAAGTCAAGGAAAATAAGGGAATAGGGACAAAAGTAAAAACGTAAGCGACGTCTCCAGAAAGACTTGTTTTCGAACATGTCACCATTATTTGATGTGGATAGCATATTTTTATCGTACCATCGTGTTTTGAAACCAAATTGTATACTTTTAAAAAAGTCAAGGAAAATAAGGGTAAATAGGGCAAAAGTGAAAACGTAAGCGACGTATCCGGAAAGACTTGTTTTCGAACACGACACCATTATTTGACGTGGATAACATATTTTTATCGGACCATCGTGTTTTGAAGCCAAATCGTGTACGTTTAAAAAAGTCAAGGAAAATAAGGGTAAATAGGGGCAAAAGTGAAAACGTAAACGACGTCTCCGGAAAGACTTGTTTTCGAACACGGCACCATTATTTGATGTGGATAACATATCTTGATCGCACCATCGTGTTTTGAAGCCAAATTGTATAGGTTTAAAAAAGTTATGGAAAATAAGAGTAAATAGGGGCAAAAGTGAAAATGTAAGCGACGTCTCCGGAAAGCCTTGTTTTCGAACACGACACCATTATTTGATGTGGATAACATATTATTGTAAATGTATTTTAAAAGTTAATCACTTTATATTTTTTTATCAGTTTTACATATATAATATATCAAATTAATCACCGCTTGATGAGTTTCAATTTAACATCCATATTGTATGTATAAAACTAATAATTATATTTATCTTTATAACAATAATAAAATTTTTACTAATATTACTTAGAAAAATAAAATTATTTATCAACTAATATATTTATGTTTCAAATAGTTATATGATATAAGTTAGAAAATTACTATAATATAACTATATAAGTCGCGCAAGTAACAAGTGTCATTCTAAAATATATAATAATATATATATTTGTTTGTAAAAAGGTAATTAAATATTAAAAAATCATTAATTTTAAAATTTAAGACTAATTTTTTTAACAAGCACCAGTATTTACAAGGATGTTGTACTATTAGTTATTAATTTGAAAAGTCGGTATCAAAACTGAAAATTCCATATACTTTGGGTGTGGAAAAAGTGATCATTTTCTTTAAAAATAAATTAGTTTTATTTTTTATTTTATTTTTGTCAAACAATAGAGTTCTAAAAAAAACACACAATTAAATTTAGATAATCATCAGAAATAATCAAATAGCCACACAACTGAATCTAATGAGAGGACTACACAGTTATCCATCGTATACAACTATCTACACTTACAAACCCACTAAACACACACACAATTAGAAAAAAAAAACAAAAAAAATAAAATAAAAAATTCGCACACAAAAAATATAAAATACAAAACACGAAAACAGAAAAACGTTAAAGGAAAAAAGAAGCAAAACACTAAGAGCATCTCCAACCATAAATGTGAATTGGAGGGTATGTGGCAATTAAATAAAGGTCTTCCATCCACGTAAAATGAGTAGGAGTTCAATGCCACAAAAATTTCTCCAGTGGTTATATCCATCTCCACGC
>CACSLK010000984.1:19705414-19735033 GCA_902706635.1 Striga hermonthica
TCAGACAGTCCGCCGCGGAACCTCATGTAGTCGGTACATATCCACTACCTAATACTCTCAACAATTACGATTCCACAGAACAGACATTGCCTTTACACAAACCTAAGGCTCCGTCTGATAATAACACGACTTAGTGGAATTAGAGCTCTCGGTTTAAGGTTCAAAAGAAAGGGTTCAAGTGGCTAACAAAATAGCTCAGCATGAAAACTGGTCGAAACATTTAGAAAATAAATCGATGGTTCAGGGTTAGTGCACTGTCACCCAAGAGGTGATCACGCTCGCTGGCGCTGCATAAGCGGGACGCTGGGACGCGCGCGCACACACCTACTCGGAGACAAACTGCAAAGTCGAGGTTTTGCCACGCACGCTGGCTCGGGGAATTCGTGCGTTCGGTGATGACAGTAGCATCTCGTGCGAGTCAACAGTCGGCCCCGCGGTTGGCCTCGCGTCTCTCAGCACTGGCATGCGTGCTCAGCCACCACATCCATGGCTACACACGAACATGGCCGACTTTTGGTCCAAGGTTCCACAAGAAAGTTACAATCCAAGAAAGCCAAAAGAAGTGGTTTTACAAAATTTTCGAGAAACATTTTGGGTTCAACAAAACAATATATCATTTAGGCGTTTCGCTATTTCAAAAGTTTCAAGAGTCTCAAAAATAGTAAGTTGCAAGTCCGAGTTCCAAGTCCACTACTTTTCCCAAACAACACAACAAATACAATAGATCCATATGATAGAAAAATTCTAGAAAGCACTCTAATGACGATTTTCCCTAAGTCAGAAGCTCATGCCGAGAATTACATAGTTAGCTCGCCTTGACTCTTCCGACTAATAGCGTCGGCCTTCACGTCAGCTCTTCCTCAGGTAGCTAATCATGTCAGCAGTCCTAAACGAGCTCAACCCTAAATCTTCAATTAACCGAACAAGTCTTAACTCCTTGATAACGGTTGATCATCCTCCTCGTTGGTTGATTCGTCTTGATTGCGTATAGAAAATAAATGACATAATACAAGTGGAAAAACCAAATAAACTTGTCTTAATTGATACGCAATGTTGAAACACTTGAACAAAAGCAAAAACAAGTGTGTGCAAAGAATCGTAAAAGTCCAAAGAAATCAAAATATTTCTCCTGAAACTCCGAAAGTAGTAAAAGAACAAGAGTTTCTAAAGACTACGATAAAAAAACTTCAAGAACAAGACGACTCTACACCTCACGATGTGCTTGAACCAGGCTCGACTACCCTCCTTAAAAGATCCTTCATAATTTTTTAAGGTAAAAAAACACTTCTTGGTATTGCAGTCGACTTCGTTTCATGGAAATGATCTCCTTGACTCCCTTAATAACGATGCATTACTTCACGATTCTGGATTTGGATGTATGTGGGGTTTCTGTCACGCCAAATCATTCCGAGAAATGCATTTGAGTCCTTCGTACCGATTTGCTAGGCATTGGCTTCCTCGCTCGTCCTCCTGAAGTTACGTTCACCTCGATCACAGTTGAATATACACCCTGCGTCTTCCCCGTGGTTAAATTTCTCTCGAGAATTGCGATGGTATTCGCGTTATAAAATATTCGCATCGACTAAAAGGTATCACGAAACATGTTTCCTAAACTTACGAGAATAGATAAGGTTCATAAGAAAATTAAGATGCTTGACTCCATCCGAAATCTTATTCTACACAAGGAGAGAAAAGACAAACGAAAAATTCCAAGTACGGAAATTGAATAAAAATGAGTCGCACACATAATTCCGAAATTGTCTACCAAGCGAAAGGAAATAAATAGAGGTTTGCGAAAGTTTAGGAGGAAACAAAAACTTAAGAAAGAAACAAGACTGCTTCGACTTCACAAGTCCATGATTCACTGCCTCCACCATCGGTTCAAGTCATCCCCGGTTAATCCGCTGTCGCTAGGCTATCGCTCTTGACTCAATACACGAAAGATAATTTTGTCGTCTTCTTTAAGATTAAAGTGTCACCTCGTCGTCATAGCATATGATATTCGCGCGGTGTCGGATCGGCCTATCCGCCCTAAGAACAAAGTCGAAATTCTCCATTCGAGAATTTTCGTAGAAGAATTGACATCTATAGTCTCTCTCAAGGCTTAGCCACTCTCGAGAGTTGCGACAGTGAAACGCATCAGACTGTCCATAATTTACGGGGTCGATCAACAACATGGACGTAGCACCTAAATGCCACTCATGAATCTCATTGACTGGGTACTAACATGCATTTGACGGTCCTATCGATGACGATTCAAGTTCGCCGAGTAATCCCATATGCTAGGGACTTACTCGGTTCCTATACCCTTCTCTTTTGAGATTACGAATGGTCCTCACCTGAAGACACTAAGCAGAAATTATAGCAAAAGAACTGCTAAAGCCTGAGCTTAACTCGACAATACCGCATAAAAACTCATAACAACGAACCTCTAAGGTCATAACTTAACTCTATACCACTAGACTTCAAGTCTATACATACGGATGGTAAATTCCTAAGCCCCAATAATAACACATCAGATAAACATCAATCTCATAACATGAGTAATATCATTACTTATGCAAAAACATACCCTGAGCTGGCTCGACTGGACGAAGCGAGGGGTCATAAACACATTAACTTAAACAAATTCAGAAACAGTCTACAGAAACGTAAACTTGCTCTGATACCA
Organism: Striga hermonthica; assembly: GCA_902706635.1. Classification (NCBI taxonomy): domain Eukaryota; kingdom Viridiplantae; phylum Streptophyta; class Magnoliopsida; order Lamiales; family Orobanchaceae; genus Striga; species Striga hermonthica. The sequence continues at coordinate 19,708,086 of CACSLK010000984.1, forward strand.
AACTGTAAAGCCTCGTTATTTTAATAGAAAAATATCGATTTGTTTTTTCAAAAATCAAAGTTAAATTTTCGAAAACCAATTTAAGTGTTTATTAACATGCGCGACTAAACAAATTCACATATCAACAATTAAGTCCACACTTAACCTATCGGGGTATAAACCATCCCAAAAAGTTCATCTCATACCAACATTCAACAATTACTCATTTATAAGAAATAATCCAAGTTATAATCAAATTCCAAAATCATCCTCTAAGTTCAAATTCCCGAACATGCATAATAACTCTAAAAACCCATCATGGTTTAATCTTCAAAAGAACAGTAATAATCATGCTGACAAGAGATAGAGACTAATAAAAGCGTAAGTAGGTAAAATAGTTCAATAGCACATAATGACCCTGCCTCGCTCGTCTTATTGCCACGGCTACCAATTCAACCTGAAAAGAGAGATAATAGTGGGGGTGAGCGAACACTTTCTCACCGTGGGAATACCATGTTATGTAATTAATATAAAGATTTCAAATTATAATCGCAACATGTAAGCAGATCGACTAGTCTACCCTCTCTAAACACAACCACGCTCATGTGATCACACCCTTACCTATCAATCCTGCCAAAGATAGGAACAAGTCGTTAATCCTGACAAAGACGGGAGCCGTCGACACAACGACGGGAGCAAATGTTGATATTCCATCACACGGACTAAGCTATCTAAAGGCTAGAGTTAGGCCTCATAGACTACCGGTTCACATACATACATAGATTATCAAGCCAAGCATTTATAGAAATTAACATACATGGTAAGTATATCAACACCCACCTGTTTCGACGACAAGAAGATATCACACAAACGACTCGGTAGGTCGGTGAGGTTTGACTCCTCAGATATCTAAATCTAAGCGATATAATTTTTATCAATAAATTATCTCACTATTCGGAAATTATTGAAAAAAACCATACTTAATCAAAGCTTAATGATTAAGGGTATTTCTCAGATTTTTCATGGACTTGGAACTCTCAAATTTTAAAAAAAAAATAAAATTCGGACAAAGAAAAAGTCGCGGGGCTTAAAATAATTTTTCCAGCCTTCTTCACTTTACATACTGCATCTCAAGTGGCTTAAACTCATAAAATACATGTAGCAATTATACGAGAAAACACATGCATGCTATGAATCATCATTATAATCTGCCAAACACCTCAATAATACTTTTTAGACTAATACATGCAGTATATACTTGCTTGAGATATGCCTGCCAAGATAATATACACCCCAAATATACTAATTTAAGCATGTACCTAATCCTCAACATCAAATAATTATGTGGCAGAACATGGACAGAATTAACAACAAAGTTTACCCGTACCAGTTTTCATTCGGCATAGTACCTGTTGCTTTAAAAATAGTATCTTATGTTATAAATTTACATGGAGTACCAAATGTTTTTTTTTTATCTTGTACCTGACTTTATTCTCAGAGTACCACATCCATATGATTGTTTCAGAGCCCAGGTTTTATTATGAACTCTTAGATGAATTTATTATACGTTAATTAACTTTAGAGAGGAGAATTTTTTAAGAATGGATAGTGAAAATTGTCCAAAGTGTGTGCATTATCATAGATATCTTCAAATTTTGAATATGTTGGAACAAGAACACCAACAAATGGTTGCCCATTGGGATGACCGTTATGTTGAGCAGGTTATGGCAGGAGTAGATAGAGTTACTACTAGACTCTGTCAAAACCAGAAGAAGTATCATATGGATACCCTCTGGGTAAACCAATTGATACAAACGGATATATTTATTAAATCATCAAGAAAGAGATCATATGAATCATATTGAAGGATGAGTCATAATAATTCATTAGACTGGAAAGAAGTTATTCCAGATTCTTCTAAGTACACCACAGATATCCGTGAAGTACAAAGAACTGTGCAGAGTTATGGAGAACTCCAACAGATGGTTCCTGAAAAAATCCACCAGATACAAACAAAGGTGGAAAAAATAATGAGGAACCAAAAGGAGACTCTAGCTATTCTTATAAGTATCCAGAAACAAATTAAAACCTTGGAAGATAAACCCAGTACTTCCAGAGGACGAAGAAAAGTAACTTTCGGAACAATGCCTCTTTTGCACCAAAGGGTAAACCAACCGAAGTTCGAAGACCTATAATAGAGGACGAAAAGATGAGGGCCATCTTCAAAGGAAAAACCATTAATAAATAATGGAAAGAGTTAAATTAGAAGATCTATATGACCTTGCAGAATCCTTTGCGGGATTGGGTCTAGTAGACTTAAAAATGAATACGGGAGATGGTTCAACGATTATAACTAGAACTCAACCTTCCCAAGGAGGAGAAATTTCAAGTTCTCACCAACCTGAGGAGCAGATACCCTATCAAGCGAATTTTAATACCAGAGGAGAAACCAAGCATCCGGCGGGTACCCGAATGTGCTCCCGAAGGCCAAACTTTCAAAATACTCCTTATGGAAAATCACAACTAGATTCAATTCACCCTTATGTGTTAATGTGGAATCTAGATACTTTAGATTTCAAAAATCGAGAGATCCTCATCGATGATTGGGCCTCTGCTATGAGAATTGCCAGAGGAACATTGGATCTCAATAAAGAAGGGTTCATTTCGCTTCTCGAAATGAGCTTGGAAGGTTCACTTAAAATTTCTTGGGATATGGCTTCTCCAGACGTAAAAGGAGATGTTATAGCTGAAAAATTGCTAAGAGGAATAGTCGATAATTTTGCTTAAGTACTCAAAATATTATTTTTCGGCACATGATACTTTGAAGGAGTAGAGGAAGAAAAACAAAGGAGATACAAGCAAGCCCTATATTGCTTAGAGTTACATGAAATTTGTCATGTAGAGGAATACATAAAGTTATTTACAGAGTATCGATGGAAGTCCAAGGTGGCGGACTCCAAAGCTTCACACTTATTCATTTCAAAGATACCTAGTCCATGGAGAGAAATGTTCAAAGAATACAAAATGGACGAAGTAGATACAGTGGCAAGAAGGATGTCATTCCTTAAGGCAAAATTGTCCGAGTGGTGTCATCAAGCAGCACTACATAAAAATTATAAAAGACTTAGAGGGATCAACAAAAAAGTTCCTCTGTGTTGTGGAGAAAATGACATTCCAACAATTAATGAAGGTTAGCCACGAAAAAATAAAAGAAGAAGGAATACCAGTAATGCTTATTCCCGTGGATTTAGAAGAAATAGGTCCTCATGGAGACCTAGGAAATATTGGTCTGAACAAAAGGCGAGTCGAAGCAGAGCTTCATCTTCCAGGTCTAATCAAATGGGTAGAGCTCCAACTCGAAGGACTTTCAAAAGAACTCACACTCAAGCCAAGGAAAGCTTTAAAGATTGTAACTATTGGACCTGTGGAGCAAAAGGGCATATATCAACTGATTGCCCTGATAATCAAAGACGAGGTATAAGACAGTTTGAGGCTACCCCAGAATTTGCAGATGTTGTCTATTATCAAGATTTGGTACAATTATACTAATTTGAAGACATTCCCTTAGAAGAAAGTATTTATGAGGAAGAAGGAGTCTACTCTGAAGATGGAAGTGAATCCAGTTCAAAGTCAGAATAAGGAAGAAGATTTTCTTCAACAAGTAGTAAGAGAAGACATGTCGGGATTTATGTCCCATACGACAGTGTCTCACAAAACCCTTATGAAAATCATGAAGGAAGATCCAAAGCTCCAAATGTTAGTACGAGGGGTGCAATGGAAAAGGAATTGGACAAGATTGGGTTGAAAAGTAGAAATCACCATCTTATCCATCAGATTTCGACAGGGGAATTTGCTATTCCAGTGGAATTCACAGGAAATCAAATTGAAATGCAGTTGATTCCTTACAGAGAAATTTAGGAAATCAAAAGTAAACTAAAGAGAGAGGTGGCTAATACACTTTCATGGATCCATATTGGAGCCATTAGAGTAATTATTAAGTCAACCTATAAAGAAGGAATAGACACGCCTTTCAACTTGGTGATCTTTGACAAAAGGATTTCTGACCTCAAAGAGTCATGTCTTGGAGGAATCACAGGAAAGTATGCACGGAAATGGGCATTTAATGTCTATCCAAGAATTGCATACAACCTAAGAGATAGGGATTTTAACAAAGTTCTTACCCTTCACCAAGATTTTAAAAGAACAGAGTTAATGAATGAAGAGAATAGGCCTTTGATGGGTCTGCTCTCAGATCTAGAGCAAACCGGTGGAATCGAGCTCAGATCTGCTTGGATCGCCTTCGAAACGCTGCTGGACCGCGAGAATACCTACAAAAACTCAACGCCAGAGGTGTTTCTGGCGTAGATCCTTCGGCGCTCAAGTCAGTATGTGGAAGAGATGAAGAGAAGCTGCTCTGAGAGAGCAGAAACAGGAGAGGAGAGTATGGAATGAATGGGAGTTGGGGTTTAGGGTTACCTCTGCTCCTTTATATAGGAGAGAACACTTACCTAAAATGCCTGAAATGCCTTGAGTCGGTGGACCTAAAAGGTCCAAATTGCCCTGGCCGATTCGTCTCCTCTCCTTGCTGAGTCATAACAATATTCCCTGTTATCCACTGACAGGAGGTTCTCAGGTATGTCCCAAGTGTGTTGAGTCGTCAGCACGCCTTACATCTTCGAAACTCGTTGAGTCGACCTCGATCATGAAGGGGTCGACTCAAGACCCTAGTTATCTAGAGATACGCTCTTGTTGGTTCTCAAATAGATGTCGATCATTAGGAAGTCAACCATTAGGAAGTCGACTGCATCAGGTCAATTTCTAGGGGTTGACTTGTAGAGGATATGCCATTTCTGTCATTCTTATGAAGAGTCGACTCTGCGGAAGTCGACTTGTATATGTCGACCGTCATATATCGACATGTGAGCGGCCTGAGCGATCTTCCGACCGAGTAAAGGGCTTTTTGGGCCGGTATACCAGAGTGGCTATATCATCTATTCCCCCCTCCACAAATTACTCTAAGCAGTCGAATGCTTAAGAGTAAATTTAGTGGCCGGGTGTTGCGCTCGCTCGACCTGAGTTTTCACTTCTGCTTTCACTTGTCGTACCCGTGCCACGTTTCTCTATCTAGTCAGAGTGTCTCCATCCCTTAGGATAATTTTCTTTTTAGATAATTATGACATTGACATTTTGTTTTTGAATTTCAAATTTCAAAACCCTGAAGTGACGCGCGTCACCTCAACCGCCGACTCTTCAAATTCTGTGCTTCATCAAGACCGTTGGCCTTCTTGTTGATCCAACGGTCGTCGTCCATCATCATCTTATATAAATATGTTTGAACTTCCTTACCAAACGCTTTTCACGCTCTCAAATTTCTCAATCCTTAAATTCTCTCTAACCTTTCGGCGATCTTGGAGTCCTCGGCTTTATCGACGTTCTCTTTCACCGACAGCTTTAAGTTTTTCTTCGGATATCAACCAACCAAGTCAACATGAGTAAGTTTACTTCTAACTTATCCTTAAACTTTTGTCAATTTTTCTTTTTACTTTTCTGGGTTATGGGATTTGGCGTTCCTATATGTTCTTCGTGTTCTTCGAACTTTTTTCGCGGATTTCGTGTTGGATCTCTCATACACGTATCTTGCTTAGATTTGATGTTCTTATTTTGTTGGTCATTGAATTCTGATATGTAGTTGATTCTCGACTTTGTTGAGTCGATTCCTATCGGCCTATTGGCTTCTCCTCTCTTTCCTCTGGTCGACTCACGTCGATATATTATTTTATCTGTCGGTTCACCACGTAGTGCCTTCTCCTACGCTTTTAGCCTTTGCGAGTCGACTTTACTTGTCCATTTTTGTTTCATGATTACTAACCTCCTCCTCAATTCTTTTTTTTTTAGCTTCTTGATCCGACTCTTCCCCCGACACGCGCGATCACCTGATTGATAGGGGCCTTGAATCGTCCGACTCGGTTGAAGTAGTGGGTTATTGGGTGGCTAACGCCTCCCCTCATTCCTCTTCTTCTCACACCTCTGCTCCGCAAGTCGGCTAGGACAAATACGACCAAGCATTGTTAGAAGGTGGTTTGGTAGAAATCTCAAAAAGTCCCCTTCGAGGAAGTTCTCCTCGCCTCGACTTATTTCCTAGAGTTATTCCTATTAGGCAATTATATATTCCTGTATATAGAACAAGTCCTGTAACTATACCAATAATTGATCCCTTCCTCGACTCCCAAAATGTATCAGTAGCTTGTCCTCTGGCCAGATTGGCCGTTATGAACCCTTTTTCTTATGCCTCTGCAGCTCAAATCGAGGGCTTCAGACAATTTAGTGGGCTTCTCTCCGATTGGGAGTTGGTCGCTCCGGGTCCCGACAACGACTTTTCCCGCCCTCCTCAGGGTTGTCATACTTTTTTCATCGACCAAATTGTCTTTGGTCTTCGTTTTCCTATTCAAGTCGAACTTTTGGAGATCAGTAACTTGTATAATATTCCAATAAATCAATTTTCCCCAAACGCTCTCTGCATCATGATAGCTTTTATTGTCGTTTCTTGTATAGTTCTCTATTTTTTCTCGGCCGAAATTTTCTTCTATTGTTATAGTTACCGACTCCATAAAGGCGCTCATTGTTTGGTTCGTCGCTCCAGCGTCACCTTTCTTGACGACCTTTCCTCGAATATCACGGAGTGGAAGTCGAAGTTCATTTTTATTCGTCCTCCTTCCGGCGTGTATCCTTATGTCAATAATTGGATAACGATGAAAGTGAACAAAAGAAGCGGCCTCGATCCGAAAATTTCGAAAAGCTCTTAGAGGAGCTTAATAAGCATACTTATAGTGCCCGTCGTATAATAAGAGACCGTGGATTAGCCAATCACTCTCGAATTGTTACTTATGAGGATCTTCCTCGTCTCGACGACCCTCGTAAGCCGCTTAACATTTCTTATGAAGTCGAATGTTGGTCTTATGTTTCATTCTTTTAACTGTTGTATGTTTTTTGTTTTCTTACAGTCAAGGCACTTAAGCGTTTCGAGCTGAAGAAGAAACAATCAGCCGAGAAGTTGGCTACTGGATCTGCTTCTCCTCCTCCTGGTGGGTCTGGGTCGAGGCCAGCTGCTGCAATAACCGAGATGGTTGCTGCGAAAAAGTCCAGGGTCGAGAACCCTGGTGTCTCTAAGCAGCATAAGCAATCGAGCTCTGGTGCCCAGAAGAGGCCCCAGGACGACCGGGCTCTCGCCCTGATTCCTGACGACCTTAAGCGTCGTAAGGTCTATAATGGAAAGGCAAAAGTGGTCGAGAGGGCTGCTCCCGCCCCTATCACCGTCAAGGATGTGAAGGTAAAGATGCCTTCTAGGCTCTGGAATCATTCGGAGCCATATGAGGTGGCCAAGTATCTGAATTCTGTTCTCGCCGAGGCCGATAAGGCTCGTGTCGTGGGGAATCATTATGAGCGCTCTTGCTATGCTACTCAGTGCCTCTCCCGGGTATTTACCTATCTTTTAATCGACTTAGCATTTTTTCCTGGTTTTTCCTCTTATTCATTTTTTTCCTTTTTTTTTTTGCAGTTCTTAGCGGCGGTACTCCCTGGCCTCGAGAAAGGGAGTAAGGCTCCCGCCATCTCCACCAAAGCCCTTGAGGACAATGCGAGGCCCAACGTCGGGAAATCGAGACGCTTAAAGAAGACTTGGAGGCTTCGAAGGCTCTAGTCGACAAGCTAAAGGCCGACAAGGCCGTGGCTCGACATATGAATGACAAGCTGAAGGTCGACCTCGAGAAGTCCCGTGAGGAGAGTCATACATAAAAACCCCCTTTTCTCAGGCCTGATGCTACCGCTGCATCATCTGCGGCCTAGTCGAGAAAGAAAATAGGGTCGAGGAGGGTCGCAAGACATTCCCTCCCCGACGACTACGCTTGGTGGTCGGGACTCGAGGCTTTGGCCATTCACCAAGCCAGGCTTGGCGCGCAACTCGAAGTCCCTCCTACCCTTTTGGTTGGTCCAACCGAAATAGTCGAACCAAGTGGGCTAATCGTGAGGGAGAGGTCGAGCCACAAGGGACAGAGCCTCTTGTCGATGAGCATGCCGGGGAAGGGGGAGAGGAAGAAGCCAACGCTGAAAAGACTGCGACCTAGTTGATGACGGCGCAGATGATGCTGAAAAGTCGGATGCTGACTCTTAGATATGTTCTTTAGGGCTGTGCTCATATTCCTTTTGAAATCTTGAAAAATTTGTTTCTGTTTTTTCTTTTATTATCGTTCTCGACATACTTTCGAGCTGTAAAGGTCGAGACGATGCTGCTTGTAATGAACTTCTTATGAATATTATCTTTTGCTTTCGTTTCTTGTTCATCGTATTTTGTCGCTTTTCTTTGTTCTTGAATTGTCGTAGATGCTTGTAACAATTGAGGTCAACTTTCTTTGTTATCCTGTCTCCTCCCAACCCCTCTTGCGAGCTGGTCGATGTCGAACAATGGTTTTAACAGCTTCATAGCTGTTAAACAAGTTTTTCGAGTCGTATTCTCCCAACCCCTCTTGCGAGCTGGTCGAAGTCGAGCAATGATTTTAGCATTCATAGCTGTTAAACAAGTTTTCCGAGTCGTCTTCTTCCAACCCCTCTTACGAGCTGGTCGAAGTCGAACAATAGTTTTAACAGCTTCATAGCTGTTAAACAAGTTTTTCGAGTCTTCTTCTCCCAACCCCTGTAGCGAGATGGTCGAAGTCGAGCAATAGTTTTAACAACTTCATAGTTGTTAAACAAGTTTTTCGAGTCATCTTCTCCCAACCCCTCTTGCGAGCTGGTCGAAGTCGAGCAATGGTTTTAACAACTTCATAGCTGTTAAACAAGTTTTTCGAGTCGTCTTCTCCCTATCCCTCTTGCGAGCTGGTCGAAGTCGAGCAATAGTTTTAACAACTTCATAGCTGTTGAACAAGTTTTTCGAGTCGTCTTCTCCCAACTGCTCTTGTGAGCTGGTCGAAGTCGAGCAACGGTTTTAGCAGCTTCGTAGTTGTTAAAAGTTTTTCGTATGATTAGATATATGATCGCGTCAACATTTTTGTTAGGATATTTCTTGGTTATTTGAAACGATGTGTCAGATTGATTTTAAGTGTAGCGTTGTAGTTGTGTAAGCCGATTACATTGTTGTAGGCTCCACAGTTCTTGGGGTTCTACTGGAAAATACAACTTCGTAGTTGGTTAGTCGACTTCGTAGTCGCAGGCTTCGTAGCCTTGTCGAGATTCTACTCGAAAATACGACTTTGTAGTTGTTTAGTCGACTTCGTAGTCGCAGGCTTCGTAGCCTTATCGAGATTCTACTTGAGAATACAACTTCATAGTTGTTTAGTCGACTTCGTAGTCGCAGGCTTCGTAGCCTTATCGAGATTCCACTCGAGAATACAACTTCGTAGTTGTTTAGTCGACTTTCTAGTCGCAGGCTTCGTAGCCATGTCGAGATTCTACTCGAAAATACAACTTCGTAGTTGTTTAGTCGACTTCGTAGTCGCAGGCTTAGTAGCCTTATCGATATTCCACTCGAGAATACAACTTCATAGTTGTTTAGTCGACTTCGTAGTCGCAGGCTTCGTAGACTTGTCGAGATTCTTTTAAAAAATACAACTTCGTAGTTGTTTAGTCGACTTCGTAGTCCCAGGCTTCATAGCCTTATCGAGATTCCACTCGAGAATACAACTCCGTAGTTGTTTAGTCGACTTCGTAGTCGCAGGCTTCGTAGCCTTGTCGAGATTCTACTCGAAAATACAACTTCATAGTTGTTTAGTCGACTTCGTAGTCGTAGGCTTCGTAGCCTTATCGAGATTCCACTCCAGATCTTAGCCTTGTCGAGATTCTACTCGAAAGTACAACTTCATAGTTTTTTAGTCGACTTTGTAGTCACAGGCTTTGTAGCTTTATCGATATTCCACTCGAGAATACAACTTCGTAGTTGTTTAGTCGACTTCGTAGTCGCAGGCTTCATAGCCTTATCGAGATTCCACTCGAGAATACAACTTCGTAGTTGTTTAGTCGACTTTGTAGTCGCAGGCTTCATAGCCTTATCGAGATTCCACTCGAGAATACAACTTCGTAGTTGTTTAGTCGACTTCGTAGTCGCAGGCTTCGTAGCCTTATCGAGATTCCACTCGAGAATACAACTTCGTAGTTGTTTAGTCGACTTCGTAGTCGCAGGCTTTGTAGCCTTATCGAGATTCCACTCGAGCATACAACTTCGTAGTTGTTTAGTCGACTTCGTAGTCGCAGGCTTCGTAGCCATGTCGAGATTCTACTAGAAAATACAACTTCGTAGTTGTTTAGTCAACTTCGTAGTCGCAGGCTTAGTAGTCTTGTTGAGATTCCACTCTAGAATACAACTTCGTAGTTGTTTAGTCGACTTCGTAGTCGCAAGCTTCGTAGCCTTGTCGAGATTCTACTCGAAAATACAACTTCGTAGTTGTTTAGTCGACTTCGTAGTTGCAAGCTTCGTAGCCTTATCGAGATTCCACTCGAGAATACAACTCTGTAGTTGTTTAGTCGACTTCGTAGTCGCAGGCTTCGTAGCCTTGTCGAGATTCTACTCAAAAATACAACTTCATAGTTTTTTAGTCGACGTCGTAGTTGCAGGCTTCGTAGCCTTATCGTCGACTTCGTAGTTGCAGGCTTCGTAGCCTTGTCAAGATTCCACTCAAAAATACAACTTCATAGTTGTTTAGTCGACTTCGTAGTCGCAGGCTTCGTAGCCTTATCGAGTTTCCACTCGAGAATACAACTTCATAGTTGTTTAGTCGACTTCGTAGTCGCAGGCTTCGTAACCTTATCGAGATTCTACTCGAGAATACAACTTCGTAGTTGTTTAGTCGACTTCGTAGTCACAGGATTCGTAGCCTTATCGAGATTCCACTCGAGAATACAACTTCGTAGTTGTTTAGTCGACTTCGTAGTCGCAGGCTTCATAGCCATGTCGAGATTCTACTCGAAAATACAACTTCGTAGTTGTTTAGTCAACTTCGTAGTCGCAGGCTTAGTAGCCTTATTGAGATTCCACTCGAGAATACAACTTCGTAGTTGTTTAGTCGACTTCATAGTCGCAGACTTCGTAGCCTTGTCAAGATTCTACTCGAAAACACAACTTCGTAGTTGTTTAGTCGACTTCGTAGTCGCAGGCTTTGTTGAACAGGAATTGTATCATCTTCTCCTCGGTGATTTTCGCCAGGGGCTCTGCCTCGACCCACTTGCTGAAATAGTCGACATCGACTACCAAAAACTTCCTTTGTCCCGTTCCCATTGGCAGTGGGCCCACCAAGTCGATTCCCCATTGAGTAAAAGGGATCGGGCAATTGATTGTCGTCATTGTATGGGGAATTCGACCATGGCATTGACATCTTTCGTATCCTCGCACTAATTGCTCGACCATTTTTCGAATTTTTTGCCAATAATAGCCTGCTCGCAGAGCCTTGCCAGCTAAAGCTCGAGATCCCATGTGCGCTCCGCAACATCCTTCATAAATCTCTCTTAAGACATAACTTCCCTTCTCCTCGGAAACACATCGCAGGTGGGGCCCGACCATCGACTTCTTATACAAGATCTCCTCGACTTCAAAGTATCTGCTCAAATATCGAGCTGTTTTTTCTGCCTCATGCTTATCTCCTCCAGGTACTGACCTTGTAACAGCTCGCGAATTGATTTTCTCCAATCATCGTTCTCGTCAACCTCCATTGTCTCCCCTAAGACACTTCCTTCTAAATGCATAGTAGTAATGCGGTTTCCCATCTTCCTTTCATTTGAACTCGCAATTCTTGCGAGCCAATCGACTCGCTTGTTTTTCTCTCGAGGAACTTGTGTTAGCTCGAATTTCTCTAAGCCTTGCACCAGGCTTTGGATTTTTTCAACATACTTCATCATTCGATCCTCCTTGATCTCGCAAATCCCCAGTATTTGTCCGACAACAAGTTGTGAATCAAAATGTGCCATGATCTCCGTTGCACTGCCACCGATTGTAAGCTGAATCCCTTTGATTAGTGCCTCATATTCTTCCTCGTTGTTTGAGGCCTTGAACCCCATTCGGATGGAGAAGTCGAGTTGCTCGCCTTCAGGAGATACGAGGACAACTCCTAAGCCAGACCCTTTGGCCGCCGAGGATCCATCGACATGCATCATCCATTTCTTCTCTTCCCCCTTAGTTCCTTCTTGGATGAAATCCGCTAAAGCTTGGGCTTTTATTGCTCGCCTCGGTTCGTATTTGATGGAGTATTCGCTCAGCTCGACCGCCCACTTCACGAGTCAACCCGAAACAGTAGGTCGACCCAAGGTTTCTCCGAGCTGGAAGTTTGTCCTCACCAGTATCACATGATTCAGGAAGTAAGGCCTCAACTTTCTAGCTGTTATTACCAGCGTCAATGCGGCTTTCTCGACTTCGGAGTATCTCGTCTCCGCACCCTAAAGTACTCGACTCGTGTAATAGATCGGCTGCTGGGCTCCTCCTGCTTCTCTGGTTGGGTTAATAGCGGCAACTCGCTTAAGAATTCTTTTAATTTTTCGAACGCCATTTGAGCATCGTCATTCCATTGAAAAGTTTTCTTTTTAAGCAACTTCAAGAATGGGAAACTTCTCTCTGTTGCTCGAGTGATAAATCTGCTTAGGCCGGCAATTCGATCCGTCAGGACTTGTACTTCCCTGATATTCCTCGGTGGGGCCATGTCGAGTATGGCCTTCACCTTGTCCTTGTTCACTTCAATGCCTCTTTCAGTGACGACATAGCCAAGGAATCGTCCTGCCTTCACTCCGAAGGCGCATTTACTCGTGTTCAGCTTCATCCCAAATGTCCTTAGTGTCTTGAATGTTTCTCTTAGATCCTCGACATGCGAGATCGAGGACCTACTTTTCACCAGGATGTCTTCCACATACACCTCCATATTACGCCCGATCTGCGGCTTGAACGTTCGATCCATCAGTATTTGGTACGTCGACCCCGCATTTTTTAGCCCAAATGGCATGACGACATAACAATATGTCCCTTTGCTTGTCACGAAGATAACTTTGCTTTGATCCTCGGGGGCCAGCGGAATTTGATGATATCCCTGGGATGCATCCATCATACTCAGCAGCTCGCAACCAGCCGTGGAGTCGACTAGCTGATCAATTCTCGGCAAAGGATAATGACCTTTTGCGCACGCCAGGTTTAAGTCACGAAAGTCGATGCACATGCGTCATTTATTCAATGCTTTCCTCACCATCACTGTGTTGGATATCCATTCGGGGAATTGGATTTCATTGATGTGCTTGGCCTTTAGCAACTTATCCACCTCGACCTAGATTGCTTTATCGATCTCAGCTTCATGATGTCTAAGTCACTGTTTGACATGTTTTTTGAGGGGATCGACATTGAGTTTATGATCCATGACCTCCGGGTCGATTCCCGTTAACTCTTCAGGAGAGAAAGTGAATATGTCTCTAAATTCCTTCAACAACTCCACCAACTATTTTCTCAACTCATTCTCCAACTCTCTCCCGACCTTGGTGGTTTAGTCCTCTTTCTCCCCAATTTGAATTTCCATCAGTTCTCCATGTGGCTCGAGGTCACTCCCCCTCGGCCTTTTCTCACTCGACAATGGCTTCATTCCTTCCCTTACCTCCGCTCGTTGGTTTGTTTTCACTACTATCTGGTAACAAGCTCTGGATAGCTTCTGATCTCCTCGAGCTTCTCCCACCCGATCTCCGACCGAAAATTTTAACTTCATGTGGTAAGTCGACACCACAACTTAGAACGCATTCAATGTCGGCCTCCCGAGGACCACGTTGTAGGCCGACTCGACGTCGACTACTACGAATCTTATCGTCTTCACCTTCCTCAAATCCCCCTCTCCTAGGACGACAGCGAGCGTGGTCTCTCACAAGGGCGTAACTTCTGAACCGTTGAACCTAAAGAGGGATGTGTGTAGGGGTGCCAGCTCGATGTCGAGGTCCATCATTTTGAGGCAGTCGTAGAAAATCACATTTACTGAGCTCCCCGTATCGACAAAGATCCTTTGTACCTCATAGCCCGACACTTGGTCAGTTATCATCAAGGCGTCATTGTGAGCCCTCTCGACCTCTCCTACATCTGCTGGCCCAAAATTCATCACTGGGCCTCCCTCTTCGACTTTTGTACCTCGACCTTAGCGTGTTTCCCTCGAGCATATGCTTTTCTTGCTCGATTCGAATCTCCATCAGTCGGCCCGCCGAAGATCATATGAATTACTCCCCTCTTCAGAGGGAGCTCCTCCTTCTCGGGTGACCTCGCCCTCTTGCGAGGACTTTTACTCATTTCTCTCCTTCGGATCGTCCTCTCATGATCTTTATATATGAATTCTTTCAAATGGCCAGCTTTTATCAACCTCTCGATCTCGTCTTTGAGGTGTCTGCAATCGTCGGTGTTATGCCCATAATCTTTGTGGAATCGACAATACATGTTGCTTTTAGGCTTTGTCGGTCCATCCTTTCTCGTCTTGGGCCATCTCACCACATTGTCGTGAATCTCCCTTTCCATGACTTCCAGAATCCTGGCTTGGGGAGCCGTCAGAGGAGTGTAATGAGTCGGCCTCCAACCCTTAGATCGCCCTTCTCTTTCTGCTCGTGGGGACCCTTTTCTCCCCCCAGTCGAGGAACTCTTCTTTTCCCTTCTCTCGTCCCGAGAGTCAGTTTTAATTGCTTTAGCCATTTGCAAAAAGTCTGCTTCTGCCTCCACGACATTCATGTACTTCGCACATCTCCCCAGTACTTCATCGAACGTTCTACTCGGGCGTTTTGCCAAAGAATTTCTGCACAAGCTTGGTAGCAACCCTCGAGTCAAACCTCCCGTCTTTATTTTCTCCGACGCCCTGGGAACCTTGACACACGCCCGCGTGTATGTCACCACATAATCTCGCAGTGACTCGCCTTCTTTATGTTGTATGCCCATCAAAGTTAGATACGACTTCTCTTGCGGTTAACACTTGCAAATTGGTTGAGAAAACTCGAGCTGAATCCATCAAAATCCTTGATGGCTCCCGATGGTAGTTGATGGAACCAATCCTGGGCAGAACCCCGTAAGGTTGTCAAAAGAGCTCGACACTGCACTGGATCATTATAATGATGGAGCACCATCATATTCTCGAAACTCCTCATGTGTCGAGATAGATCGGTCGACCAGTCATAGCTTATGTTTAGATCACGAAAACCTTGTGGTAGGTCAGCATCGAGGATGTGCTGCGAGAATGAATGTCCTCTCGAACCACCAATTTTTCTCCCCTCGACTCGGGCTTGTAAATCGCGAACTTGGGCCAGCAACTGCTCCAGTGTCTCGTCTCTTGCTTGCGGGTTAACAGTCCTGATAGCGGATGCTTATTCTTCCGCCCTCCTGTTGTTCTGCCTCTCATTGGACTGGGCCTGTCGTTAGCGCTCGAAGTTTGGTTGCTCGATATTCAGTGGCTCGACCCTAGGTTACTCGGTCTGAGCCTGCTTCAGTTGAGTTGCCACTGCTTCCGCTATCATCTTTTGCATTTCATCTCTCGTCATCGTCACCGTTTGCTCCTCGACGTGATGTCGTGCAAGTTCTTGTTCCAGCTCCCCTAGATCTGTTTTCCCTTACGTCGAGATATCTCCGTTTGCTCCCTTCCTCCACTCAGATTAGGGGTTTGACTTGCTCCTGTTAAAGTGAGCACCGGTACCTTCACTCCGGGTGGAGTAATGGACATTTCTCCACCCAGATTCACTCCCAGAGGTGGAAGTCCTCCATACGGTGGTAATCCCAACACCTGCATCATCGGAGGTCTAGGGGAGAGAGATGGTGGTCTCCTGTCCGTCCAAGCCCCCCTAAACTCCTCGTTCAAGTTCCTCTGCAAACCTTCCTTCTCAGCCATTAGAGACAGATCAGAGCTAGGTTCAAAGCTCTTAATTCCTTCAAGAACTCCCCACAGACGGCGCCAAATTGATGGGCCTGCTCTCAGATCTGGAGCGAATCGGTGGAATCATGCTTAGATCTGCTTGGATCGCCTTCGAACCGCTGCTGGACCACGAGAATACCTACAAAAACTCAACGCCGGAGGTGTTTCCGGCGTAGAGCCTCTAACGCTCAAGTCAGTATGTAGAAGAGATGAAGAGAAGCTGCTCTGAGAGAGCAGCAGCAGGAGAGGAAAGTATGGAATGAGGAGTTAGGGTATAGGGCTACCTCTTCTCGTTTATATAGGAGAGAAGCCTGAAATGCCCTGAGTCGGTGGACCTAAAAGGTCCAAATTACCTTGTTCTATTCGTCTCTTCTCCTTGCTGAGTCATAACAAGATTCCCTCTTATCCACTGGACAGGAGGTTCTCAGGCATGTCCCAAGTGTGTTGAGTCGTCAGCACGCCTTACATCTTCAAAACTCGCTGAGTCGACCTCGAGCATGAAGGGGTCGACTCAGGACCCTAGTTATCTGGAGACTACGCTCTTGTTGGTTCTCAAATAGATGTTGATCATTAAAAAGTCAACCATAGGTAGTCGACTACATCAGGTCGACTTCTAGGGGTCGACTTGTAGAGGATCTGCCATTTCTTAGCCATTCTTATGAAGAGTCGACTCTGCGGAAGTCGACTTGTATATGTCGACCGTCATACACCGACATGTGAGCGGCCTGAGCGATCCTCCGACCGAGTAAAGGGCTTTTGGGGCCGGTATACCAAACTGGATATATCAGCCTTATTCCATTACATACAAGATCTCTTATGCTCTCTCAAACACTCATCATTCTGAATTGTTTCTAAGAAAGGAATTTATAGAAGTCCCCAGAATTTTTGAGGACTTCGCAAAAGCTGTATTACCAGATATTATTGAGAATCCAACAATTGGTGAAATCGATATGAGAATTCAAAATAGGCCAGTTTTTAATCAGTCTAAAAGTCTCATGACCGAGCCAAGGAGAATGACTTTCCAGCAAGATCAAATGGTTAGAAGTAATCGCTGGGAGGAACAAAGGACAAGTTTACATAGAAAGACTCCAGAGGTATTTAAAGCAAGTGGAGAAATTAGATGTCCTGAAGGATGGAGGTCAGTAGAAATAATGTTCGATATCACACAAAAGAATACTCTTTTTTTCTTGTGATGCAATATATTACCTCCAACAATCGAT
The DNA here is from genome assembly GCA_902706635.1 of Striga hermonthica. NCBI lineage: Eukaryota > Viridiplantae > Streptophyta > Magnoliopsida > Lamiales > Orobanchaceae > Striga > Striga hermonthica. The sequence goes on from CACSLK010000984.1 coordinate 19,725,160, forward strand.
AGTGGGTCAATATAAAGAAATCCTGAAGATTGGAGAAATAGAGACTAGGATCACGGGAGAAGCAGGTAAGATCCTAGAACAACTTTTTCTCAGACTGGAATTCTTTGAAAGCCATAACCTTGGTAAAAGTAAGAAGATGAAATGGAATTCACAATGAATGGAAGAAGGTATGGGATATAAATGAAGACTAGTCCTTCCTCTATATATATTTTGATTGGAGTGTGATATGAAAAATATAGGGCGGAATACTTTGCAGCCTATATCAATTCAGGAGCAAAGATTTGCACAGCAAAACCAGGTGTATTTCCAGAAGAAATTGGGGAAGACCTAACCCCTATAGCAGGAAGAGATTTCTCTAAAAGAATTCTCATTCTAAAGAGAGGAATCAAACAAGTTGAAATTATGATCGGAGGAGCAGGGGACACTCTGTGGTACCTAATCGGTAAACCACCGATCTATTATCACGATAGTGGAGCAAATGTCTTGCTAGGAAATAATTTTCTACAAACATTCAAAAGATTTACTCAAGAAAATGAGACAAGAAGACTTATTTTCACAACTTTATGTGATCATAAGATTATTGTCCAAAGGCTACGAGAAGCATTTTACGGAAGAATGCCAATCAAATTTTGCAGCAAGCGTGGTGATGAAGAAGGAAAACTTTGACACCCAAAAATGAAAGATAAAAGAAAATATGGAGGGGCAATCCTTCAATTAAGAGTAGAAAGTCAAGGCGGGGATAAGGAAGAAAGAATACAAATAGAAACCATTCAATTCCTTAAGGCAAGCCTAGACAAGAGCATGCAACCAGAAATAACGCTCAAAGAGCAAATCTCATTAGAAGATATAAAAAGAAAAATTCAGAGGAACTTCAATGAGGATCCTCTGGCCTGGTGGAATAAAAACAAGCTCAAAGTATCCTTAAAGGTAAAAGCAGGAAATGAACAAGAGTTTGTTAAATATAAACCCATCCTTATGAATCAGGAAGACCATAACGATATACACATAATACTTAAGGAGCATCTAGACCTTAAGTTGATCAAAGCAGGAGTATCCCCATGCAGCAGTCCCATATTTGTAGTCTAAAATCATGCAGAAATAAAGAGGGGGAAGCCCAGGCTAGTGATTAATTATAAGGGGATTAATGACATATTGGAGTGTGATGGATATTATATACCGAGCAGGGAACATTTGGTAAATTGTATTAAAAACGCCAAAGTATTCTCCAATTTCGATTGTAAATCAGGGTTCTATCAAATCAAGATGGAGGAAGAAAGTAAGAAGTTTACAGCTTTCTCCACAGCACAAGGACATTACATTTGGAATGTAATGCCTATGGGGCTAGCAAATGCTCCTCAAATATTTCAGAGAAAGATGGATAATCTCTTCAAAGATTATTTTAGTTTCATGTTTGTATATATTGATGATATTCTTATTTCTTCTAAGAACATGAAGGAACATCTCAATCACCTCGAGATATTCTCAGATGATTGCCATAAAGAAGGATTGGTGCTATCAGAAAAGAATGCAGTAATTGCAACAAGATAAATCGAGTTCCTAGGAATCGAGATCAATGAATCAAGGATCATTCTACAGAGTCATATTGTGGAAAAAATACGAGGATTCCCAGACATTCTCAAAGACAAGAAGCAACTCCAGAGTTTCCTTGGAGTAGTAAATTTTGCAGGAATGTTTATAAACAATCTTGCCCAATATAGAAAGGTCTTCAGTCCGTTACTTAAGAAAGACGTCGATTTCATATGAACTAAGGAGCATGAGAGTGGAATTAAGCAGTTGAAAGAAGTTTGTAATAAACTTCCAAAATTGGCAATTCCAGAAGATGAACATGAACTAGTTCTTTATACAGACGCTAGCGATCATTGGTGGGCAACGGTCTTAACAAAAGCAACATCTAATGGAGAAGTTCCTTGTAGATATTGAAGCAGCCTCTTTACAGAAAGTGAAGCAAACTGATGGCATATCAATGAAAAAGAATTCTTTGCAGTTCGAAAGGCTTTTAGAAAATGGCCATTATTTTTGTTATGAAAAAAGTTTACTTTAAAAATTGATAACTCAAGCGTGTAAGCTTTTCTGAAAAATAAAATTGAGTCTAAACCAGAAAAAGCAAGATTATTAAGGTGGCAAGCTGAATGCCAATATTATGATTATGATATTGTGGTTATAAAATCTCATGAAAATATTCTTGCATATTTTTTAACAAGGGATGCAGTTGTCTGAATCGGACACGATCATCAAAAGGGTAAGGCATCTTCGAGAAAATATCGAGGAGGTGTCCAAAAGCTTCGAGCTACTTAGGATCAATGCCAAAGTAGTTGGAAATATTCAACAAACCGACCTGGATAAGGTTGAATCAAATATCAAGGGGGCCAGAATGGCACATACCCTACTATGGGATGCACTATAAGAACCCATCCATAAATCAACTTTCTTCCCTATGAGTTCTAATCTCAATAAGAATCTACCAATCTTGCCTGAACCACTTGAGGAGGGCTTAGGAAGGTAGGTCCACCATTGGTGAACCAAAAGATAGTTCAAAAGGAGGAAACTTCAAACTCTCAAAAAGAATATCAGGTACCCTCATCTGATAAAATAGATTCTGCTTATGAAAGTCCTTCGGATCCTGAAGAAACTAAGACTGAGGATTTAAAATCCAAAGATAATAGTCATCCCAGCCCCTCGGGGGTTAAAGAGGGAGATGTCAATCTAAGGCCCCAGACAGGCCAGAAAAAGGTTGACATAAATAAAAATACCAGTCGTCCTACAGCTTTACAGGAATATAATTCTACCATAGAGGACTTAATGAAAAGACAAGGCATTAAGCCTGAAAGGTTTATTGTTGATGGATTCAGACTATACACACAAATATGGGCAATGGAAGGAGTTGATCCAACCGCAGTAAGAAAGTGGGCAGATTTTGGGGCCATCACCTCAATATTTATGGTGGCACCAGGTTTTACTGAAATATCTGGGATGCCAGAATGGATTACTAAGGTCGTGTATGATTCATGGTTGTATAATCCATACTTAAAAAGAGAAGAAACTCTACAGCTCAAGTTCATTTCCATAGCACCAGAACCTGCAAGTGATTATGAGAAGTATGCTGCTTTTCATTTTATTAAGTTACAATTGCCCAACAAGAGGAACCTAAAATAGATCAATACGCCTGAGGCAATTCCATTATACACCGCCATGACAAAGGATAAAATTGCGGTAGGAAGGGCATACGGAATATGGGTATGCCTTACTGAAATGGATAAAGTAAAATATTCATTCACAATATTTCAAAATTCTCCGAATGGATCAGTTTTACTTAATTCATTAACCGCAATTACGTCAAAGTTTGCTAATGACTTGTTCGAAAGCAAAAGAAAATTCTTATGGGAAAACAAGTTAGCATCGGCAGAGAATGGACGTTATAAGGCATGTAATATGTTACATGGTTTTAAATGGCACGAGCATATTTGTCAACACTGTTCGTTCCATTTTTGTTGGCGATTTTGTGTTTATTTTATGTTTATTTTTTCCCATTCTAGGTATTTCTTTTTGGCTTTTGGTCCATTTGTGAGTCTTGTCATGCATTTTCTTTATTTTGTTCATTTTGGTTTTTTTCTTGTTTGTTTTTCTCAGTTTTCTGCGTTTTTCTTTTCGGTGGTGATGTGCAGGATAGGTGGTTCGGTTGGGAAGTGGTCACGCAAGGATAATTATCTAGACGGATGAGTTGGGGTCGAGTGGGAAAAGACGAAATCCAATTCCGGGTCCAGATGCGTGGATTCAAGCCAGAAATCACAGCCGGATCACCGAAATCCTTCACCGCGGCCCGCGACGATGTTCCTGCGACCGTGGTGAACAAACCTCCCAGTGCCCAGTTTTAGTCGCCGCGGCCCGCGACTTTTCCTTCGCCGCGGCCGCGGCGAACAAAGTGTCGCAGATTCTCACTTCAGCTCGAGATATCGCGGCCTCGGACTTTGTCGCGGCCGCGGAAGCTTCTTCGTCGCGGCCCGCGAAGGCCGCGACTTACAGAATTTTTAAGTCAGATTTTGGGATCGTTTTTCATTATGTTCGATGTTAGGTTTTATTCTTTCTCGTACGAAATAAGTTCCAGAACCCATATTTTTCACTTGTTTCTCTTGGGGATCAATCTTGAGGGTGAAAACTTAGAGATTTGACTCCTGGATTTGGTTTTTTCTATTGTTCTTGACATTGGATTCGTTAATCGTAAGCTTTACTTTCGTTCTCCTTTCGATTGAGATGGCTTTGATTATTGAATATGTTGATGTTGAATGCATAATGAGTAGCTAAATTCATTAGCTAGGGGTAGGGGATTATCGGTCCGGTTCGATTTCGTTTAAATGCTTGGTAATTGCTCATCTTTCTGAGTTGTGCTTAACCTAGGGTTTGGATGCTTGATCTCCATCTTTATCTAATTAATCAATTTAGAAACCGAAAGGGGATAAATTGTTCGATTAGGCTCGTTAAGAATAGGCTTGTTTGGTAACGTATTGCCTATGTGCTAATTGATTCGTTATTGATTTATTTATGTTTATTCTCTTGTTTCGTGAGATATTGAGAATGAATCTCTGGGTGAGTTAGTTTATTGAGTCCTTTAGCCGAGTAATTCATTGCTTGCTAAATGCATTAAGAACCGGAAGCGAAATCCCCGATACCCTAGCGCTTTTATAATAATTGTTCTTCGTCCTTGCTTACTACTTTCTCTGCTTTATTCAATTATTTTCAGTAGTTGATAACTAAAAACCCATCCAATTATTTAATTTAGAATATTTAGGAATTTTATTTCTTTTATTTCTTCTAATTGTGTTGAGTAAACATGCTTAATAATCCGGTAAAAATACTTACAACAAATTGGCGCCGTTGCCGGGGAGGGTTTAGGATTATTTTGTGCGCCTATTCATTTTATTTTTAGTGTTTCTCTTCGTTTTATTTTACTGGTTTATTAGTTCTTGATTTTATTTGTTCTTTGTTTTTCTTAGGTTTTTCTTCTTTGTTTATCTGGTGCTCGTGATGGTTTCTTGTCTTTGTGTATGCGTACCAGGAGTGGACGCAAACTGCTATCTCCAATCAACAAATCTGTCAACGCGAGCCTGAGGGAGCTGCTGGAAGAGCTTACTCTGGAATCGCACGGGGAAGACGAACATTCTCCTAAATCATTCGAAGGCAGCAACCTCGATATGGGTGAACGACAGCAACAAGCTCCCCGTAACACTCTTCGAACTTTGGCCCAGCCGGTTATCGGGCCAGTCACTTCATGCATCCGTTTGCCGGACGCTGCACGGAACTACAAGCTTAAAATGATTCATTACAATCAGTTGCCGGCATTCCACGGGCTTCCAAGCGAGGATCCACTCAACTTCATCCAGGAATTTTACAATGTCCTCAACACTTTCCCTCTCAATGACCTTAATGACGAGCAGTTGAAGCTGAGGTGTTTTCCCGAGACTCTGAAAGACCGGGCCAAGGCCTGGTTCATGACACTTGCACCTGGATCGCTCACTACATGGACTGAGGTGTACTCGAAGTTCATTGGGAGGTATTACTCCCATCAGAAGACTCAAGAGCTCTGGTCACAGATCGTCTCGTTTGCTCAATTACCAAACGAGTCTCTTCATGAGGCTTGGGAGCGGTTCAAGGATCTCCAACGGCAGTGCCCCCATCACAACCTCTCTCCGGGGCTACTCATGAAATGTTTCTATGATTCCCTCCACCAGAACTTGCAGTATATGGTCGACAATGCGGCGGGAGGTGATATCGGAGCAAGGACAGCCGAGGAGATGTTTGAGATTTTTGAGACGATGAGTACGAACTCGTTGCGGAAGAGCACGCGAGGCAAGAGGGCAGTGGTGAACGAGGTCAGTACAAGCAATGATACGGTGGCCCAACAGCTAGCTGAGCTTACTGAGCAGATGAGGTTGCTTACCGCACGAGGTTCTCAGCCAATTAATACATTATCTATTGATACTTTTGGGGCGTGTGGAGTCCCAGGGCATAGGTCCGAAGTATGCCCCTCATCTTTCGAGCAGGACCCCAGTGAGCAGTATGCGGATGCCAGTGCCTCACAAGGATACCAGAATCGACCAGTCAATGACCCATACTCCAACACGTACAATCCAGGATGGAGGAACCACCCGCACTTCTCATGGTCAAACAACTCCAACACCCTTCAGCCACCCCGTCCGAACTTTATGCAGCAACAACCTCGACCCAGCTTTGTGTCCCGGCCGAACTTCCAGCCACAGCAGCCACAGCAGCAGCAGAGGGGACCGGAAGCGGGGTCGAACTCGAACCTCCAAGACGACGTTGCCAAAATCCTTCAGCTTATGGCCAACCGTGAGCAGAGGGATGTCAATCAGGATGCCTCCATTAAGCGCATAGAGACAAAGTTAGGCCAACTGGCCGCCAGGGTTGGGACCATTGAGACCGAGATGAACAAGGGGAAGTTGCCAAGTCAGCCAGAGCAAGCTAAGGCCATCACTGTGCTCAGGAGCGGGAAGGAAGTGGACAACAAAGTTCATATGCCCGAGCCTGAAGTTCAGGAGACTCATCCAGAAAGGATCAAGGAAACAGAGTCCGGGAAGGGGACAGACGAGCCGGCGCTACATAAATCACCGAATCCATACAAGCCGCGCATTCCCTTTCCGGACCGACTTAGGAACGAGAAGCAAGAGAAACAGTTCCGAGATCTTTTCAGCATGCTCTCCAAGGTAAATGTCAACTTGCCGCTCCTCGATGTGATTAAGAATATGCCGTCATATGGTAAGTTCTTCAAGGACTTAGTGACCAAGAAGAGGAAGTTTGAAGATGGAGAGAACGTGGTCGTGTATGAGGCGGCAAGTGCAATGCAGCACGATTTGCCCAAGAAGGAACGTGACCCCGGTGGTTTCATTATCCAGATAGCCTTGAGGAACAGGAAGGTAGCTTCGGGGATGCTTGACCTCGGAGCCAGAATCAATCTCATGCCCTTCTCGATTTTTCAAAGGCTTGGCCTTGGGGATTTGAGGCCAACTCGCATGTGCCTCCAGTTAGCAGACCGTTCCATTAGGTATCCCAAGGGAATAGTCGATGATGTTCTCGTGAAGGTGGGTAAGCTTATCATTCCAGTGGACTTCGTTGTTCTGGACGTCGGGGATGTGCACGAGAATGGGAAGGATCACACCATCCTTCTCGGGAGACCTTTCATGGCGACGACTAATACCCTCATTGATGTGAAGAATGGTACTCTGAATATGACGGTTTTGGGGGAGTCGGTGTCTATTTCTGTCCGAGGGGCCATGTCTTCATCTTCGGTAAATTTCATAAAAGAATGTGCTTTTATTGATATTTCTGACCCTTTTGTGGATAAGATGGTATGTCAGGAGTTCGAAGACGGATTGTTGCCGGTTTTTGATGAAGAGGAAGAGCCTATAGTGGAGCTCTTTGAAGTAGGAGAAGGCCATTCCCGAGCTGAGACCACACTCGAGCTTAAGGAGCTGCCCAAGCACCTTAAGTATGTTTTCTTGGATGATGCCCATCAGAAGCCGGTGATCATCTATGCTGGGCTTGACAGTGAGGAAGAAGAGGAGCTGATAGCCATGCTCAGAAAGAACTAGAAGGCAATCGGGTGGAGTCTAGGAGACATCAAGGGGATCAGCCCCTCCACATGCATGCACCGGATTATGCTGGAAGAAGGAGCCAAACCGTTTCGGGATAGCCAGCGACGGCTAAACCCGAATATGATGGAGGTAGTGAAGAAAGAGGTGCTTAAGTTATTTTCCGAGGGATTAATCTACCCGGTGGCTAGTAGTGAGTGGGTCAGTCCTATTCATGTGGTGCCGAAGAAGGGAGGTATAACCGTGATTGAAAACGACAAGAAGGAGTTAGTCCCCACCCGCATCACTACCGGGTGGCGTATGTGCATTGACTATAGGCGGCTGAACGCCGTGTCCAAGAAGGACCACTTCCCGTTGCCGTTCATTGACCAGATCCTAGATCGTCTATCGGGCCACCAGTTCTACTGTTTTTGGATGGGCTCTCCGGCTACTACCAAGTGGCCATAGCACCCGAGGATCAGCCCAAGACGACATTCACGTGCCCCTTTGGTACTTTCGCGTTCAGACGGATGCCCTTTGGCCTATGCAATGCCCCGGGCACATTTTAGAGATGCATGTTCTCCATCTTCTCAGATATGCTTGAGGACTTCTTGCAGGTATTCATGGACGACTTCTCTATATTTGGTAAGTCTTTTTCCCATTGTCTTAGCAATTTGTCTAGAGTCTTTGAACGTTGCATTGAGTCCAATCTGACCTTGAGTTGGGAAAAGAGTCATTTTATGGTTAGAAGTGGAGTTGTCTTAGGTCATATTGTTTCTTGTAGGGGGATTGAGGTCGATAAGGCCAAGGTTGATGTGATTGAAAAACTTCCCCCTCCTGTGAATGTTTAAGGGGATTAGAAGTTTCTTGGGGCATGCGGGGTTCTATAGGCGTTTCATTAAGGATTTTTCTAAAATTAGTCAGCCTCTTTGTCATTTGCTTGCCCAAGATGTGCCATTTGTATTTGATGATGCTTGTTTGTGTGCTTTTAATGAATTGAAGAGTAAACTTGTAAGTGCCCCGATTGTTATTGCCCCGGATTGGTCGATTCCTTTTGAAATCATGTGTGATGCGTCTAATCTTGCAGTGGGCGCCGTTTTGGGTCAACGAGTTGATAAATTGCTTCGAGTGATTTATTACGCTAGCTTGACCCTTAATGGGGCCCAACAGAATTATACTACCACCGAGAAGGAACTTCTAGCCGTGGTCTTTTCTCTTGAAAAATTTAGATCATACATTTTGGGTTCTAAAGTGATTATCCACTCTGACCATGCGGCTTTGAAGTACCTTTTGAGCAAAACTCATTCTAAACCACGGCTCATCCGGTGGATCTTGCTACTGCAAGAATTTGATGTTGACATTAGAGATAGGTAGGGGTCCGAGAATGTAGTTGCTGATCACTTGTCACGCATAGTACCATCTGAATCATGATCTTCTTTGATTATGCACCATTCCATTAATGATAATTTTCCTTATGAGCATGTGCATGCAGTGTCTAAAAGTGTTTGGTACGCTGACATTGTGAATTACTTGAGTTGTGGAAAATTGCGGCCTGATCTCTCTTCCCAAGAGAGAAAGCGTTTTGTTTTGTTGTGCAGGAGTTATTTCTGGGATGATCCATTCCTCTTTAAGATGGGAAAAGACGAGATTCTTCGGAGGTGTGTGCCCGAAGAAGAGCAATCGGATGTTCTCGCGTTTTGCCACGAGCTCAATTGTGGAGGACATTTTGGAGATCGGAAGACCGCCTTTAAAGTCCTCCAATCAGGTTTGTTTTGGCCAACTCTCTTTAGAGATGCTCATAGTTTTTGCAAATTTTGTAATAGATGCCAAAGACTTGGGAACATTGGTCCTAGGAATGAAATGCCCCTTGTGAACAATCTACAAGTGGAAATTTTTGATGTTTGGGGTATTGACTTTATGGGACCATTTCCCAAATCTTTTGGTTTTGGATATATTCTCCTTGCTGTAGATTACGTGTCCAAGTGGGTTGAGGCCATCCCCACACGGACATGTGATGCTAATGTGGTTATCAAGTTTTTGCGAGGACATATTTTGAGCAGGTTTGGTTTCCCACGGGCTATTGTGAGTGATGGAGGGAAACATTTTTGCAACCGTGTCTTTGAGAAGCTGATGAAAAAATACGGTATCTCTCATAAAGTGGTCACTCCTTATCATCCTCAAACATCGGGCCAGGCAGAAACGAGTAACAAGCAGATAAAGACCATTCTCGAGAAGACAGTGAATTCGTCTAGGAAGGATTGGTCGAGTCGGCT
>CACSLK010000984.1:19835194-19847459 GCA_902706635.1 Striga hermonthica
AAAAAAAAAAAAAAAAAAAATAATAATAATAATAATAATAATAATAACAAAAGATTAGAACCAAACATTAACATAAAATAATCAAAACGAACACAGAGGGGTGCCGAAACATCCGAATAATCTGGTCGAAGATTACTTGGGTCATTATCGATCCGGATGAGATCGGGGACTTCATCGCTGGAAGGAGGACAAGTCTTGTGGGTAAGAAGACCACAATAATGAAGAAGATTATCGTCCTTAAGAAGTACTTCAGACGCAACGGACTTGGAATTCCAAATGTGGATCCGTTGGTCGAAGAGAGGGCTAGGAGGAAGAGCTGAGGCTGCCTCTTGGGAGACCTCCTTGACCCAAGGAATAGAGGGCCAAGGGAAAGGGGCGGTAGGCTGGACAAAAATGAATTTATCACTCCACTTAGGGAGGTTGGAAGGAATGTCGTTGATGAAGTGAGCGCCGTTGTGGCTTTTAAGGTATATGCCTCGGCCTTGTTTAGAAGGGACATAACAGTAATGAAAGAAGGCTAGGTCGAATTGACCCAAGCGGACACGGCAGAGGATGATAAAAGTGGTCATAAAGCAAATGGCGTTGGGGGGAGTTGATGCAGAAGAAGGGGCGATAGGCTGGACAAAAATTTGAAACGCAAAATCTCAGATACTGAAAATGTAAAATCGGGTGAGAAGCGACTTACTCATAATTGCGGATGAGAGATTTGGAAGAACTCAAAGATCGCATGAGAGATCGCCAGGAAAAATTAGGGTTCTTGCAAGAGGGATGTTTGAGCACAGGAGAGTTCGAAATTGCAAAGGTGGAAAAACTCAGAAAATTCGCTAAGTACTGAATTTATACTTGGAGAGTGGAAGAGTTGGGAAGATGAAGACCGTTGGATTAAAGCCAGATCGTACGGTGGGCAACATTAATTAGCACGACACTCAAAGTGGGCGCGTTATGCGAGGAGGCGTTATCATTAAAACACCAGACAAATGCCTGACAAGTGGGGCACGTGGCGAAAAAGTAGGGACGACAGGAAAGGCGTGTGGCAGAAGACTTTATTTCTGGCAACTAATGAGGCATTATTCAAAAACTAAGCGGGAAACCCATCAGAGGGTCGATATCTGACACCACGCCACCCAGGAGGTCGATGAAGTACAAATTCACTCTTAGATCGAGTCATTTAGACTCGACCAGAGTGGGGGGGACTAGATGATATAGGATATTATATACCCCAAGATAAACCGGTTTGCTGAACCGATTTGGGGTGTCATACCATGAAGGAATCGAGCCAGGCAATGAGAAGATCGAGCAAAACAACTTGTCGACCAGTCAAACAGTCGACCAATCCATCGCTCGACCAAACAAACGATCGAACAACCTTATCGACCTCAGCAGGTCGAGCATCTCGCGGACTCAACACTCAACAGATCGGCCTAGTCACAGGCGCGTGTAAGAGCCCTCCAACCAAATTCTAGGAGAATATTTACCTCATGTGCAGGAGGACACGTATCGAGAATATATTGGGTGATAGCGATAACCACCTCTGACAGCTCCCAACACCCCGCGCCACCTCTGACATGTGCGCGGCGTGTCAGAGTACGGACGGGCAGCTTGGGCAGCCAACTCATCCTTATCCAGGCAGCTATTAGGGCAGGTATCTCACCTCTATATAAAAGGGGTGAGCCTTTCTCTCTTAACACGATTTTTCCATTATTCACTTCAATACACTCATACACATACTGACTTAAGCATCGGAGGCTCTTCACCGGACACATACCCCAGTGTGAGAGTTATTTGCAGGTTTCCGGCGTTCTACCGGTGATGACAAGAATCGATTTACCCCAAACCGGACCAGGACGTGCACACTTGCATTAATAAATGAATTGAAATAACATTTAAGAATTATTTATTACAAATGTTTAATGTAACAAAAAGGCAAAAACAAAAACGAAAAAATAATAAGATGAGTCATAATAATGTTAAGTATATACATTGTAATTAATTTTTTAATTTAATTATGATTTATTTCTAATCACTAGACCTGAACTTTTTATTCTTAAATTTAAATCTCAAATACTCAAAAATAAAATGATATAATAGAACTGGACCGATATATACCGCACTATTCAACTTAGGACTTTGCATATTCAAACTTTTAATTTGAAATCATTAACCATTTTTTGTTGTTATTTGAAAATATAACTCTAATCCCTAAATAATACAAGTGTTTTGAACATTTTATTTTAAATATAGCGAAAAATAACGTGAAATAGCGCAAAATAGAGTTAAAAGACATGATATTTCAGCATTTTGCGTAAGCCTTTCGGAAAAAATGTTAAATATATAAAGCTACGCGCATTTATTTGATAAAAAAAAAATATATCGAGCTACATAAGAGCTATTTAAAACAATAGATACATGAGAGTCACTCATAATAAAAATGATATATTTGTTTTTCTTTTAAGTTTTTTTAGAAAGCATTTAATTAATTCAACTAAATTTGATAAAATTCCGGATATCTCCCTTTAACATATAAGAAAAAGTTGTAGGGCTTAGAATCTTGACATGTGTCCTTTTTATGCCCAAAATGTCCACTCATGTATTTGTTCTTTGTTTTTAGGTTCACATGCTTAATGAGGTTAGTATGGTCATTTACTTTCATTCTTCTTCATCCATTTTTCCCATTGTAAATTGTAAATGCGCCACTTCTTCTTTCAAGCCGCCTCTGTTGTCTCCGTATTCTTCGCTTTTAGCTGTTTTTACTCTGCTTAAAGTTTTGCCCCTTTGTTATCAATTTCTTTCTTTTTCTTCTCTTTTCACATTGAAGAAACTGAGTATGAACTGCAGTTCCGTTTAGAAAATTTTTCGCTTACCATTGTTAGAAATTTGAATTGGGATTTTATCTGAAGGTTGTCTGCTTCTTTTCGCCTCCGTTTGCATTTGATTTTTTTTTAAAGCGTGGTTCAATTTTGGATAAGGTATACACTTGTATTCATCTGCTTTTGGTTATGGTTGGATGGGCTTCCTCTTGCCCTTTTCTCTGTATCTTTGTTGTGTTCACTTTTTTTAAAAATAAAAGGCGTGTTGTCGTTCAAATTTGGTGTGTTTTTATTGGGGTGCATTGTGTCATTCTATGTGCGTGTGGTATCAGGTTTCAGTTTAACATCTTTGCGGGCTGGGTGCGCGGGTTGTGGTGGGTCTCATTTCGGCCAACCTAAGCCTTTTCTATGTGTGATTTGCAGCTGGCTTATGGAAATTGTGCAGCAATCAGGAGGTGGTGAGGCTTCTGGGTTGGCCATAAGCAAACGACAATCTTCTCTTAATAATTGGAGCCTGGAGGGCCAAGAAACAACGGTTAGCTCAGTGTACTTTGTCGTTTTCCAGTGCGTGTGCTACACCTCGACCGAACTTAAGGTCTGACGGCCAATGAAGTGGTCTTCTGCCGGGCTTTGTGCCTACCAGTACTGGCCTGGAAGGCCAACAGCCACCAGGTGTCATTGTCTGTTAAAGAAATGTGCTTTTTTTGGGGTGTACACTGAATAATGCCGCATTTCTGTGGCCGTGATTTGAATCATTGTGTAATCAATGATTTTCTGGTTTCGCTGCATGTTTTGGCACCCTCACTTTGGCAGCTAATGTGAGTTTCGTCGATCATTCCGGTGGGTGCTTTTGGGGTTGGATTTGAATATTTCTTTTAGATGGTCTTTTTGTACATGTAGATTATACTGATTCCAGTGATTGTTGGTGTGGATTTATGCAGGTGTGGCTACAAGTCGGCCATGTGGGCTGAGAAGTGTTCGTGCCTCAGGTTGCTTGTTGTGTAGTTGCTCTGTATAGTAGTTTTGTTTATTTATAACGATGAATGGGTTATTCTTACGGACAAACTCTTTCCATGTAGCGCGTGGGTATTGAGATGGTCGTGCTATTCTTCTTACCTTGCCTTCGGTTTCTGCTACTTTGCGGGCACGAAGCACATGTGGTCATTATGGCGCTGCAAGATTACAGTTTGAGCCGCCAAAATCTTGTTGTGGTGGAGGTAAGGTTAGATTATCATCTCATTCGCTGCCCGTAATTTTGAAAGAACTTTTGTTTTCGCAGACATGTGAGGGTAGACTTTTCAGGGATTGCATAAGAATAATAAACAACCAATTTGCGTTTACGTGTTTAGGAGTTAAATATGATAAAGAACTTGGAAAATGCAACAAAGGCATCTATACATTTCGAATCCAAGGCCAAATGTACCATTTTTTTAATGATTTAGAATCCTCGAAAATCTCCAGCTTTACTGTCATGATACTGAACATGAAATTGCTAATAGGCTTGAGGCATGCCCGAGGCTGACTGAAAGTCTGGCTGTTAAGATAATGAAAGTATTGGACATCAATCCTTATGCAAAGTTCTTTCGGGGCCTAAAAAAATGGACCATTTTGATAATTGTCAGATTGTGCTGCGTTCGGTGCCTGGTTCGGACCAGAGGGTGTATAATCAGCCAAATGAACATGAGGTTGTTGTGTTGTTAGTTGGTCAGGACAGCGAGGAGCCGAGCCATAGGGACATTCGTGTTAGCAGTGTGGCGGGAGGTTCGATAGCATCCAGTACTATTATGGTTGTTATGATCCCTTACAGTACCCCCTTCTTTTTCTTTTTGGTCAGGTGGGCTGGCATCAAGGGATAGAAAAAATAGGTTTTAGGGATCCCACAAGGCCGACCCAGCGATGTACCTCTGTTCGTTTAGTTACGGCTGCTGGTGCAATGAATGCTGATGACTTGTTGTTTCGTGAAGAGACTGGTTAGTGTGTTCTGTTGTCGAAAGTATGCCCATATTACTTTAAACATGTGTATTTATTAATTTGTGAATCTTTTTTCATATTAAGCTGCCTCTACAAAGCCCGACGACCAGCGCTTTGTGTCTGCAAGGGATTATTATTGTTATAAACTGCAGGTGCAGGTGCGTGATTCTGATGATTCTTTTTGTTGCACTTTGGAAGGTTGTTTCAGCAGTATATAGTTGACATGTATGTTCAAATAGAAACTCAACGATTGGATTTTTATAAGATACAACAAATAGAAATGAGGAATGAGGTCCTCCAGGGAGTTCATGATTCTTTCGCGGCTGGTGAAACAAATGCAGGCAAGATAGGGCAGCGAATTTACTTGACTTCTGGTTTTATTGGTGGGCCAAGAAACATGAAAAGATGATACATGGACGCAATGACATTAGTTCAAAAATTTGGAAGGCCCGATATTTTTCTAACAATGACGTGCAATCCAAATTAGCCAGAAATCAAGCCATTGTTGTCTGTAGTTGATGAATCCCAAAACAGACCTTTATATGATAGCCAGGCTTTTCAGAGCTAAACTATAGGAACTAAAGAATGATCTCTTGAAGAAGCACTTGTTTGGTGAGGTTGCATCATACACATATACAGTTGAGTTTCAACAAAGTCGCTTGCCCCATGCGCACTTCCTTCTCATTTTGTGCCCACATTTTAAAATGTACACGCCTAATGAATATGACAAGATTGTTTGCGCTGAAATTCCTGACAACCAAAAAAACCCCCATTTGTTTGGTCTTGTGGTGAAGCATATGTTGCATGGCCCTTGTGGTGAGATGAACCCCGAAAACCCGTGTATGAAAAAAGAAAAAAAAAAGTGTAAGAACTTTTTCCCAAAACAATTTTGTGACGAGACTACACACGTTAGTGATGCGTGTCCTAGGTGCAGGCGAAGGGACAATAATGTTCATGTGAGGGTTAGGGGTCATCAATAAGATAATAGATGGGTGATTCCATATAACCCATACCTTTTGGCAAAGTTTAACTGCCACATTAACGTTGAGCTGTGCTCTACAATACAAGCAGTTAAATATATATATATATAAATACATTTGCAAGGGCCATGATAGGATCGCATTTTACGTTGATGCTAGCAACCCACTTAAGAAAATTGATGAAATAGAGCAATATAGAACTGCACGGTGGGTGTCTCACCGGAAGCTGTATGGCGTATTTTTAGATTCTCACTGGGTGAAATCAAGTCGGCTGTGATACATTTACAGATACACCTAGAGAATTACCAACGAATTTCATTTCGGAAAAAGGATAGATTACAGAGTCTTGTTGATAACCCTCGGAATAGAAAAAGTATGTTGACTGAATTTTTTTACATGAATCGTGTGGACGAGTATGCACAGGCTTTAAACTTGACATATACAGAATTCTCAACATATTTTGTTTGGTTGTCTGAGGAAAAACGTTGGAAAAAAAGAGATCAGCAAGAATCAATAGGCCGTTTGGTTTCTGTACATGTTTCTGAAGGGGAAAGATATTATCTAAGGATTCTATTGTCTAAAGTGCGTTATCCTAAGTCCTTTAATGATTTGAAGTGTTTTAATGGGAAAACGGCTGTAAGTTTTAGAGAAGAAGCGCTCATGCTTGTCTTGCTTGACGATGACAATAGCCAAGAGATGTGTTTGCAGGAAGCATCCGAATATCAAATGCCTTATGAGTTGCGCCGTTTGTTTGCTAATTTGTTGGTGTACTCAGGACCTGCTAATCTTAAGGCACTGTGGCTGAAGTTCGAGCGTGCTATGTCCGAAGGTCTTAATGCAAATAGTCAGCTGTCTGCAGAAGAGGTTAGGAACCAGGTGTTGTCTCAAATTAACGGTTTTCTAGAGTCGATGGGTACAAGTTTACGAGCCTTTAACCTTGTGCCTGCAAATACTTCATTTTTGGGTGAACGCTACACGAGAGGTGGCTGCAGAGAGAAACTTTGTGGTTCTGAGGAAGAGCTGAATACTGTACCATGCTTAACAAAGAACGAAAAAATGCGTATGACACAATAATGGCTCGAATTGATGGGAAACAAAAAGGCACTTTTTTTTATTGACGGCCCTGGCGGAACCGGGAAATCTTTTCTTTACAGTGCTTTATTAGCAACCATTCATTCTAAAGGTGGTATAGCTCTTGTGATGGCGACATCTGGGATAGCTGCATCCATATTGCCGGGTGGCAGGACGACTCATTCTAGATTTAAGATACCCATTGATTTGTCCACTTCACGTACATGTAGGATAAGCAAGCAGAGCAGCATAGGTTGTTTGATTAGAGAGAGCAAGTTGATAGTTTGGGACGAGGCGCCAATGGCAAAAACAGATGCTATTAAGGCACTTGATAAAGCTTTGCAAGATTTGTGTGGTTGTGTGGATATTTTTGGTGGGAAAGTTATAGTTTTTGGTGGTGATTTTAGACAAGTGTTGCCTGTTGTTAGACGTGGCAGTAGAAAGGACACTGTTTGTGCGTGCATTATCAGCTCTGATGTGTGGCCATCTCTGGAGAAGCTTCAGCTTGTGGAAAACATGCGTGCATGCTTGGACCCTCTTTATATGTCTTTTTTGTTGAGGGTTGGTAATGGTGAGGAAAAAACTTTTGGCGACGATTTAATAAAGATACCTGAACCCCTTGCGTTGGCTGATCCATTGCATGAATCCTCATTAGATGAACTCATTAGCGCAATCTATCCAGATATAACTAATGTGGGTGGCAGTGATTTAATAGTCAATCGAGCAATTTCAACGAAAAAAAACGTATTCATGGATGAGGTGAACAGCAAACTCGTAGCAACTTTTCCTGGTGAGTTAGTCGAATACCTTAGTTTTGATGAAGTTGTCAATCCGTCTCATGCCGCGGAATATGGCGACTTGATAACTTCCCTGACATCGAGTGGTATGCCAGAGCATAGGGTTCAACTAAAAGTGAATGCGCCTGTAATATTGCTTCGTAATTTAGATCCTACTGAAGGGCTCTGTAATGGTACACGGTTGGTGTGTAAGAAAATGGACAAAAATCTCATACATGCACAGATAGCGGTTGGGGATTTCTTGGGAAAGGATGTATTCATACATAGAATACCCTTTGAGCCACCTGAAGAAGAACAATACCCTGTTCCATATATACGTAAACAGTTTCTGCTCAGACTTTGCTTTGCAATGACAATAAATAAAGCACAGGGACAGACACTGGACCATGTTGGTATCTATTTGAGAGAACCAGTTTTTTCGCATGGGCAGCTCTACGTTGCTTTGTCCCGGGCAAAAAAAGCAGCGTCCGTTAAGATGCTTATACAACCTCCTTTCGGTGATGGCAATCTTGTTAATTTGACAGAAAATATAGTATATAAAGAGGTTCTCCAGGCTGCAAATATCATCTTGCAGCATTAGGTTTTCCAATGTCGCTTTTGGGATTGTACTGCCTCAATGTGTATGATGTGGGTGCATGCCTTGTTGTTGTGTTGTTCTTCCTAGCTTTTATGTTTTTTGAAGGTCATGCTTGATTAAAAAAAAAAAAAGATTTTTTTTAGTTCTTTAGCTTTACTAAGGTTTGTGTGCATAATAGTGGGTTTCCGCTTGAAACAGGCCGAAAACTACCTTCGCAACAACCAGGGGGAGTTGGATTATACTTTTGCTCGCTGAATTCTTTTTCCAGAGTGCACTTTTGAACAGTTCCATTGCCGTTGCTGATTAATTTTTTGTTTTTTCCATGCAGGGTTACTGTGTGCTGCAGCTCTCAGAGGGCACAATACACGAACTATAGACGCTGTATAGTGCTACTCATACAAGTTGTGTTCTGGTGCTCTTTAGTTTGTCAGTTGTGCATGATTAAACTTTTTTATACTCCCTGCAAATAAAGACGCCGTGTTGGAGAGCGTCTATGGTTTCGTCGTGGTGTCTTCATGGTATCTTCATGAAGTGAAATGAAGGTACAGAACCACTTTACTAGACGAGCGTGTTTACATTTTTTTGTTATTAGATATAAGGTTTTGGGGAGAAAATATTTCCGTTGCGGATAAAATTTTGATGAAAAAGAAAAAAAACAAAAAACAAAGAGAGAAAAAAGGCAAAACGATATTTTTTTATAACCATTGCAAAGAGGGTTGTGACTTTTGATGATTGTGTAATCTCTTTAATGGCTTGTTTTATTTCTCTATTCCTTGATTATATTGTGACTTTTGCTTACAATCTCTATGTACTTATGCAGTAGTCCTATGCAGTGTTTCTAATTTTTTATTTTGCAGCCACCCACTTAGTCCAGTGGATTTTAGTCCCACCTCTGAAATAGATGATGCATATGGTGCTTTGCATTTCAGAGGTACTATAATGTGGTTCACCCGCGAGATACAATGATCATGACAGGTAAAAAATGACTATTTTTTACCTCTATTTAGCGTGTTAACCTAATTTCGAGTGTGCTGAATATATTAGTTGTTCGTAAATAGTTCGCATTATTATTTCATTATATAAACATAAGGTTGGGTTTATGACAAGTATATCCTGCATTGGTTTTTTAACTCTCGTTGTTGGCTATCTGAACGGATTAGTCAATGTAGTTCATATTTTTGTCTTTTTTTTCCCCCTTAATTTTACGCTACTTATTTATCTAAATAATTTTATTGTTTTTTTGTTGTATTTATATATGTCAGTCTTAATTACTATTTGAAATTCAGTGTTCCCTAAGGAAGCCTCACAAATTAATCAACTTTTTATATGCAGCCATTACCGACTGTTGTAGAACACCATTATGCCACTTCGCCGCCGCATGAGTGCATTCGCGAGACAGTTAAAGCCCGTGACTATGCTGTGAACCTTCAGCTGGTGGGAGGTAGGGCCACGCTGCAAGAAGGTTGAGATACTTCTCTTCAAGTTAAAGCATGCCGTTAAGGCCCATTTTGGTGTTCGAAAGCGAGAGCCTTTTCCATTTTGAGGTCGCAATACTCTTTTAATTTGGAAATAAAGAAACGTGCGTCGAGCTAGCGCACTTAGTAAGTAATTGTTTTTACTTGCTTCCACCTTTGTTCACAGACACAAACCACATGTTAATTCTATTTAATTGAGACATAAAGATAGCACTGACATCAAATTCTTATACACGCAGTCACTTCTAATGCAATTTTGGACGAGGCGCATTGAGGATCACTTTAACGACTACTCTCCGGCAATCCTTAGGCTGAGCGAGAAAAAATATGTACCTTATGTGATTGAAGGACACAGCAATAACCTGTTGCAAAATTGTGGTGCCCGTGACTTCGTTGATGACAGTTCCGTTATTGAGGGGTCTTTCTCTAAATCAGAGTTGGCGCCCTGTAACGCCCCGTCTTATGAATAATAGAATAAGACCACTTGCATTTCATTTTTAGCTCGATTTTGCATTTAAATGAATTAATCCAATAATCAAATTAAGTAGATGTCCTCGTCTACCTAATTTTCTTATTTGTTTATATGCTTAAATTGTTTTAATAGTTTAATTGCTTAGTTATTTAATTGCTTAATTATTTCTTTAACTCGCTTAATTATTCGTGTGCTCGTTTATTGTATTTTCCTAAGTTAACTAAGTTGCGCATGCCAAAGATTTTCAAAAATTCAAGCTAAGTTCGGCCATTTTCTATTTTGGAGCCTAAACTGATTTTGTTCTAGAGTCTAATTAGTAATTTTGGCCTAAGTTCTATTTTCTTGCCCAAGTCTCGAAATTTTGCCAAGTCCTAAAGTACTTGTTCTCAAAACAGAGCCTAGCACCTTAAAGTCTCGGCTTTAACTAACTCCAGCTTATCATCAATTTTGAAATTTAAAGAGTGACCAAGTCATGCCACTTCAAACCCTCACACTTTCAGCCACACC
This sequence comes from Striga hermonthica, assembly GCA_902706635.1. NCBI lineage: Eukaryota > Viridiplantae > Streptophyta > Magnoliopsida > Lamiales > Orobanchaceae > Striga > Striga hermonthica. Next base: position 19,845,852 of record CACSLK010000984.1, read on the forward strand.
ATGCTTGGAGAAAAGTCAAAGAAAACTCTACAACACCTCCAACAAATCCCTAAGGACTCGGTTTTCTCAACCTCCACGTGCTCCCAAAACGATTATCTCCACCATCAGCCTTATAATCCACGTTTGAAAACCCAACTCCATAATTCAGATCCATTCTTTAAAATGTTCAGAAAACTAACATCAGCAGCCCTCATTTTTATCCTCATCATATTAGCCAACAAAAGCAATTATCCCCAGACCTCAAAAATTTCTTTACCCGCAGCAACCGAGAGCTCGCCGCAGCAGCCTTCACGTGAGCGCCGGGTAACCCGAACAGAGGAGGCTTGACAGCGGTGAGTTTCGGACCTTTTCGGAGGTCCTAAGGTCGACATTTTTCCAGCCAACAGCCGAAAAGTCGTACCCAGCAACCAAGCCGAGACCTAGCCCGTTCGAGCCTTATTTTATCCCGTTTCTTTAAGTCTTTTTTTTAAGGTAATAAGCTTAACCCTTTTACTCTCTTAATGTGGCGGAACTAATGTTAAGGACCAGTTGTTAGGTGATTAAGTGGACATGCTTAACTTAGCGTAAAGTTGAGAAAGAAATGAGTTGCGTTTCATGAGTTTTTATGCTTTATGTGTATGACTCTTTGCTAATTTGATGTGATGTCTTTAATGTGCTGTAAATGGAGAATTGACAGAGTTAGTTCAGTAACTTGGGGCCTTATATTGGTGTTAAAAGTTGAAGAAAAATCGGCATTAAGAAATAATGAAAATGAAAGAGGCTTTAATGTGTTTATGATATCATGCAAATTTCATGTTGCAATTGTTAATTTTGCTGATCTCATTTTGATGATTAAGCCTGCTGTTAAGGTTCAGTTTAAGAACTTTTAATTTTCAGTTATGCTAGCCTAAAAGTTAACCTTGAATTTAATAGATAAAGACATTATTGTTTTGTTAATTGTTCATGCAATTTCACCTTGATTTTTTTAGCCTGAGACGTGTGGATGTTATATGCTGTGCATTATTATTTATTTTGAGCATGTTTTAAGTTTTATTGCCATGTTAGGATTTGATAAAAAAAATGTCTTAAAAAAAAAAGGGGAGAAAAGTTTAGTGCTGTCGCATTTCTTTTGTTAATAGTGTGTGTTATCAAAGCTGCTGCATGTTTCATTTGGTTAAAGAATATTTGAGATGGTGTAAGTATTAGTGCTTTTATCAATTATAATAAAGTTGATGTCAACATGTGTTTTGAGTTTAGGATATTAATTGAGTTATTGCATTTGATTAGTGAATTTCAATATACTTTTAAGTGCTGCACGATTTAGAAAGCAGTTAATTAAATTGATGTGATATTTTTTAATCTGTTTATATTTTTACCAAATTATATGCTTATATTTGGCGTATGTGTCCTTCGTGATTTAATTGGTTATTTTGCATTTTAATCGAAACTCTAATAATAAGACTTAATAATCAAAATTGTAGATTAAGAGGAGTCGAGCCCTTAATCAGTCGCACGTGAATTCATTCATTTCAGCCAATCAGTAAGTTTAAAAGGTGGGGATTTTCCATGCTATGTTCTAATTCTTAATAAACGCAAGGTATTTATGTTTGAGGTATGTTTATATTGATA
>CACSLK010000984.1:19854305-19866760 GCA_902706635.1 Striga hermonthica
AACAGTTTATTTTCCGAACATTGTTTGGATTTCAGTTTCAGTTTTTCAATTCATTTATCTGACTAGTATCGATCGCTCTGCTTGGCCTTAATGAATTGAACATGTTTATGTTGGGATCAGATATCCTGAAATGATTTAAAGCAGTCATGACAGTAAAGCTAGTTATATGTTTAGTAAGTACCCTCAAAGCATGTTTTAAAAGTTAAATTATTTTCGAAAAGTTCGATTCATTTTCAGAAACTCTGATAATTTTAAATGTATAAGTAGAGGGTGCTTACACGCCCCATCCATCTCGAGTGAAACCACGACTTTACAAATTAAGAAGTCCTAAATTTGGTGGCAAGGTTTGATCCATGTTTCGATTACCTTTGGAACTTACGACCTCTTTACGCTGTTAATTTTCAATGATGTTTGGATGATCATTCTATTAGGATCTGGTTGTGACATCAGGCATTTGGGTTTTTGTCGTCTTATGTGTCGTGCATTGTGGACGTATCTTGTGACCTTTTAATTTCTATTAAAGTTTGTTGCCTAAATAGTTTTGAATAAGGACTATTTTGATGGATTGATGTGCAGATAATGGCTTAATTGTGGTACTTATTGACTATCATGGGGAGTGATATAACAACACCTACACAAATTGTCAACTTGGTAGTAAATAATTCCCAAAGATGAAAGTAACACTTAACGAAATTTTGAAAGCCAACATCCATGATAAACGTTAAATAAGAAACTTGCACAAACACACACCCGGTTTTATCTCTGGTTTTCGCCATTGAATTGTAAAGTCAAGAAAAGAGAGGCCAATTGTGAAAATTAGGTTTGTTTTATGAAGATAAAACGTGTTTGCTCAGTTCACTAACCAATTTTTTTTTTTTTTTTTGCTTCGCTATTCATATCGCTTATTTTGAATTTTAGGAATTATAGATATGAAACAAAAAAAAAGTAAGTGTAATTTTTCAAAAGTATTGTTAAAGTACTGAAATTGTACCAAAAAATAATTAGTCATATCACGGGTAGTTTTTCTCAATTTACATCTTAACTATAGTTTTTAAAATTTTATTAAAATGTGTGATAGATACTAAAATACTAAAGAAGGCGTCAAAAAATAATGATTCTCATACATGTTCTAATTTAGTCAACTACTAATCTACATAACAAAATTGTATATTTATGCATTTTTGTACAGGTTATAAACCTACTAAATTATCTGACCATGGAGAAGGATTAATGGCTTCACTTATTTATTCATTTGTGAACTAATATAAAGGTAAAGCCCATCTGAAAATTTTATCAACCACAGAAAATAGATTACTTTTTTGTTTCTCAAATATAATAATATAAAGTACCCGTCGTACTTGAGCACAACACTAAGACAACTCTTTCAATTACAATTTCAAATAAATTTTCCAAACTTCGACCTCCTCAATTTCGATGTTATTACAGTCCTTTATTCTAGGCGCAATCATCATGAATGGCTAAATTGTCGCATCGACCATGCCGCCTATGGACGCCGTGTTCTATGGGTTAACGTGGTGGGTGCAATTTCGATCCACTACCTTGGGCGACAGTATCGTTAGGTAATCTTCATTCCCGTCAAACAGCCATGCTACTTTTGCATCTCTCTCCATAATTTAGTGTTTTTTTCAACAACCTGATGAAAATCAATCATCCCACCTTACCGATTTAAGAAAATTGAACCAAGTACGGATTTAGAAGATTTAGTTGGTAGATCTCTGTACATCTCTCTCCATAATTTACTGTTTTTTTCAACAACCTCATGAAAATCAATCATCGCACCTTACTTACCGGTTTAAAAAAATTGAACCAAGTACGGATTTGAAAGATTTAGTTGGTAGATCTTTGTACTTTGTATTTTCAGATTCCAATCTAAAGTCATTTTTTTCCAAAATTTTTACCTTTTTTTTTATACATTTCTATTCCAAACATTTTTTCTTAATTAACTATATTGGTCCATACTCTTTACTCCCCTCTATAAAAAACTTCAAGTTCGCCCTTCAAATCACCAAGGCCATAGTACACTAAATCTATAACAGTAAATTGTATTACATCTTCTTTGTTATTCTTACACTTTTAATGTATGCACTTACTGCTTAGTTAGATTTTTGGCTTCTTGTCAATGGGTAGTCATATAGTTCGCTTTTGCTGCATTTATGCCTGAGAATGTGTTATTTGCTCTTACACTAACATGGAATCTACGACTTTGTTATAAATACATGAGCAATTAATTTCTATTGAATGCAGGTTCTATTTTAGACCTTAAAGATACTATACATGTCAACATTTTGTATCTTAAATAGTATGCTTTTCCAAGGAATTTCGTTGGTTTTTTTTTTAATGTTTGCACATGGCTCTAGCATGTATATCAACCCAAACATTTACTGATTATGGTCCATACTTTTGGCCAAAAAGCACAGGATATAAATCGATATTTTGTTCCTGCTTCTCAATTTGTATGTTAAATAGCATGCTAATTGCAGATTCTATGTGCCAAGTAATTTGCTAACTTCTTTGGTAAACTACTATGTGTGCAGCAAATTATCTGATAATGACGAAGACATTGACCATCAATCAAGTCCAGCCGCGCATTAGAGGATGGACAGTCGTCATACAAGTCATTGAACGATGTCATATCCTTGTAAGCCAAAAAGACACATCCGTCTCTTACCGCAGGTTCCTTTTCAGTGATGCTGAGGTAATTTTTCGGACTTTATACTTCGCACTTTTAACAACATTTGAGGCTAACTTGAAAATATGTGCTAACTAATTTCGCGGGTTGCCGAAACTAAATTTACTGTTTTTACGACAGGGCACTAATGTTTCAGCTGTTGTTTATAACAATAACATAAGGACCGGTGATAATCTCTCGATCACGTACAAGATATATCGTGTCTCTGGTGCCACTCTGAAGAAAGTTGAGGAAAAATATAGGGTAGGACAATATGACTTTTCCTGGACCATCAACAACAATACCCTCATTCAGCCTTGTGATGACGTTGTCCCAACCCACCTCTATTGCCATATGGACACCGAAAGATTTGCAAACTTGCATCACTATGCAGACTCTGAAAACTTACAGAGTAAGCCTATTAATCTGTTGTAAATATTTGTGTTAAATTTTTGCGCATTATTCATGTTTTTTGATTTAATTGTTCTTTGTTATGTGATTTTTAACGTCCGCTGAGGTACTTTATTATGTGATCAGTTCGTTATTTTTTTCTTGAATCTAAAATTTTTGGATCATGTTTAGTTAAATATCTCATTCTGTGATTCGAAATTGTCAAATTATGTAATGTTATCAAATTTCCATCATATATAACTGTAGGTGTCTGATGCTGTTTAGAAGATATGGAAAATAGCTTGAATGACTTGTTGTGGGATGTACCCCGTATACCTAATATGTGTTATTATGTGAAAATAGTTTCATATGTTTCGTATCTTCCACTTGGAAGTTGCCTTACAATTGTCAAGTCATATAGAAGGCATTTTATTAGAAACATATGAGGTGCTTTATGTGTGGCCTATAATTTAAACACTCGCTTTGGTTTCCTGTGTCTCTTTGTGTTAATTCCTGTGCATCATTGTTATTCTTGCACTACTTTATTATATGTATTAGATTCAGTTAGTATTCTAGGGTGTTACACTTACACAACTAAAAATCAGATTTACCAGGGAGACTTATTTCACTTGATATAATTTAATCCTCTTTTGTTTCTATTTGTGTCAGATCATTGAATTTTCACTCTACATAAACTATTTCTGTTCACCATAAGTTAGGATCTTGGGTACCTTTTGCTGGAATCGCACAACCTTTCTATGCAATTTTCTTCTTTATGGCGCAATCTCATGTAGTTGATAATAGCACCTCTTAATCGCTTATTGTCATCTTCCATTAGTAATTTCACCATGCATTTTGTATACATGTTGTATGCTACAAGAAGTTGTGATTTCCTGTGAATGTGTTTGACAAAATGTAGCATTTATCTACAAATATGATGGGAGGTTTTGTTCATGCATTTGAACCAAAACAAAAGGGTTTTGATTCAGTCATGAGAGACATCGTGATTATGAACACTGAGTGAGTTGTGGTATTGTTTATTCCAGAGGTTAATTTAAATGTAAAGAAAATAGTGTTAATATATATTTGCTAAATATCAGGAACATGCCTATGATTTTCACCTTTTAGAATGAGTTTTCCACAACTAAAGGTGAACAACTAGCCGCTGGTATCAATGCAAGAAACGTAATCATTTCAATGCGTGTTCGGGTGACAACTTTCAATGGTCTATGCGTGTTTGTTTGTTTATTCTTTCATAATATATACTTCGCAACACACTAACCCTAAGGCATTAACTTTGGGCAGGAATCTCGCTCTCCACCAAATCAACAAGTGCAATTCTCATAAATCCACCGACACCCGAGGCAAATGAGCTGAAGCAGTGGTATAATTCAATTGCAGATTAAGAAAATGAAAATCATATAAAGTTGTTGTAACCACATAGTTTGTACATTCTTTTGCATAAGTACATACAAAATAGGTTGGAGATTGACAATCTCGTTACAGCCAAAGCATTCACAGACCCTGCTGCATTGCTTCCAAGGCCACCTGCTGAAAACATCATGAGTATCGAAACTTACTTGAATCTTGCTAACAATGTAAGTGCAGCATATTCAAATAAGTATAGAAAATAGGTGTGGCATACAATTAATGAACACTGATACACCGCATTAGAACCACAAATTCTTATGTACAATAAATCAAAGCTGCTTGGATTCAAGGAAGTATAACTTTGGGACTGGTCAACCAGTCACTTTGGTTTGCCGCTTGCTCAAACTGCCAAAACAAATTCCACCTTGAAGTGGGTTCTGATATGAGGTGCAGCTCGTGCAACCAACAGAGCCAAATTGTAGCAAGGTAATTTTTGGTTCTCAACAACTATATAAATATAATAAAACTACCCAAAGAAATAAAAATGAAATTCCTTAACATCTGATGTTCCAATAGGGCAAGAATTCCAATCTACATTGAAGATGAGACAGACACAATTGCAGCAGTTGTGTATGGGGATGATGCTGAAGAGCTAGCTGGGAGTACTGGTGCTGAATTGAAAGATACTGAAGAAGAGGTGTAGTGTCTTCTTTACTTACACCTTCTATTTGTTTACACAAACTTAGAAAAAAAAAAGAACTTCGCATTGGTCTCATTATTTGAACTCTGTAGCTAATGATATTGTGTCTTGAATTGTTGTTACGTTATGTAACACAAGCCGTCGACGTGCTCGGACCGATTGGCGTGAGAATTAAGAGCCACCATCTTGTTTGTTATGTGAGGTTGTACCAAAGCAATGGGCCAAGCTACACAATCGTGAAGTTGTATATGGATGAAATTGAAGGGCTCTTAAATGAGGATGACATGGATCATGCAGCTGCACAGGTAACACGCATGTTAATGTCTTGATGATTACTCTAACTATAACCTACGAGCCAAAAAAAAAAAAAAAAAACTATTCACTATGTTTGCTCCTGATTACGAACAGAATGAGCATGTGCCTGTCCCCGCGGCCGAGCCTGAGCCTGATATCCAGCTATTTACACCAAGCACCAAGGCATGTCTGGAAGAAATTGCAAGTGTCATGTTGTAAATATTTTTACCGGAGTTAAATCAAAAGATTCAACACCGGGTCGTATCACAAGGAAGGTTAGCCGGATTATTTGTACGGATATTCAATCACAAGAAAAGAGAAAAGAATTTCCTAAACACTCTAATTCGAATTGGGGTTTTTGATTATCAACTACGAATAATAAGAACGAAACTAGCTATTTCAAATTCGCAATTCGAAGTTTAAATTCAAATGATGATAAAAGGGGCTAGGGTATCGGGGATATCATTTCTGGTTCTCAAAACAATTTACGAACAATTAATTACTTGACTAAAGGACTCAAAAACTAACTCATCTAGAGGTTCATTCTCAATATCTCACGAAACAAGAGAATAAACGTAAACAAATCAATAACGAATCAATTAGCATATAGACAATACATTACCGAACAAGTCTATTCTTAACGAGCCTAGGTCGAACGATTTCTCCCCTTTCGGTTTCAAAATCGATTGATTAGATTAAGATGGTGATCAAGCATCTAAACCCTAGGTTAAGCACAACTCGAAAAGATTGAGCAATTAATCATACACATAAACGAAATTGAACCGGAACGATTATCCCTTAACCGTAGCTATTGAATTAGCTACTCATGACTATTCCAACATAAACATTCATATCAACCCAAGAAATCATCATCACACACAAATGAGAAGAAGTTCTTACGATTAATATAAATCCAATGTCGAGAAAGCCACGAGAAATCCAAATCCAAAAGCTAGAAAAGGAGTTTTTACTCTCCACAATTCAATCCAAGCTAAAACCAAGTGAAAGATATGTTCTAGAGATGAAAAAATATGAAAAATGAAGTCTCCCCCCTCCAACATCCGTCCAAAATTCGTTTATTAAACCCTGCCATTCGAAATTCCAAGAAAACAGCTGCTGTTACAAAACGGGGGATAGCGGCGCTATGGGGTTAGCGCCGCTATGGTCGAAATTCCTCGAGCTGCAGCCCATCGCTTCAAAACGTAGCGCCGCTTTCTCAACAGGCCATAGCAGCGCTAAGGGCATAGCGGCGCTATGGCCTAGACTGCTCCAAAAATTCGTCGACTTGGGCTCACGTGGTCTCGGCTAGCGTCCCTCGGGTCTATCTCGAGCTAGAAACTTAATCCATGAATGCTCCAGTCTCACAAACCGACGCAGAACTCCTGGGAACCTGAAAACACCATCATCGAACACACACAAAAGCAAGAGAAAATAGAAGAAATAACAACGAAAAAGCTAAACACAACGAAAAATAATAAAAACTCGAGAATGACTAAAAAGGACCGAAAAATCCTAACAAAAGACCTAAAACGGGGGATAACAACACACAAATTAGCAATGAAAATAGCAACAAAAACGGGACAAACAACTCCCCCACACTAAGACCTTTGTTCGTCCCGAACAAAGAAAAGAAAAGAAAAAAAAAAGAAACAATTGAGCATGGACACAGTTTCAAGCAAGACTAATCTCAAACCAGTCAATCATGTCGAGTAGAATCCCAATGATCACCAGCGCACACCTCAACTAGTAACTCGGTTATTTCTAAAGACAAAGACTCTCAAGCATGAAAATATATCATATGCCTCACTCGGTTCTTTTGAAGATATAAGACAGGTACGCTCAAGTTGGCCATCAATCCAACCAATCATAAGTTTTCCTATTGTCTAACTTTTACTCTAAAACAATCAAGTTCATGAAACAATGAATCAAGAGAAATTTTAGGGATGTAATGTAGGCTCTTTGGATCGGGTAGGATACATATAGGTTAAGTGGCTCATATAAAAACACATTTAACTCAATTCCATCACCAAACCGTAGTCATGCACTCTTCCGGTTGTCGAATACCAACCGGTTCCTCCCTACTACTCCAAAACCGACACACTTCCCAAACAAATTATTATTATTATTATTATTTTTTGCGAGAACCATTTGGACATTTTATCTAGGTTTAACCTTCGAGTTTTCTGCTCAAGTTTCCTAGACCGGTTTCCCGTACTCATGGCTCGTATCCGCTAAATTAGTGGACCGAGCGCTAGGAGTATAATCCATTTGGCTCCCCTTTTTCTCTTTTATTTTTATTTTTATTTTTTTATTTTATTTTTTAATATCAAAATCAAATGAACATATTCACAGTTCAATCAACCAACACCTCCAACTCTCAACCCACAACTCAATATCATCATCATGGGGCTAACAATAAAATCATATCAGGCTCAAATGGGGGTGACTAGTGACTGTTATTCATAGAAAAGAGAAGGAGAAGAAATACAAGGAATGCCTCAATCATTTTCACGTTTTACAAATCTAATCACTTCATCTCAAAGTAGACTCAAGGCAAACTCTGACTGAATAAATTTCTGACCAACATCTCACAAGAACGAGTAGGCTCAAACCTCACAAGGTATATAAAGTCAATCAAAATAACCAAGTCATTTGTCAAGATATGCCACCAATTCTCATCATCACAACCACTCAACTCAACTGACAGTCATTAATCAACCTTACAATTCACCATAGTCCAAGCTCAGAAAGACAAAACAAAAGAAATCCTAAAAACTAGAACGGTCCACCAAGCAAGAGAAAAAAAAATAAAAACAAACCTAAAAAGAAAACTAGACATGGTCCACCACATAGTCACGTAAACACGTAAAACTCCCCCACACTTAAAATCAGACAATGTCCCCATTGTCGATTCGCAGTGAATGAAAGTTTGACCATATAATAAACCAACTCGAAATCAAAGAAGTTATACAAAAATAAAAGAGAAAGAGAAAGAAAAACATACAAAGCACAGTGACAAGTCACTGTGCGTCCGGTGGTGGCGGTGGTGGAAATTGGTATCGCTGTGCCTTCCAGGTGTCCCATCAGGCGTCGTGGGCAGTCCAATGCGCCTCGTTGCCTTGCTTGAACTCGTTCCACTCCCTTTGCTGCTCCGCCCAACGCTCGTCATTGGTCGCCAAGAAGGACTTCCAATGGGCCGCATTCTGCTCCGTGTAGGCCGTCCAACGCGCATCATGGTGCTCTATGTATGACTCGAGCCGCACATTGTGCGACGACACCGTGGAGTGGATGGCCCAATACTGCTCGTCATTCCAGGCCTAGTTCTCATCATACCGAGCCTGGAACGTGGAGAACCAAGCGGGAGCCTGCTGTGAAAATGTGCTCGGGTGCCCGTCCATCGACGGAGGGGGCTGATAAGTATCGTGCTCGGGGTGTGCGTCGGCCTCTGAGTCTGCATCGTCTCTGTCATTAGAGGCCACTATTGCAGGTTCGGCCGACGTGCCGGCTGCTGACTGATCCTCGGGTAAAGGTATGCCCACTTCCTTACAATAGGCTTTATAGCAATCTCGCTCGCGGACGGGAATAACAGCGCCGCCGGGCTTAAGGAAATGCCCATGATAGAGCTCCCGGTGAGAAATCGTGCGAGAATGGATCTTTGGCTCGTCAATGTCAATCCCAAAGTGCTCGGCAATCTTGCATACGACATGCCCCAATGTCGGCCCACGCCTAGGGTCGTTTCGAACATCGAAAAGGGACTCCTTAAGATACTGCAGCATACTAACAGACTTGTCCCTCGAAATCGATCCAAGGATGAATACTTGTTTCTCACTTACTTTATTTGACTCCTTCTTGCCGACTATCATATGGGAGATGTACTTGTGGATCACGACATGAGCCACATTAGAGAGTAAGCCCGAAGAAGCCCCAGCTCGCTTGAATTTCTCGCACGGAGAGATGGTCGGCCAGATGGGTCGGCTTTCCATCCCATGGAACTGTGACGTGTCCCGATGGAGGTTTTGAACTTGTAAATATCCCGGAGCACTTTGTCGGTGACCTTGTACTCTTGCCCCTTTAGCCGAGCGGTGAGGTACTTGCCATTGTCGTGCATGACCACTGTGCTAAAGAACTCGAGGGTCAAGTTCCGGTAAGCATATTGCTCCATGTCTTCGAACTCTACGAGGTCGAGTAGTGTAATGTATCGGCTGAGATCGTCCTCAATGCCCAAAGTCTCGAAGTAATCCCAGTCGAGGGTGCGTGGTGCCGCTAATGGTTTGCCGACGAGCCGTTGGTATGCCGTGACCTCCTCCATTGATTGGACGTCGAAAGGGACCCCGTGTTGTTGGGCTAGGGACCGTCCTTAGTTGGTGGTTCGGGATTGGAGCTCGTGGATGCCGCCGCTCGGGAAGTGGACGCTGCGGGAGCCTTTTCCTTCGAAGCCCCGGTTGTTTTAACCATGATTGTTGGTTCAGGAAATTCGTCGAACACGTGGTGTGCGGGGTTGGAGGTGAAGATGCTTTGAACAATTTGGGATGATTCGAGCCTGGAGTAGGCCTCCTCACGCCTCAACGATCAACGACGTGCAATGAGGGAAAGCTATCGGTACCTTTTGAAGTGAATTTCGAATGGAATTGATCAATGCGCCACGAGCTAGGGTTAGAGAGGCTACGGTGTGTCTGAATTCGAGAGTGAAACCCTCCAGAGAGAGGTCGCCGGAGGTTCTCTGCCGGATGTGGTAGCCGGATGTGAGTCGCCGGAGTTGATTGGTGGTGATTGGTCGAAAAATGTGGAGGGAAGTGATGGTCGCTGTGACGCTCGAGTGAGAGATGAGAGATTTTATGTTTTCTGTGTGAAATGCCCATTTTTGTTTTAAAGTGTTCCAGGGCTTAGCGTCGCTAACCCCATAGCGCCGCTAACCCCATAGCGCCGTTATGAAGGAATAGCTCGTTTCCTCTGTCGGTCGTTAAGGCTTCGCTAAAAACATAGCGCCGTTTTCATTTCCACCTTAGCGCCGCTATGGTCATAGCGGCGCTACTACCTGCTGGTTTGAAAAATCCTCTGGCCTTCGCGATGGCCTCGCTACCTCCTTAACGCAGCTTTCATATTCTTGCTTAGCGCCGCTATGACCATAGCGGCGCTAGTACCTGCTGCTGAACCTTTTATATATATATATATAAACCTGCAAACACATGAATCAAACGCATAATTATGTAAAAATTCCCAACACTTAAAATCGAGCAATCATTCCATTGTCGATAATCAGTGTTAAGAAAATTTACCTACATAAAATAGAAAAATAGAGAAATAAAATTAAATGCAAAAAGAAAAAGGGAAAGATACAATCGTACAGTGCACAGTGACTAAACCAGTCACTGTAAGTTCGGTGGTGTTGGCGGAGGGTTAAGGTGGTCAGGCCCCGAACAGCGGCGGGCATCTGACACATCAAATCGTTCGTTCTATTGGGCTCGGAGCAGCTCCATTGAGCTCAGCTTGGGAGGGACACATTGGTTGGAATGGCTTTCTTTCTCGACATGGTCCTTCACCAACCTCCTCGTGTATATTCGCGCACACGCTTCCTCAATGATCTGATCCATTGCCACAATAGACATGCATTCTTCCACATAGTTTACCTGCAGCTCAGGCTGGGTCTCTTGGACAGAAATAGCCATGGATTCATCCAACACCGTCATGTTCAGCGTCTCACTCTTGACATCAATCTTCGTGTTCGTGGTCGCCATGAACGGTCGTCAGAGGAGAATGGTGTGGCCCTTCTCATTTTCTTGCACTTCTCCCACATCTAGCACGAAAAAGTCTACAGGCACAATCAGCTTCCCAACTCTAACAAGCACATCCTCCACAATTCCCTCAGGTCGACGTAGCGAGCGATCAGCAAGCTGTAAGTGCATCTTCGTGGGTTTCAAATCAGCGAGCTCGAGTTGCCGATAAATAGAAAGCGGCATGAGATTTATACCCGCTCCAAGGTCAAGCATACCCCAAGCATTTTTTTCATTCCCGAAGGCTATATCGATCACGAAGCCTCCGGGATCCCTCTCTTTCTTTGGCAGGTCGTATTGGAAGACACTCGCCGCCTCGCACATAATCACCCCGTCACCACTCTCGAACCGCCTCTTGTTGGTTGCTGCTTCCGTGGAAAACCTCCCATAAGCCGGAATTTTCTTCATTACATCGGGAGGCGATAAATTGACATTGGCCTTAGCCAACATGATATGGAGGTCCCGCATCAGCTTACGGTCTTTCTCCTCCAAAAGTCTACTCGAGAATGGAATCTTGGGTCTGTACGGGTTCGGAGACTTGTGCAAGGTCAGTTCAGGTGGTGATGTTTTCAGAGCTTCTTCCGTTTCCCTATGCTTCTTCAGGCCCTCTTCGACTTCCTTTATCTCTTCGGGCATAATCACGGTCATTGAATTCGCATGCTCCGGCTGACTTGGCAACTTATTTTTGTTCAACTCGATCTCGATGGTCCCGACCCGTATGGCTAGCTGGCCTACTTGCGTCTCAAGACGCTTGATTGATGCATCTTGGTTCGTGATGAACTGAAGGATCTTGTCCAACTTATCATCTTGATTTGATGAGTTCGATCCGGACCCTTGGGTTTGTTGTTGCAGTTGTTGTTGTTGTTGATAGTTCGGACGAGGAATGAAGTTGGGACGGGGCTGCTGTTGCATGAAGTTTGGACGGGGTGGCTGGAGAGTGTTGTTGTTGTTGGACCACGAAAAGTGTGGGTGGTTTCTCCACCCGGGGTTGTATGTGTTGGAGAAAGGGTCGTTGGCTTGCCGGTTCTGATATCCTTGGAGGGCGTTGACATCGGCATATTGCTCCCCGAAATCCTGATCGATTGCTGATGGGCACACCTCTGACCTGTGCCCTTGAGCTCCACACGCACCGCATGTATCCACTGCCATGGTCTGGACTGGTTGCATTCCTCGAGAATTTAGTAGCCGCATCTGCTCCGTGAGCTCGGCTATCTGGTGAGCCATCATGTCCTGTCTCGGA
>CACSLK010000984.1:19867324-19880278 GCA_902706635.1 Striga hermonthica
GCCGGTTCTGATATCCTTGGAGGGCGTTGACATCGGCATATTGCTCCCCGAAATCCTGATCGATTGCTGATGGGCACACCTCTGACCTGTGCCCTTGAGCTCCACATGCACCGCATGTATACACTGCCATGGTCTGGACTGGTTGCATTCCTCGAGCATTTAGTAGCCGCATCTGCTCCGTGAGCTCGGATATCTGGTGAGCCATCATGTCCTGTCTCGGAGATACCTCGTTCACCACGGTCTTCTTTCCTCGACTGCTCTTTTGAGACGAATTAGAACTCATCGCCTCAAAGATATCCATCATCTCTTCTGTTGTTCTTGCGCCAATATCTCCACCAGCCGCGTTATCCACCATGTACTGAAGGTTCTAGTGGAGAGAATCATAGAAGTTGTTCATCAAAAGGGTCGGTGGGATATTATGGTGTGGGCATTGTCTTTGTAAGTCCTTGAGGGCGTTCCCACGCCTCGTGAAGTGGCTCGTGCGGTTGTTGGGCAAAAGAGTTTGTGACCGCAGCTCTTGAGTCTTTTGGTGGGAGTAATACCTCCCGATGAACTTCGAGTACACTTGCTCCCAAGTGGTAAGAGAATCTGGAGCAAGTGTCATAAACCAAGCCTTAGCCCGGTCCTTGAGAGTCTCCGGGAAGCATCTCTTATTCAATTGATCCTCATTCAGCCCGTGGAGTGGAAAGGTTTGGAGCACATTATAGAACTCTCGTATAAAGTGGAGCGGGTCTTCGTAAGGTAGGCCATGGAAGGATGGGAGTTGGTTGTAGTGGATTGTTTTGAGCTCGTAGTTTCGAGCTGCTGTCCCCAGTTTGATGCACGAAGTCACTGGCCCAATCACCGGTTGAGCCATATTGCGAAGAAGAGACCTAGGAGGATTATTAACTTCTTCATCTTGCTCGTTCTGTGCCATGTCGGTTTGGTTTTCTGATGCAGATGATACTGGTGCAAAACTAGCTAGCAAGTCTCGTAGGTCTTGCTGGATGGATTCGTCGTTTGGGATGATTACACGACCACTCCTGGTACGCATAAACACAAACAACAAAACGTCACGGGCACCAGATAGACAAGAGAAAGAACAAAGAAAATCAATTCAAAGAAAATCACTACAAATAAACAAAGAAATCAAACAAAAGAAACAAAAAAAAATCAAGAAACCACAGAAAATAAAAGAAACACTGAAAATAAAATGAATAGGCGCACAAAATAAGTCCTAAACCCTCCCCGACAACGGCGCCAATTTGTTGTAAATATTTTTACCGGAGATAAATCAAAAGATTCGACACCGGGTTGTATCACAAGGAAGGTTAGCCGGATTATTTGTACGGATATTCAATCACAAGAAAAGAGAAAAGAATTTCCTAAACACTCTAATTCAAATTGGGGGTTTTTAATTATCAATTACGAATAATAAGAACGAAGCTAGCTATTTCAAATTCGCAATTCGAAGTTTAAATTCAAATGATGATAAAGGGGCTAGGGTATCCGAGATATCGTTTTCGATTCTCAAAACAATTTACGAACAATTAATTACTCGACTAAAGGACTCAAAAACTAACTCATCTTGAGGTTCATTCTCAATATCTCACGAAACAAGAGAATAAACGTAAACAAATCAATAACGAATCAATTAGCATATAGACAATATGTTACCGAACAAGTCTATTCTTAACGAGCCTAGGTCGAACAATTTCTCCCCTTTCGGTTTCAAAATTGATTAATTAGATTAAGATGGTGATCAAGCATTTAAACCCTAGGTTAAGTACAACTCGAAAAGATTGAGCAATTAATCATACACATAAACGAAATTGAACCGGAACGATTATCCCCTAACCCTAGCTATTGAATTAGCTACTCATGACTATTCCAACATAAACATTAATATCAACCAAAGAAATCATCATCACACACAAATGAGAAGAAGTGCTTACGATTAATATAAATCCAATGTCGAGAAAGCCACGAGAAATCCAAATCTAAAAGCTAGAAAAGGAGTTTTTACTCTCCACAATTCAATCCAAGCTAAAACTAAGTGAAAGATATGTTCTAGAGATGAAAAACTATGAAAAACGAAGTCTCCCCCCTCCAACATCCGTCCAAAATTCGTTTATTAAACCCTGCCATTCGAAATTCTGAGAAAACAGCTGCTGTTACAAAACGGGGGATAGCGGCGCTATGGGGTTAGCGCCGCTATGGTCGAAAATCCTCGAGCTGCAGCCCATCGCTTAAAAACGTAGCGCCGCTTTCTCAACAGGCCATAGCGGCGCTATGGCCTGGACTGCTCCAAAATTTCGTCGACTTGGGCTCACGTGGTCTCGGCTAGCGTCCCTCGGGTCTATCTCGAGCTAGAAACTTAATCCGCGAATGCTCCAGTCTCACATACCGACGTAGAACTCCTGGGAACCTGAAAACACCACCATCGAACACACACAAAAGCAAGAGAAAATAGAAGAAATAACAACGAAAAAGCTAAACACAACGAAAAATATTAAAAACTCGAGAATGACTAAAAAGGACCGAAAAATCCTAACAAAAGACCTACAACGAGGGATAACAACACACAAAATAGCAACGAAAATAGCAACAAAAACGGGACAAACATGCCGCCATGAGCACCGACATTCCTGGTCCATCAAAATCGAGCGCAGCACGCGCCTTGGCATTTGGAGACGACACTGGTACTTTCTCCTCCGATCCTCCACTTGACACAACTGGCAACGATGGATCCTTCAGCAACGCTACAAGTGCAAACAGTTCAGCGGTTCCATCCAGCTCGCTGAAAAAACCTCGCAACTAAGCGTGCTTCTTTAGCGTTGCTGATTTATACATACGTTTGCTAAGAAATGTGCTTCCGTGGTGTTATGCTCTATGCTTTGTGCACACCTGTTAGGTTATTACTTTTGATTGGTGTTGCTGCCTACTTTTGTGAACATTCTGGCCTGTCATGTGCAAGCTTTGAATGGTGTTGCTGCATGCTTTATTATAAGTAAAAAACTACAATTGGCAAAATTATATATTTATACAATTTTTGTACAGTTTATGAACCGACTGGACTAATTCACCCTTAAAGAAGTATTAATGGGTTCAATTAATTTTTGTTAGTTTGGGGACTAATGTAAAGGTCAGACCCGTGTAAAACTTGGATTAACCCATACAATTGTAAAATTTTGTGGCTATAAGATCTCGAATGTCTGTCGTGAGGTGACTGAAAAAAAAATAAATTATGTAGACAACATTTAAAGCCAAAGTATTTTTAAAAAATGGGCGAAATACTTGTGCATACACTAGACATGAATGTATACCTTTGTCGTGCTTTTTCGCTGGCATATTAACGGAGGCGTTCCCTTTCCTCTCATGTAGCGAATGTCGTCAAACAACAGGTTCTAACTGTATGCATCGGTGACAAAAAATTAGAGGTTGCCTACATAAATAGGTATTCAGTTCAAGAAATCTAAAAACTCTTTCGAACATTCGTTTCGTTCTTTTTTCTTCAATTTAACATCAAATTTTTTTTTTTTAAAAATTATCAGACAACTATATTATTACTATATGTCCATATTCATTTAATCATTTATATTTTTATTATCTGTATTTATATATATAATGTCTCTATTTAATCTGTATTTGTACATGACATTGACATTATGTAGGGGTCTACCTGGAAGTTCACACTTATCAGCTCGTCAGATGAACCCATCAGTTTCAAAATTAAGAAGTACTAAATTTAGTATCCCATTTTGGCTATGTCAGAATTTCGCTTTTGTTTTGGACCTCCGAATTTGTTGTTATTTTCCCTTTTCGTCATCAATAATTTGTTAGGAGTTGTTTACTTGAAAACCTTTTATCATGCACTTTACTTAGCCACTGAATTATATGATTTTTCTTATTGTTTGAAGTTTTCATCAGAAGCAAATGGTGAATAATGTTCTAATAGACAGCTATTTTACAAGTTACCACAATTGTACACATTTTCACATCAACATATATTGGTTCAACAATAAAACAGTAGTAAACAACGTCACGTTAAACCACATATTATCAGTATTCATAAAAGGTGCGTATGTGTATTTTTAAATTTTCCTAAATATTAGTTATAATTATAGACTGTACTAAAGTCGGCTGTGCATGCATAGCCATTGACCAACTAGTTATAAACTATAAAAGAAGCGTGATAAGTTCTTTAAATTTTCATGTCATTAACAACCAAACTACAGAATTTAAGAATACAAAATATGGTCATACATATCTCAAGCATAACATTATACATTGATTTTATTTTATTACATATCTCAAGCATAACATTATACAGTGATTTTATTTTATTACTAATTCGTTTATATATTTTTTTTTCAATAAGCTTATATAACGTAAAAATAAATTATTTAAAAGTTCTATCCTCTAGTTATTTTGTCCCTTAAGGAACCATTCAGGTTTGTAACCGTTAGATCAACATCCCTATCGGTTATTTGACGGTTATAAATCTCGACGGAATAGTTCCGTAACGAGACCGTAACATTTCCTGTTATTTTGATGATGTAAAAACTCTACTCAACTTCTGTTCTTTCTTTCTTTTCCATTACTTATTTAAATTAAGTTATACTTAAATGATATCTTAATGGCATAATATATCTCAATTATGTAAAATAAGCCCCGCAAACACGGGTTCACTGCTTTACAGTATACTCCACAGTCGAGCGGAAAATACTGCGGAAAATACTATCGATCCTGGTTTTGTTGCCGTCGCCTATTTTTAATCGCCGATTATTCTGCGATTTCTTTCCCCGCCGGCGAGATTCCCGATCAGTTAATTGGACTTTCCTAGATTTGCATGCCATTCTCACATCTGTAGTTCGGGAAGCTTTTTATCCATTGAACCACGATCGGAATTTCCGACCAGTAGAATACATTCTTATGAAGAAAGTTCGAATAAGTTTGTTCTGGGAAAAAAAGAGAGACGAAGAGGAAGAAGCTACCGTTTCTTCATTACCGACCACCGCAACTTGTTAGCACATCAGCAAGAAACAAAGACAGATCTGCATTTTCTAGTAAGTTTCTTTTTCTCCCTTTTTTTCCCATTTGTTTCTTCAAATTGCATCAGGAGGTCTCCTACGGTTATCATAAATGTGGGTTTACTTCGTCTATCATAGATTTCGGTTGCTGCATGGGTGTTTCCAGTTACAGAGCTATAATTTGTGTGTTAATTCATTTTCCTTCTTCATTTTGCTTTCAGTTATCAACATTTTGTACTCTCATGGAGAATGCGCTGGCTAGTGGGCTTCGTTTTCGAAGGATTCCTCGGGAATCCATTTCTAATTGCTTTCAGATGGACCCATTGGTGAGTTTAGTCTATGTCAGTAGTGCATTGTTGAATATTCAGTTCTAGCAGGTAGGGATTTTCAGGCATTGGCATTTGATTTTTGAGTTTTTAAATTCTCGATTTGTTTACATCGGCTGTCAATTCACTTACTTCCCACCTGTTTGCATCACAATTTTTCAGTAGAAGCTTTAGTTTTATCCCTGGTTCTACAATGTGTGTATGTTTGTTGTCGTAGAGTTGCTAATGTTCAATGCTTGTATAACTCTGGTTCTTCTTTTCTAGTGACTCCAACTGATCTGTCCGTTTTATTTATTTATTTTTTTCTGCAGCTTGAGGAAAACTTGGAGCAGTGGCCACATCTAAATGAGCTTGTCCAGAGCTATGGGGCTGACTGGGTTAAAGATGAGTCTAAGTATGGGCATTACGAAAGCGTTGGCCCTGTCACATTTGACAATCAGATATTTGAGGGGCCGGATACTGATATGGAAACGGGTCAGTAGAGAGAGAAGAGAAAAGAGAGGTTTTGCTATTTATTTTCTGAAGAAATACCAGAAGAAAAATGCTTAAATAGTATTTTTTTTGGTCTCATATGCTTGCTGGGAATTGCTCCAAATGATATTTGGATCCTTTTTATCATCTTTAACTTTAAAGCATATTAGATTTTATTCCCACATGTAAAAGAGGGTGCTCTATTCCCTAGATTGCCTTGTGACGGTTCCACCGCTGTTATGGTATCTGTGGAAAAATCATGAAGATTTCCTTTAATGGGAATACTCTTCTAAAGAAAATTGATGCCACGTGCGACTTCCTTTTCTTGATCACATATTTATCAGTGCTACTCAATTGCATGTTACTAAAGGATACTTTTTTGGTCACTTCGCAGAAATTGAGCTGGCAAATGCCAAAAGGTCTAAGGTACAAGATTCGACTGAAGAAGAAATTGCTAGTACATCTGGGAGTCATTATTCACGATCAAATGTTTACGATTCATCGAAATCGGAGACTTCAAAGAACTTTGTATGCTACTTCTTTGTTTTCTTAATTACGGACAATATTTCGTTATAATGTTGCTTGAATCCATTTCTATTACATAAAAATGGTTTGCAGCATTTTGGAGAATCTCCCCTGCCAGCTTACGAACCTGTTTTCGATTGGGATAATGAGAGATCGACGATATTTGGTCATAGAATTCCTGCTGCTAACATATTTCAATATACCAGGTCTTACTAACCCACCTTATGAACAACTAATCCTATCTTCCCTTTATTTCTCCAATTGCTCTTTTGATGCGTCAGTTTGTTGTTGTAGTGGGCTGAGGATTGCAGTAAAGGTGTTATCCTTGTCATTTCAAGCTGGGTTTGTCGGTGAGTTTGAACTTTCCTTAAAAAATTGCTTTACTGCTGACATCCTATTTCATTCTGTTTCTTTTTCATCTTGGGCCGTTTGAGCCTCAAGTTACTTCGGGAACTGAAATACAGAAGTTTTCTTGTAGAGCCATTTTATGGCACAATTTGTTTATATAATAGGGAGAGAAAGGAAAAGCTTTCCGAAGATTTCATTTTCCACATGTTACCCGCTGACATGCCAGATGTAAGTGGGTGATAGTTTTCTTTTCTGTTATTCTTCATAAGAAATTCCGAAGTAGCTGATTTCTTCTCTATTTACTTATCTCCCATCGAAATGTGCCATGCTTGTCATTTTATTATGTTTTATGTTCATTACTTACCAGTCAAGCAACTCTGTTGAGACACGTGGGATTTTCCGGGTTGACGTGCCATCAGCATCAGTGTGTCTCCTTATTCAGTTAGAAAAGCCTGCAACTGAAGAAGGGGGAGTGACTTCATCCGTTTATTCAAGGAAAGAACCAGTGAGTACCGCAACATTTAAGTTGATACAAATGTTGGGGAGGAAAGATGATACATCTACTTAATTAGTCAAATAATAAATATTATCGAGTTTCCTATATTTAGAATCTTCATGGAGGTAATTGTTGTACTTTTACTAGAACCTTTAGTAATGAATGCAATTTTTACTTTTGAACTTTTATTTTATTCTTATGATGGATAATAGGTTCATCTCACTGAGAGGGAGAAACAAAAGCTGCAAGTCTGGTCTCGAATAATGTCTTACAGAGAGCCATTTGCTTGGGTAATTATCCCGCTTTTTGATGGTGGTATTACTTCTGCATCTGGAGAGTTTGCATCCCCCAGCAGCCCACTTATTACTAGTATTTCAAGTTCAACTCAAGAAGGTGCTGGTGAGCCAGCTGCAAAGATTACAACGGATGGGACACTTGGCTATTCTGGTGGAAACTCTGTTGTAGTTGAAGTTTCAAATCTGAGCAAAGTTAAAGAAGGCTATACTGAGGAGTCACTTCTGGTTAGGTTCTATTCTCATTTACTTTGTCATTAATGTCAGTTGGAAAAACCATTATCCGGTTTTATCATCTTATAACCTCTCTAGGGAAAGAAAATATGAAAAAAAAAAAATTATGCTCCAGACCAAAATAGTTTTAAGTTCAAAGCCCATTTTTCAGAGTTTCCGATTACTTGAATTTTTTTTTTTTTTTTTCGGCTCAAAGCTTTTATAAACAGATACTATACATATATCCCCCTATATATTAATACAGAATGCGCTGAACCTACGTGTTTGCTTCTGGTGCTTCGAAATCCTATGTGGCAAAATTACATGCTTCGTTATTAGGCTTGGATAAATTTTAATTTAATTCCAAACCAAAAATAACTAGGTTCGGATTACCATAAATATGTTGATTATTTATGGTCATGTTACATGTATTAATTGTATTTTAATATCATTCCTTATTATAACTATTGAATTGTATATATATTTTAAAAGTTAATAACTTTTGTATTTTTTATCAGTTTTACATATGTAATATATCAAATTAATCTTCTTTTGATAAGCTTCGATTTAACATCCATATTGTATGTATAAAAAAAATAATTTATATTTATCTTTATAACAATAATAAAATTATTTTTAATATTAATTAGAAAAATAAAATTATTTATCAACTAATATATTTATATTTCAAGTAGTTATATGATATAAGTTATAAAAACTAATATAATATAACACATGTAAGCCATAAGTAACACATATCATTCTAAAATATATAGTAATATATTTTTTTTGTAAAAAAGTAAATTAAATTTAATATAATTTTCTCATTAATTTTAAAATTTAAGAATAATTTTTTAACAAGCACCCGTGTAATACACGGGTATTGTACTAGTATATATATATATATATATATATATATATATATTCTCCCTATGGAGGCTTTTAGGAGACAAGCATTTAAGATTGATGCAAAAGAATAAAACACTTCATGTGTAGTGAACTTTTGCATGTAGGAACTTTTGCTTTCTATCTATTGACTAAATTTCTAAATTGTTTTGTTAAAAGATGAATGGGCAAGGTAATGAGAATTATAGGTGGTTCTGTAAGGAGAAAGTGCTTGCTTAGTTTAAAATAGTATTTGAAGATGTTGTGGAGTTACAATAGGAAGTATATAGAACCTTTCCACAGATTTTGTTATATATATATATATGTGTACATTACACTAAGGCCCAAATGACATAAACTTTTAGAAGTGCTTTTTTTGCTTTATTGTCGAACACATTACTTCGAATTTGAAGTTTTATGTATTTGTTTGTTGTGTTTATTATTCTTCAAATTACCATTTGTTTCATCCCTAAAAATTTCTACATGCTCATCTTGTTTTTCTTCTAATTTGTTATCCCTAGAAAAGGAATTGATACCATAAAAAAGACAAAACAATAGTTTACTAATTCCACTAGCTCCGAAAAATTAAAGTACCTTCTGTTGGACATTTCTGATTAATGATTATATTTTAATTTTCAAAGGTTAATTTACCACTTAAAATTGATTTGTTAGGATAGTCGCTGTTTGGCAAGAAATATATCTTTTTTGCGCACTTTATTTTATTATACCAAACAGCCCATTAGGCCTTTCCACCAATGAAAACAACATATTTCTGCTGAAATAATTTTCACCCTCCCGTTCCTCATTTTGTTTTACTATTTTCGTGCAAATAAATTTGACCAAAGCTTTGCATGAGGGACCCTCTCCCTTCAATAGTAGAAACTTTGACCATTTGGCTGTTCCTTTGTTGATGCAATTGCATCATTACTACACACTATATAACCTCTTGTATTGTTTGTCTCTCATCAAATTGATTTTCCTTTATTGCTAGGATCCTAAGCGAAAGATTCACAAACCAGTGAAAGGTATCTTAAGATTGGAGATTGAAAAGTTGCAATCTGGCCTTGTTGATTCAGAAAAGTACTTTGAGAACGGAAGTACAAACAATGATTTGATGGGTCATCTGGATGTGCCTGACACTACCTTTGAAAAATGTCCCAGCTACAGAACTGATGGATGGCAGAACACTGATTTCGGTCCACATTCCTCTGATAAAATAGAGCTGAATCGGAATGGATCAATGGCCCATGGATTGGTAGATCGCAGTGCTAGTGATGTAAGTTTCTGTATATTTCTTTTTTTAAATCCTCTACCATAATTTGTGGCACATTCATGTGAGTCTCTGCAAACCTCGTGAACTTATGTACAGAGGATACAGCTCTCTTGTGGTTGAGAGACGGTAAGAAATATCTTCAAAACTTGGATGAAACTTTTGTTTTATTTAATGTGCCTGTAGCTAATCTTTCTTAGGTTGCGCACTCTAAGTTGTAATACATTCTATCTTAACAGTTTCAGGCCTTTGATTTTCGGATAACTACAAGGAACGAGCCTTTCTTGCAGCATTTCCACTGCCTTTATGTTTATCCTTTAAGTGTTAGCATGAGTAGAAAAAAAAATTTGTTCATACGAGTTGAACTGAGAAAGGATGATGGAGATATCCGCAAAGCCCCATTAGAGGTACGTTTATATGATATGTTGTTGATGGAGGTTGGTTGGTGACACATGATCAATGTATAGTGGTTATTCATCAGGCAATGCACCCAAGAGAACCCGGCTCTGAACGTAAAAAATGGGCCTGTACTCAAGTTGCAGTTGGAGCTAGAGTTGCCTATTACCATGATGAAATTAAAGTTTCGTTGCCTGCCATTTGGACCCCTATGCATCACCTTTTATTCACTTTTTATCATGTTGACCTCCAAACTAAAATGGAAGCTCCAAAGCCGGTAAGTGCTAAAATTTCTATTATACTTCTGGCGCCATCTTTAGTATCTCCACTCATGCAGATTTTGAGTAACTCCAGCTGGCGAAGCCGTATTTCTATTGTATTATATTTCACTACTTTGTACATTTGTTTTCTTTTGGAACTGTGTGTACTTCTGTTGTCGTGTTTACTCATTTGGAATCTACTTTGGTTATCAATTGCAGGTGGTTGTGGGATATGCTGCACTTCCTTTATCCACTCATGCCCAGTAAGATATTGGACATTCTCTGGCACGTCTTATGGTGCTTAATATTCTTCTACTCTGCTCTACATGAAACTAGCGTGTTCTTCATATTTTTGCATCCAACGACTTGACATAGCTTGCTGAACTCGAATAATTACACATTTGAATTAGTTCGTTAAGTGTACAAACGGTAAATCCTGCAAGGAACATGGATTTATATAGTATTACACAAAGTTTTAAATGGCGCCACAGTGGCTTGAGGCAACAGGGATGATTGAAATTGCATCGCCCCCACCAGAGGTGTCATGTCGCCGAGGTGTCATGTCGCCGAAGCAGTACCTCACGGCGCCTCTCTCTTGCCAAAGGCGCACCTCTCCCCACCTGTTCAGCTAAGATGTAATGTGATTAGGGAAAAAAAAATTATAAATTGGGCTCCTCCCTTCTGATTGTTTCACGCACCCAAACTAGGTTTCTGCAAGGTACCTTAACAATCTACTTAGATCCGAAAATTAGGCGGGCCAATGGCTGACCATCCCATTTCTGATCTCTGACAGCCGGCCGCATCTTGTCCACTTGGACCGCAATTGAGCCCAGTCGGTTGTGTTGCAGCCCTGCCATTTCCTTTTTTTTTGGTTTCCCTTATTTTCATTATTTGTTTCCTTTCTTTTACCGTTTGCCTCCATTTCTCTTTTGTTAACTTTCTTTATGTGACAGATAATGCTCAACATTCGAGGCTGCAAATCGGGCTGTTTTTCCTTTCCTCTCATTTACTTTCTTTAGATTTGATTCTTTTACATTAACTTTATTTGGTTTTCTTTTGACTGCTTTTCATTTTATTTTTTGAAATTTATTTTACTTGAGGATATTTGAGGTTGCTTTTGCCATCTAAACATAAAATGTAAATGCACATCTATATTCTTTAATGCTTGGTGGCTTGTTTGCTGAGGTTTGCTTCTCGCTTTGTGGCCATTCCATGGGCAAATTGCACTAGATTGCCATTTGCCATTTAAAACTATGGTATTACAAGTTCAAAATGAATACCGATTTATCTGAAATGGATACAGTATCGGGTCTTTTTATTCCATCTGGCCTATCATCTAGTAACTTGTTCTCCGATGGAATGCAAAACCTCTTAGGCATTGTAAAGTTTACTTGTAATAGCCAATTGGTGAATAGTAACTTCTTCTGCCTTTGCTTAAAAAGTGTGCAATTTATTTAACAGATTTTGGGTTGATCTTGCAAAAAATGATGGGATGAATATAACCAATGGATGAAATCCAATGGTTAGGTACGGTTAAAATGGAAGGAATGACTAGGACAATTCAAGAGAGTTGTTATTATTTGAAAAGGAAAAAAAAAAAAAAAACAATTTCATTGACATGATCTGTAAATTGTCATTTGAGAATCCTAGACCTAAGGTTTGACACAAACTAGAAGAAAACTCATCCTCAGAGTTCAGATCGTGAGGCAGTAGGTCAAATGACAAGTTGTGTTAGGTCATTTGTGACTGCAACTGACCCCATCCCAGTTACATTTTGAAAACAATTTGCATTCCAATCCTGTCTAATGACTGATGGCCGCATTCTGGTTGTTTAAAAATCTTTTTTAGCAGCATCCTACATACTTTCCATTTGCGGTTGCATACAATAGGAAACTTTCACATGTGTTACAGAGATGAAGTTGATTAACCATGCATCATCATGTTATCCATCTTCAAAATGGCTGCTTATGAGAATAATCACTGATTGAAACATTATGATGGTATTCTGTGCATTTAGTTCTTAAGCTGTGATATGTGCTCTACACTTAGGCGCAGATTTTTTATTTTTTTTTATTTATTTATTGTCGTTTGAATCTCTCTAATTACAGCCTGATTTACCAAGATTTTTCTATATTATATTCGTGAAAGTAGTCTGGAAGAGTTAACATTTTTTCTTCATATCTGGTAATTGGGTTATTTGTTCTAATGTGTAAGCTATCTTATCTCTGGTTTTTCTCGTAAAGTACCATTCCCTTTAGAAATGCAAAAAATTGGATCACATTATGTTTATTTTATTTTATTTTTTTTTGCAGGCTGAAATCAGAGATCACATTGCCCCTAATGAAAGAGTTAGTACCTCACTATCTTCAAGATAGCAGGGTATGCTGACAAAAAACATGAATTGTTTACCCATTCTCTTTTGTTTTCTCATAACTTTTTTTTTTTTTTTTTTTTTTTTT
>CACSLK010000984.1:19880301-19935415 GCA_902706635.1 Striga hermonthica
TTTTTTCCGATCTTTTGTGGCTGAAAGATTTTTCTTTGATGTGACTATCAGAACTGGCTTCAATCCTGGAAACTGTATTTCATTCTGATATTGTGTTTTCATATTTTTTATTTCATGTAGTTGACCATTATCTGTCTAGTAGTATGATACTAAGAGTAGAGATCACAAAAGTTTTGGTTATTTGGAATGGGAGCAGTGATAAGCAAAAGAACTTGGCTGGTTATTTACATGTGAGTGGAATCCATGAACAGGAATGTTAGTGAAGTTTGGTGTTTATGGTAGAAAAGGATAGTTTGGTTTTATTATATAACAAGTTTATAAATAGGAAAGATTTAGATCAACAGCAATGATACTGTTGTAGGATCATAGAAAGTGGGTCATAAGGAGAACAACACACTCACAGCAGTAGGAACATGTCAGTGGTGTACTTAGCGTTAATAACTTTTCTTTAAATGTTAGTCTATTGAAGTAAATGGACTTCAAAAGGTCATTTGGTTGTTTAAATTTTAGCAAAATATTTTCCCTAGTGAAATTTTATTCTTTCATTGTTCTTTCTTTTTTTTCTTCCCAATTCATTCACTAACTTCTCAAGTTGCATGTTACATCAATCATAATATATTAAAAAATTGTCAATGAACTATCATCTCACATTTTCATCCTATATGTATATTCATAGAATCATAATGTCCAAACATATTTGAATTTCCAAAGTTATATTGTTGTAAAAAAGGCCTAAAAAGCTCAATATCAGAAAGTATAATATGGTTATTTCCGGGAAAGATGTACTGGCTATTTTGTACTCCATTCCAAAGTAGTTTCAGAGCTGGGAACAAGTTAGTCAATCAATGGCCTCTATGTTTAATGTTTGCTTTTTTTCTTTAAGTTGTTGGCCTTTGTACCAGAAAGTGATTTCGAGTATACTTTATTGCTGTTAACAAATTACTAGATATAATTGATAATTGTGGTTATGCTATTGTGACTTGGATCCCCTATGTACTGTAGAAACTAATTTTTTTCCTAGTTCCTTCCTTTTAACATAGTGTAGATATTTAATGTCATTTTTTTCTTTCCTTTATTATGATATGATTTCTAGGTCAATTTCACAGTAATCTTTTTTTTTTTTGGTATTTTAATTTCACAGTATACCTTTTTTTCTTTCGCAGGAGAAGGTGGAGTACTTGGAGGATGGCAAAAATGTGTTTAAACTCCGGCTGCGTTTATGCTCATCACTGTACCCAATAAGTGAGCGGATTAGAGACTTCTTCCTTGAATATGATCGGCACATTCTTCGGACAAGTCCACCTTGGGGATCTGAGCTTCTTGAGGTTTAATTTGTGATCCTGATTTGTATATTTTTCTCTTTGTAAAAATGGACGATAACGTGCATCTACTTTTATTCGGTAGAGTTGAGATGTCAATTGTTCATTAAATCTTTACCAAATGATTTAATTAGCTAAAGATGTATTTCTCACTCAATATTGTTGAATTTTGAAACTCGCTTAACGTAGTTGTTAAAGGCGCAAGGTCACCCAGAGCGTGTAGCGCAAGGCGTTACACGAGGCATACACCTCGTCAAAGAGAGGAGTAGAATAATGCATATAATAAAGAAATAAATTTGATAGCATAGTTATGTTTAAAGTCAAAAACTATATAAAAGATATAATTATAGATCTCACAAAGAA
The DNA here is from genome assembly GCA_902706635.1 of Striga hermonthica. NCBI lineage: Eukaryota > Viridiplantae > Streptophyta > Magnoliopsida > Lamiales > Orobanchaceae > Striga > Striga hermonthica. The sequence continues at coordinate 19,881,984 of CACSLK010000984.1, forward strand.
AAAAGATTTATATCATATATTTTATGGGAACAAACTTTAGACACCCATCAACCAGAATGATGAGGACCATTTCTTTAGTTCATCATCATACTAATTTGTTATTACTAGTTACTAAACTACTACTACAAAGAGGCATGAAACAATGTGCAGGAACTTCTCTTCTCTTCACATTTTTTCCAGATGATGATGAATGTTTTTGCCACAGAATCCCTGATACATGGATATTTGAATGATTAGATCTGCTATTTTAATACTTGAACTTCTTTTCTTGTAGGCAATCAACAGTCTGAAAAATGTTGATTCGACAGCTTTGCTTCAGTTCCTTCAGCCTATCTTAAACATGCTTCTGCACCTAATTGGCAATGGTGGAGAGACTTTACAGGTGAAAAAATAGACTAGATTTCTCACATCTTTATCTTTCGTGAGAAATGTTTTTCTTATTTTCTTGCTATGTTTACTTTTGGCCTTTAAAAATATGATTGGCTGTATATCATATATTTCTGTACGTTTTTCCCTGTTCAGGTTGCAGCTTTCAGAGCCATGGTTAATATTTTAACTCGGTATGATCTATAGTATTCTTCTATTTGTATAATTTTTTTTAATCAACTACGAATTTTTTTTATGTATATATAACTCACCACTTAAACGGTCAGCAGATAAACCATTGCTGGATCTCTGTGTTCTGTTCTGTGCTATATTGGATTTCTCTTAATGCAGTGTTTTGTTCCACAGGGTGCAGCAAGAGTCTGTTGATGATGGTGAAAGAAATATTTTCCTAGTGAACTATGTTGACTTTGCTTTTGATGACTTTGGAGGCCGTCAGCCACCAGTGTACCCTGGTTTATCCACAGTTTGGGGAAGTTTGGCTCGCAGCAAGGTAACAAGTTAGGGATGAGATGGTTTTTGCTTTGATTTGCTTTGTCGATGTATTTTTTGAAATAAACAAGGTTGAAGAAAATAATGAAGACTTTTTAGTGGTATTAGAAGTTCACTTCTCATCCATAATCCATGCGTTGACATGACCGACGTGGATGCAGAGAAAGCGTAAAGATAGTCATGATGTTCCATTGATTTTGAGAATACCTGGTAGAACACAAGGAAATATGTTATTGAAAATGAAGATTCATTGATTAAAGATATGAATACCGGAAGAACAATTATAAGCCACCAATGGGGATTACAAACTTTTTATGCTAGAAATTAAAATTGGTGGACCAGAAAAAAGAACATATCCTGATTAATAAATAGCAATAGCTAATAAAATATATGTATCCTTATATCTAATAAGAATTTCCGTGTATGTATTTTCCAATGTTCTGAAAACCGGATCGGTCATCGAACCGGTTAAGCTACTGGTTCAATGGTTCACTGGTCGGACCAGTGGTCAATCCTGTTCAACCGGTTTAACTAATATATAAATTATTTATTTATTTTATGTGTATAATATATTATACATATAATTATATATATATATATATATATTTATCATTAATTTTATAGATTCATTTTATAGTTTACATATATATATATATATTTATCATTAATATATATATACATTTTTCTAAATAAGAGTTGATAAATCAGTATTTTAAGTATAGTTTACCATAAGCAATATTATTTAAGTTCACTAAAACAATAGATTAATAATTCAATATCTAAAGCAAGACAATCTAAATTACGAATACAAACTACAAAGTCATCAAACATCAAAATATATCCAACCCAACAATACAATTCATCAAACATCAAAATACTCTCACTCTTTTCCTTTTGTTTGATTTTTTTTTTTTTATTTCATTAAGATTTTTTTTCCCAATTTTTAGAACCGGTATCGGTTCACCGGTTTGGACAGTTCGAAGCCGGTTCTTGCTCCCAGCGGTTTAAACACTCAAACCGGACCGGTACTAGGTTCGGTTCCCGGTCGAACCGGCCGGTCTGGTCTGGTTTTGATAACATTGGTATTTTTACCAATGGGGTGTGTTGATTGTTCATAGAGCCTAAAAGGCTGAAAGCCTAAAAGTAAAGTGCGCTCTTGGGTGAAGAATTAGGTGACGGGTGACCCTATATAAACTTGTAAACCACTTAGTTGGCGATTGGATATCAAAATTGTCCATAGACACACTTTTTTCCATTTAAATTTTGATTGGATAAAAATATTTGCAAAAAATGCACTATTCATTCTCACTTTTCTCTTTAACGTCGTCAACATAATTTAACAATAAAAATTATTTGTTACTATCACTGTTCTAAAAATTGGCTTAGGCGACGCCTAGGCGCTAGGCGGTGCCCGGGCGCCTCCGATTTGCACAAATCGGCAAAAAAATCGGTCAGGCGGCTAGGCGGCACCTAGGCGGCCTTGGCGGGCTCGGCGGCCAGGAGGTTAGGCGGACCTAGGCTTTCCTAGACGGGCTCGACGATAATTTTTCAGTTTTTTTTATTTTTATTTTTATTTTTTTTAAAATATTAATTACATTATTTTGTTCTCATGTTTTCTTTAAAATATATTAATTTTATTATTTAGACTTAAGTTTGTCGATTTATTATAAGTTGAGATAATTTTATTCAGTGGGTAGTTAAAATAAATAAAAAATAAGGTATTTAATATTGATTTATAAGCCCCGACTAGGCGCCGCCTAGGCCCCGCCTAGGCGCTCTAGGCGCTAGGCGCTGGTCGAGCGCCTAGCGGGCGCCTAGCGACTTTTAGAACACTGGTTACTATACATTTCCCAACAAAAAAACCATTTTCCCAGTCACATTTATAAATACCAATCATTATCAATCATATTTTATTATTTTTATATTCACAACTTTAATCGTTACATTGTTATCTTATACCAATTCACAATCTCAAGAAATTTCCATACATTCCCCTATTTCCACTTCTCCATCTCTTACCGAGTGAGTAAAAAATTTCTGTATCCAATAGCTACCACATATACTCATTCCTTGTTTATCTGACTCAATGACTTTGGATTAGGCCAAAGGTTACCGTGTTGGGCCTGTTTATGATGATGTATTGGCTATGGCGTGGTTTTTCCTTGAACTCATTGTGAAATCCATGGCATTGGAGCAGACTCGGTTGTTGTATCACAACCTTCCATCTGGTAATTTCTTATCAGAAACTGTTGCATCGTTTATTGTTTCAGTGACATTTGTTCTAACTATTTAGTTCCTTCTGTTTCGACTTTCGATGAATAATAACCAATGGTGTCAGTTACTTTCTTAGATAATGAAATTCTTCAATAGAGGTTAAATACATTGACAAGGGGAGATTTAATTATGTAAACTTTCTGTGATGGAAGATTGTATAATGAATCAACTTAATATGTTCCATTTTAGGTCATTGTAAATTTGCAGGATTACTGGAGACTATCTGCAAAATAAGACATGTATGAGCTGTAATTGAATAGCTATAGTTGCATATATATGAGTCACATGAAAATACCAATTGCCAAATATATTGTTTTAGTAATATCAATTTTGAAGTGTTGGTTTGCATTTTTTCCATTAACTTCTTATAGAAAGTAAAATTATATTCTCTTGGGTAATGTACCAATAAATTCTACTCAGTCATGTGGTTTTTTGTACTTTTTTTCCTTTCGTAGTAAAATGTTTTGTTTCTTACATGAAAAAAATATATCAAAACTTAAAATGAAAGGAAAGAAAGCTTTCTTTTAAAGCTCTTGCTCTTTCTCATATTTTCACCAGGATCTATTTATGAGTCCTTTGAAGTCACCCATTGAATCTCTAACTCCAGATTTCTTATTAGGCCCTTCTTTATGATATATTTTTCCAGAGGGAATAGACTTCTCTATCCATATTTTTATCTAGATTTCCACATAATAATGTCAGATAAGCTAGAAGTTTCGTTTATTTTTCTTTTAATGGATAGTTGACTGCTTATTAATCAAATCAATCTCTGTCTTCTAATCTAAAGGTTAGTTAAATTGCATCAGACTTTCTTGTTTGGGAGTTTCCGGTCTTTGAGATTGACTTGAAATTAGTCGTTACAGTAGTACCACTAGCATTTCACTAGTCAAATATTGTAAGTCTCCTATTGTAGCACATCATGAATCTAAAGAAAAGTAATGTGAAATTTGCTTTCTTAATAAAAGAATGTTGTTTTTCTCTGAAAATAAAGTGTGGTATTACTTGCTAAGGTTTAGGGTAATTTAATCTTGAAAAAGGATTATTACTAGAAGAATTTAAACAATCAATGGTGAGTGTACAATTAGCTTGAGAAGTTGTATGATATAAAGTAGCATGAGCCCAACTAAAGAATCAATATCATGGATTTTCAATAACAGTGAATGGAGAGCATTTAACAATGTTGGCATATTGAGTATGTTATACATGATGTCGCTCATGCCTAGTTTAGTTTGGTCGGTCCATGTACTTGCATTAGCAGTTTGATATTCGTGATATCATGCACTTATGAACTTTTTTCTGTTTGTAGGAGAAGATGTTCCTCCAATGCAGTTGAAGGATGGCATCTTTAGGTGTATAATGCAATTGTATGATTGCCTGTTAACAGAAGTGCATGAGCGTTGCAAAAAGGGTCTAGGTCTGGCCAAGTATCTAAATAGTAGTTTGGCCTTCTTTTGTTATGATCTGCTGTCTACAGTTGAGCCTCGCCAAGTCTTTGAACTGGTACGCTTACTTACAAAGTTATTATCATGATAATTTAACTTCCATTGAACACTTGATTCTGTATGTTTTCTACGAATAGATAACTGCAGTAATTTTCCCTTCAAGTCACTCTGGATAAACACTTTCTAGAACCTAGATGTTTTTCAACTCGAAAAAGACCAGTTGAGGCACAAAATATATCATTGTAATAAAGTATGATTGTTGTTTATTGGCATTAAATCGTTGTTAGAAGTTATATTTGTCCCTCATAGATTAGTTACTTGGTTGTTATTGTGTATAAATGTCGGTTGGGCACCCTCTCCCTTTGGAGACAATGTTGGGTTTGGACTCGACCCATTCGATTTGGCACGTAGCATGTGAGGGAAGGTGTTAGAGCTATGCTTGTTCCACATCGATTAGTTACTGAGTTGTTATTGTGTATAAATGTGGGTTGGGCACCCTCCCCTGTTGAGGTAGCTTGTGGGGATGAGTTAGACCTAGGCCCATTTATCAATTATGTTTTGGATTGGCTACAATTACGTATTCTATGTTTACCCTGTGATGCGATAAGTTGTGAAAGCAACATTAGTTTATTTTGGCTTGCTTCTCTGCACTCTCATAAAAGCTGTTGTATCTTCTTTTTAAAGAGCTGTATCGCTTAATTTCCTTGCTTTTGCTGAGTATGCTATAAGCCTATCGCCCCGCCATCAGCTTCTGTACATAGTACTACTTTGTGCAAAGTCTTTTGACTGTGTGAGGTTCCCTGAAAGAACGTAGGCTTAAATAAGATTATTTCCGTAGGATTATTGCATATTTATTTAATAGAAGTTGTTTTCATTTCTCGGTTAAATGAGCACCTTAACAGATGTACAAGAACCGGGTGCATAGTTGTGCAAAAAAGTAGTAAATTCGATAAGATTCATTCTTGATTAGCGTATATCTGAAGAGCACTCTCAGGATAGGAGGGGTGATGTCTTTTTGTTGTAATAGTTGTGTTATTGGTGCATGTGGATTTTTTAATAATTAATCTGTTGTTTACAGGTGTCTTTGTACCTTGACAAGTTCTCGGGGGTGTGTCAACCAGCGCTGCATGATTGCAAGCTTAAATTTTTGCAGATTTTATGTGATCATGATCTATTTGTAGAAATGCCTGGGAGAGACCCTTCTGATAGGTGATAAGTGAAACTCCGATTACAAATATCAAAGGAGTTGTTTCCTTGTCCTTTAATTATTTCCATACTGGTTTTAGTATGTGACCAGATCATGCTCAATATGTCAAATAATAAGAAAAGTCTGTCAGTCTTTTTGACATATAACATAGAATATCTACTTGTGATGCTCATTATCATGTGCAGAGTAGTCAAAATTACATGATAATATTTATGCTCATGATGTAGTACTCCCTAATTTTGTTTGTCCATGACTTGCTTGTTTTAGTTTGATATATCTAATGTGGTGCTTCGTTTATCACAGAAATTATCTTTCATCTATTCTTATACAAGAGATTTTCCTCACGTGGGACCATGAGGATTTATCTATGCGGGCCAAGGTGAGTGCTATACTGTGTAATGGCTAGTTTATAAGTTTTTCATTATTGATTCTGTATTTCTTTGACCTTCTCATTCACTGAGTGATTCTTGAAGTCTAGTGACATCTTCATTTGATTACTCATAGGCAGCTAGAGTTTTGGTGGTTCTATTGTCCAAGCATGAGTTTGATGTTCGTTATCAGAAGCTGGAAGATAAACTTTATATAGCTCAATTATATTTTCCTCTTGTGGGTCAGGTGTGTAATTTATTTTCTGCAACTATATATGTTCGATTTAACCTCTTTAAAAGTTTATATTGTTGATATTTTGTTTATGAAGTTCTGTTCTTAGAATAGAATTTTTGCATTGGTAAAATATGCAGTCAAGTATCTGCAAATGTAGGTTCATATGCGGGACTGGCTATTTTGTGGTTATTTTGAACTGGATATTGTTGCCATTAGGCTGAGAAAATTACACTTATATATTGCTTTTGATCCTTCAAGAATCATCTGTGTGCTTGAAGAATGTAAGAGAGAATAATTTCTGTCTATTGGAAGTAAAAGAGCCTATATTTATAGGAGTAAATTCTAGGTTATAATATGTGCCAGAAATAAAAATATCTTCCTGCCATACCAACAAGAGAAACCTGTCTAAAAATGAACTTTAAATATATAAATTGGAAATAAGTATATACAATTAAACCTTCAGCACTTGCTTTAATGAAGATATCGGCAATGAATATGAAAATTTGAAGCAGTAGATTTTTTCAGCAGATTATACTCACAAATAAAGTGACAGTTGAATTCAAGGAGAAAAGAAATTATGTATTTAGCATCGCATCATTTTGTGTAAAACCTTGCAACAAGATGAGGTTTGTAATGATCAATTTTGAAGTTAGTAGTACCGGCCATGGCACCTAAATCTCTAACATTCATGACTTACCATGTGTTGTGCCTAGTCAGACCATCCATACTTCGCCCAACATTTCACTGAGACATGACTCGAGTACCACAATGGTTACAAGAGTGGTCACCCTGGTGGCATCGCTTCCACCATTCCACGGCCAAAAAACCATCACTTTGACCCCAGAAGGATTCTTGGCACGCAGAGTGTAGGATCCAATCCTCATAAAAACTTCTCGACCATGAATTCCTCGCTTGGCTCTTTCTGTTCTGAGCTACCTTTTTAAGAGCAGAAAAATAGATGTGGTATAGCAGAATAACAGTTTGACTGACCATCTTGGCGAAAAGAGAAAAGTTTCTCGTGTAGCTGGAACAGGAAAGAGAAATCCTTTCCAATTGACTGCATGTCCTTTAAGGCATTCCACGTGGCTTGGCAGTAGCTCACATGATATTCCATGTGGCTATTGTCAAAAGCAAATCAGATATCCACGTGGCCTTATATTAGTGCTTACACTCTTCCATTCTGTTGAGAAGCCAAGTACATCAAAGAAAAGTCTCTTTGACTCGATGAAGAATAATTAGCATCTTTTGAGTGAGAGTGTCACATAAATATAATTCCAATTTATTTCGGATCACAGAAACAGTTGTAAAGCATGACAGCATAAGAGATAGTAGGAACCATTTGATTTGACAGTGATTCACAACGTGGGTTTATGATATGAAGATAACATAATGGATCAATTTCATATTGTAACCTGACAAGGAGTAGTTGTACAAACCTATCCCAAAGGAAAGAAATTCAGATTCTATTTGGAAGAAAGTATTGCAAGTGGTAACAACTTAGACAAACCTCAGAGGTGCCAGCTCACTTATTAACTGTCAGTTGATTTATGAATTTGAATTGCCTTTTGCTGAATAAGAATCATGGGTTGCCCCCTGATTTATGGAAAAATGATACAGAAATTTGTGCAATATGCTGTTGATATCTTTTCCACCCTTGCTCTGTTTTGTGCTATAATACCTCTTTTTCAATATAAGAAAGTCGACAATTCAAGAAAGTATATAATAAAATTAATTGTTTAATTATTGGTTTATGCCATTATGTTCTGTTTGTCAGAAAGACTTCATTTTTCTCTCCTTGCTCTGAGTGTTATTATTTGTCACAAAAACAGTTGATGAAGGATGCTAAGCATAGCGTATTTCATTTTTGCACGTTCTCTCTTTTTATTATTTCAGTCGCTGATATATCTACATTTTCAGATACTAGATGAAATGCCTGTCTTCTATAACTTGAGTTCAAGTGAAAAGCGTGAGGTACTGATTACTATTTTGCAAATTTTACGCAATTTGGACGATGCCTCTCTTATCAAAGCTTGGCAACAAAGTATTGCACGTACCAGATTATTCTTTAAACTCTTGGAGGAATGTCTCGTTCATTTTGAGGTAACATAATTACTTCTTCGTTTCATAAAAAATTTCTTGATCTTTCTGTGCATTAGAAAGATAGTGGAAGAGAGAGATAGCATTGGCCACCCTGGTTTAGGTAAAGCTCAATTCATAAGTGCGATGCTAGTGTCTTTTGCCTTCCTTCTAGGTGGTTTGATTTGCATTTTGTCAGCCACTGGGAGCATTAATGGTTTCCTTCACTTGAAATCCATAGAGATGAGCACTTTTTCATAATAGCACTTATTCTCATGTTCCCAGTGATATTTATTATCTGAACTTTCTTTCAGTAGAACTTGTGCCTCAGCGGTATTCTGTATAGTATAACGTTTACATATAACAACTCTTCTTCTTCTGCACTGTGTATCTAGTCATATTCTAATGGCAATTGGAATGTTGAACAGCATGGAAAACCTGATGACAGTGTGCTTATGGGTAGTAGTTCGCGAAGTCCTTTAGGAGATAAGCCCTTTATCTCCAAGTATTCCGATAGACTTTCCCCTGCAATCAATCATTATCTTATGGAGGCCGCACGCCAAGAAGTTGGAGTATGTTATACTAGCTTAAAATGGTTGTCCTTTTTTGGGGCATACAGTTCTTGAAGTTCTAATCATCTAAAGAGCTTAATTGATGCATCCTCAGGGAACACCTGAGAACGGATATCTATGGCAAAGAGTCAACTCGCAGCTAAGCTCTCCCAGTCAGCCATATTCGTTGAGGGAGGCTCTTGCTCAGGCCCAATCTTCGAGAATTGGAGCTTCAACCCAAGCGCTAAGGGAATCTTTGCACCCATTATTGAGGCAAAAATTGGTGTGATGTTAGATGCAAATATACATCAGCATTTGAATCGCAAATAGCTATGATAGTACGATCATTATTTGCTTATATAATCATGACATGATGCATTTTTATCCAATCTTGTTGTAGGAACTCTGGGAAGAAAACCTTAGTGCTGCTATCAGTCTTCAAGTTTTGGAAATAATTGAGAAATTCTCCGCTGCTGTAGCATCCCACACTATAGCCACTGATTATGGAAAACTTGATTGCATTACCTCTATATTTATGATAGTCTTCTCACACAGCCAACCTCTGGCTTTCTGGAAAGCTCTCTTGCCCGTGTTTAATACCATCTTTGAGCGCCATGGAGCAACACTAATGGCAAGGGAAAATGATCGTTTTCTAAAGCAGATTGCTTTCCATCTTCTCCGGCTTGCAGTTTTCAGAAACGCGAATATTCGGAAGAGGGCTGTTATTGGGCTTCAGATACTTGTTCGGGTTGGCTTACCCTTTTTTGTTTTGCTCAGCAATTCGATAATATTGTCCTATATGTTGCACGAATATTAACTATGTGCATTTTTCCAGAGTTGCTTCTCTTACTTTAAGCAGACAGCAAGATTGAGGGTCGTCCTGACTATTACACTGTCAGAGTTGATGTCAGAAGTGCAAGTTACACATATGAAACCCGATGGAAATCTGGAAGAAAGCAGCGAAGCACGTCGTCTGCGTAAATCTTTGGAGGAAATGATGGATGAATCTAAGAGCCTAAATGCTCTCAGAGAGTGTGGTCTTTTGGAAACGGGATCTTTCCCGTGGTCAGAAATCAAAGACCTCTCTGATAGTCTCATTTTGGCTCTTGATGCCAGTCTGGAACACGCGCTTCTGGTATACACTGGCAACCCTAATATGGAACTGTGCATCCTGAAAGGCTACTATTATGACACTGAGATTTTAAAATTTTCTTTTAGGCCTCTGTCATGACGCTAGACAGATATGCTGCTGCCGAGAGCTTTTACAAACTTGCTATGGCGTTTGCTCCTGTTCCGGATCTTCACATAATGTGGCTACTGCACCTATGTGATGCGCATCAGGAGATGCAGTCCTGGGCTGAAGCAGCACAATGTGCTGTTGCTGTTGCTGGTGTGGTGATGCAGGTAAGTTTGTCATGAGAGCCAAGAAAATACCACACATTCATATTTAAGCTGAGTGGTTTGAGTTGAGAACCTTCTTAAGGTTAAACTAAGTGGGATAAAATTCAATTAAAATAAGTCTACATATAAGGTATTCTTGAATCTTCAGCATTAAATATATTTGTTCGTACTCAACATTTGTGCATGACATTTCGGATTTCAGTTTTGCAATCACACCAGAAGCAATTACTTATTAATTTAGTTTGTCTGACCAAACATGAAGATTGCGGGTAGTGTTTATTAGTCTTAACCTGTAATATGCTTCTGCTCAACCTGTAGTTTGTTGTGGTCCAAAATCCAAATCAGGTTTTGTGTTGAGCTGATTTAATGAGGGTGCAATCCTTATGAGAACCTTTTTGAAAATAGCGTAGGACATAAGAGCAAAAAAAACATGCATGTGAAGGATGTGTATGCTCTATGTTTTACATGCTCAGTTATTTAAACTCCACAGGCACTTGTTACTAGGAATGATGGTGTATGGAGCTGTGAACATGTAAATGCACTGCGTAAAATATGCCCCGTGGTCAGTGGTGAGATCACATCTGAGGCCTCAGCAGCCGAGGTAGAAGGATACGGCGCATCGAAACTAACAGTCGACTCGGCTGTTAAGTACCTTCAACTCGCAAATAAGCTCTTCTCTCAAGCCGAACTCCACCATTTCTGTAGCAGTATCCTTGAACTCATAATTCCAGTATACAAAAGCAGAAGGGCATATGGCCAGCTAGCCAAGTGCCACACTATGCTTACCAATATATACGAGTCGATCCTCGAGCAGGAATCAAGCCCCATCCCCTTTGCGGATGCAACATATTATCGAGTGGGATTCTATGGTGAGAAATTCGGGAAGCTCGATCGGAAGGAGTACATATACCGAGAGGCTCGTGACGTGAGGTTGGGCGATATAATGGAGAAACTCAGTCACATATACGAGTCGAGATTGGCGAATGGCACTACAACACTGCACGTCATCCCTGACTCCAGACAGGTGAAAGCCGACGAGCTGCAGCCAGAGGTTTGCTACCTGCAGATAACTGCAGTCGACCCTGTAATGGAAGACGAGGACTTGGGAAGCAGAAGGGAGAGAATATTTTCTCTCTCGACCGGAAGACGGGTTTTCGACCGATTCTTGTTCGACACCCCTTTCACGAAAAATGGCAAGACCCAGGGTGGGCTGGAGGACCAATGGAAGAGGCGTACAGTGGTACAGACTGAAGGCTCCTTCCCCGCCCTCGTGAACCGGCTCCAGGTGATCAAATCCGAGTCGCTTGAGTTCTCACCTGTGGAGAATGCAATTGGGATGATTGAAACTCGAACGGCAGCACTGAGGAACGAGCTCGAAGAACCCCGGAGCAGCTCGGAAGGAGATCAGCTCCCACGTCTGCAGAGTCTGCAGAGGATACTTCAAGGCTCTGTGGCCGTCCAAGTGAGTCCAGTTTATTTGTGAACGCGAAAACAAAAAAAAAAATTATGTAAAGCCGAAATTATATAAATTTAATCTTGTTTATTAATTATCGTTGATCACTCATTGCAGGTGAACAGCGGGGTACTTAGTGTTTGTACAGCGTTTCTTTCTGGTGAACCGGCAACGAGGTTGCGATCGCAGGAGTTACAACAGCTGATTGCTGCACTTCTTGAATTTATGGCAGTTTGTAAGCGTGCAATCCGGGTCCACTTTCGGTTGATTGGGGAGGAAGATCAGGAATTTCATACTCAGCTAGTTAACGGGTTCCAGTCGCTAACTGCAGAGTTGTCTCATTACATCCCTGCCATTCTCTCAGAACTTTGACATGGAGATCATTTTTTTCTCCTTTTGTGTTTTTTCTAATAGTTATCCTTGTGTTGTATTGTATTTAGGAGGGGCTACAGGGTTGTTGGTTTGTTTGACTGGTTTTCGATGTTTGTAATCGTCTCTTTTGTGTTGACTTGGGTCAGATTGCATTTGCTTGTCCGCTAGATTTCTTTCCAATCCGCTCGACCCAAATTATATGATAACTCGTGCTTTTTTGGTACCCTATCTTGGGTCCAGAAACTTTTGATGCGTCGGAGTTGACCCAAATTATGCAGATGTTATCTCCCTCCTCTTCCCACCATCTAAAAGTTTTCACAGAAACTTTGATGCGTCGGAGTAAATCCTTGACCCCGACCGTATCTCTGCTTTTTGATTATATGGTCGTCTACATAAACATTCTTGAACTCCAAACATATCAACGGTTGGGTGTGCTTTGATATGGATTTGATTGAAGTTGATTTGATGTAAAAGTATGAGAAAAGTTATTGGAAGTGATGGTTAATATTCATGCGAGTGAAAGAATAATGAAATAAAATTGATATAATGTGTAAATGATTGATTGATGACATTTAGTTATATTAATAATATGGATAATAGTGAGGTTGAGTTAAAGTTGAGTTAGAAGTGGTGGTAAAAAGATAATCTAGAAATCTTGGTTTGGCTTTAGGTATTGGTGTCTTTAAGATTGATGCTTTTCAGTTTCTTGTGCATACTGTGAGGGATGAGATTAGTAGTTGGAAGAATTGCTTTCTCTCTATAGCTGGTAAGGAGGTTATGGTGAAATATGTTTTAAATGCCTTACTAGTATTTGTGATGTCATGCTTTGTATTACCTTTGAGTCTGTGAGGGATGAGATTAGTAGTTGGAAGAATTGCTTTCTCTCTACAGCTGGTAAGGAGGTTATGGTGAAATATGTTTTAAATGCCTTACTAGTATTTGTGATGTCATGCTTTGTATTACCTTTGAGTCTATGTAAAGAAGTGTGCATGCTGGTGCCCAAATTCTGGTGGAATAAGGGGGATAGGCAGAACCAAAGCATGCACTGGATATCTTGGGAGAAACTTGCTACGCCTAAATGTGATGGGGGTCTTGGTTTCAAGACATAAAGTTGTTTAACAAAGCACTCATTATAAAGCAACTATGAAGAATCATTGAACAACCTGATCTTCTGATGTATAGAGTTCTGAAAAATAAGTATTTCAACTGTTCCTCTATTTCTTATTGGCAAGAAACTAGTGGTGCTTCTTGGTTGTGGAATTCTTGGGCCTCTTTTCTCCCTGAACTGCAGAAACATGTTAGTATAATAATCAGGAATGGAAAAAACACAAAGTTAGATGATTGTAATTGGGTCCCTGGTTTGAAGTGTGGGAAGCGTGAGTTGAGAACTGTGATTAATGGGAACATGTTTTGGGTGAAAGACCTTCTCATGCAGGTGGTGTTTACTGGGATGATACTCTGGTAAGAGCATTGTTCAAAGAAGTGGATGCCACTAATATTTTGCAAACTAAAATTTCTAAACCCCAGAACATCTGATCAATGGAACTGCTCCTTTATGGTGAAAGGAAAGTTCTCAGTCAAGAAAAGCATAGGCTATTGACTGAGAAGATCAGTACAAGATCAATTGCTGAGAACAGTAGCTTGGTTGGGGGAAATAGAAGAGCTAGTGTTGACATGGTCTCCGATAAACCAAAATTAGCGGGGATTATTAACATAAGACACGCTTTGAGGGACTCATGATCCAACCGCTACGGTGAAGTGAGACCACGTCGGTTGCGGCGTGACAAGAAACTTACGAACGATCATTGGCTTACACAAAAAGAACGTCACCTTTTCTCCTGTAACCGATGTCTCTTGCCAGTTAAAGCTCAATCAACCGACGTCCACAAGAGATAAATCACCGACATTCAAAGGCAGTGACAACTCAGCCCGTCATCATGACTGTCGACCAGGTGGCGAGCAATTGATCCAAGTGGCAAATGACCGCCTTTGACTTCCCCCGCATTAAATGCGATCACACCTACCTTGTACGGTGGGTCTCCGTTCTATAAATAGCAGGATGGGCCCTCAGAAAAGACACTTTGGGACCCTCATTAGCATTGTAATGTAACCTTGAAGGAAAACGATAAATAATCAATACCCTTGCATGTAACCGACGTCATTTCTGTTCGTTACACTTCATGTAGTGCATTAATCGTTCAGTAAACTTAAGCAAGGGCATTTCGACAGTTGGTCGGTCAAGACCAGTATGTAATATCGTTATCAATTCCTACACAACAACAGTTTGGCGCTAGAAGGAGGGCCTCATAATTTTTTGAGGTTAATCTTCGCTTTCACAACCATCACTTGTGCATATTCGTTCACTAAACACTGAACTGCTTGTGATAATTTCTCAATCTGGACGAGACCACAACTCACACGCTGGGAAGAGTCGTAATACTAATTATTCTGTCGGGCAGACCACGCAACCGCCTGTCACGGTAGATTTCACAAGTTTTTTCCAAAATCCAGACTTTATTCAAGGTCTCTCGTCGCTTATGGCGCGGGCGTTACCTGGTGCGGCGGTTACTGCCCACTTACAGACTCCTTTGCCAGCACCTACGACGGTACAACCAAATTCTCTCGCGCGAAATCAGGCGACTCGAACAACAGCTTTGCATGCTACTTCGCAGCCGCGTCGAACATCCCAACATCACGAAGAACTTGCCCGACTGGTTGCGAACCTGCCACCTAATAATCCTGTCATTGATGTGGCTCGAAATCAAGAAATGACAACTGAAAGTCACTCTACTCACCATCACAAAGCTCCTGTGCCTCCAAGGCCTCCATCTCTTTTGCAAGAAAACCGTGAAGATCTGTGCCGTCAAATCGAACGGAATCGTATGTCATGACAAGGTTAGGAAGAATTGGAAGCTTTACGAAAACGCTTAGCCGAACTGGAAACTAGACAAAAATCACAAGAAGAGACTCCACGACATGTCTCGAGATAAAGATCCCACAGATCGATATGTATGATGGGACGTCGGATCCCGATGCTCATTTGGGTCATTACACGTCCTGGATGGATCTATACGACGCGTCCGACGCCTTGCGCTGTCGCATGTTCTCTCTTACACTCGGGCCGAGAGCTCAAAAATAGTACTATACTTTACCGCTACATTCAATATGGAAATGTCAACAATTGAGAACAACTTGTCGGTCACATTTCATCGGTGCTCAAATCTGCCTCATTCCAAAAGAGTCAATCACCAACATTGTGCAAAAAGACAATGAAACCGTTAAAAATTACGTCTCCCGGTTTAATGAACGTATTCAAAACATGGAACCCTGTCACCCTGAATCTTTATTAGTCACCGCGATAGCTGGGCTAAGACCGAATTCAGTATTTCGATGGACTCTCTGCCGAAATAAGCCCAGCACGTTCCAAGAATTTCTCGTACGCGCTCAACAATTTATCATTGTCGAGGAATCAATATCGGTTCCTAATTTTGATCTTTCTCTCAAGGAAAACAAGACAGAGCCTGAAAGCAAGAAAAAAAATAAAAAGAATTTAGGGAAGGCTCAATTTCGCAGTTATTCGAAGGGAAATGCTGATACCTCGGATTCCAGGGCCGCACGAGATCAATATGCTGAAAACGTAGGGCTATCAGACCGTTTACTCCACGGGAGTGGCCACTATCTTTGAAGAGCTAAAAGGGAAAGGCATCATTCCTGACCCAAAACCCGTAAGGACTCCCGAAGAGAAACTTGACAAAATGCGATATTGCGCATACCACATATCTTCGGGGCATAATATCGACGAGTGTCTCGGTTTGTTGTCAGCCCTTCTTCGATTAATCGGGAAGCCTCAACTCCAAAAGTTCAGAAACCCCGACGTCCGCCGAAAAGGAAGACCTGTCGACACCTCGAATGACGAAGATGACGATGGTCGTGGTGCTAAAATGAAAAGGGTTCGCACAACCGACAAGGAAGTTTTCACTTTCTCTTCCAAGTCCTCCGAAAGTCTGGCTGGAGGAAGTAAAAAGGCTAAGTTGGATGTTTTACCGAGATCTCTTTGCTACGATCTTATACCTCGGGTAAACATTAACACCAAACAACTTGATGTTTCCCGACGACAAGCCAAAGCATACGCCCGAGAAGCACAAAATGCCAGGAAACACGTATTAGACATTGACCTCAGAGATACCATTAATAATCAGAATTGCCCTATCACTTTCAACATAGAAGATGCCAACTTGTTTGCTCACCCACATTCAGGCGCACTTATTATCACTGCCACAATCGGAGGAATTCCCGTTCACAGGATTATGGTTGATACTGGGGCCTATTCGAGCATCCTCATGCTACGCACTTTCAAGAAAATGGGATTAGATCCGGCTGACATCCGACCCTGAAATGACCAAATTCAAGGCTTTAACGGAAGCGTTTATTGTCCAATCGGTGAAATTCAACTCCCTATCCGGTTCAGAGGATTTGGACCAAAATCAAAGATCATCATGGAGACCTTTAAGGTTATGAACATTCAGAATGAATACAATGCCATTGTGGGCCGTACTGCTCTCTACAAACTCTGAGCGGCCATCTCAATTTTTCATTATGCTTTGAAATTCCCTACAATCGAGGGAGAAGGAACCCATTATGGCGACCAACGAGAGGCGCGAAGCTTGGTTCTCACTCCGGACTCGCGCGACGTTCATATGCTCGAATCCAATCGAATTGACGATCATCATCAACTGAGCGCTCCGAATCCCGCATCTTCCGACACGGACGTCATAGACCCCTTTACGCCTAGTACCAACATCCTTGTTTGTCCTATTTTTTTGTCTTTATTTTGGGTTTATTTTCCTTTTATTTTCCCCATTTATAGGATTTTCGTGGTTTATTTGGTCTAATTCTGTGTTTTTGTATTTTTCTCTTTAGTTTCGTTTTATGCGTCTTTTTGCTGTGTTTTGCTTCGTGTTTTCTCCGTGTTTGTGTTTTCACGAGGTAGGTTGTGTCGGTCGAGGACGAGACTGCTGGAGCTGAGACCGGGAAATAAAGAATACCCATTGTCGTGCCCAGAACACTGAAGAAAGGACCGAAAAAATGGACTGAAGAGCTGCCCAGCATTTCTCGCGACTCGCGAGTGATGGTCACGACTCACGAGATGGTCGCGACTCGCGAGATGGTCACGACTCGCGAGTCCAACATAGCCGAAACGATGATTTTCGCGAGACGTGTCGCGACTCGCGAGTCGAGGTCGCGACTTGCAAGATGGAGTCGCGACTCGCGAGATGGAGTCGCGACTCGCGAGACCTGTCGCGACCTTCCCCAGAAAATGAAGATATTTGAAGACGCGCGACTCGCGAGATGTCGCGACTCGTGACCTGAAGGAAAGTGAAAGTCGCGACTCGCGACTTATGTCGCGACTCGCGACTTACGCGGTGGATTTTCGAGGACGAGTTTTTAATATCAGATTTTGGTCCTAGGGATAATTCTTCACCTTCCAGACTTTGTTTTTACACTTTTTCTTTCTAGAAACTCATTCCTTTTGATCTTTTTGCTCTTTGGATTGGATTTTGGAGATTGAAACTCGATTTTCTTGCTTTGGATTTGGATGCTTGTGGGTTTGACATTGAACTATTACAATAATCGTAAGTTCTAATTTTCTCAATTGTGTGATTGATGATGATGGCTTGGGTTTGTATGAATGTTGATGTTGAATTCCATATGAGTAGCTAAATCCATACGCTAGGGATAGGGGATGATTGATTAGGTTCAATTATAATTGCTTGTTCTTAATTGTTCATATCTATTCAAGTTATCCTTATTCTAGGGTTAGTAGATTGATCACCTTTCTAACCTAATTAATCAACGTGTAGAACCGAGAGGGGAGACGTTGGTCGAAATAGGCTTGTTTAAAGTAGACTTGTTCGTAATAGTATTGTCTATGAGTTGTTGGAATTGATAGTCGATCGTGTACGTTCACTCTCTTGTTACGAAGAGTTATTGAGAGTGAGCCTCTGGACGAGAAACAATTCAAGTCCTTTAACCGAGCAATTGATTGTCGGTAGTTGTGTTAGAACCGAAAGCAATTATCCCCGATTCCCTAGCTCTTTAATCATTTGAGTAAATTTGTTTGCTATTTCAATCGCTTTTCATTTATTTTCAAGTCACTAGTTATAATTAAAACCAAAACCATTGAAATAGAGTGTTTAGGATTTTTCTTTCTCTTTATCGTGATTGAATAAACGTACGATTGATTCCGGCTAACCTTCCTTGCGATACGACCTGGGGAACGAATCTTTCGATTCTACTCCGGTAAAAATACTCACAACAATCCTCACAGTACCGGTCACTGACGTCCCTATGACGTCGGAAACACTCTATGACGAATGGGATGAGGACCGAGGGCAGCGTCCTCGTAAAGAGATTACCCAAACACAAGACGATATAGATCCAAGATTGCAATTCAAGGACGGTCATCAACATATTCGAGCTGAACCAGTTGAAGATGTCAAGATTATCTATCTAAATGAATCCGTCCATGAAAGACTTACGAATTGGAGCTAATCTTCAAGAGCCAACACGTACCCAGTTAATCCAATTTCTTCGATCGAACCCCGACGTGTTCGCGTGGAAGCATGAAGACATGAAGGGTATTGATCCCCAAAAAGCTTGTCATCAACTTAATCTCGACAAAACAGTCAAACCTGTTATACAAAAAAGCCAAAAATTCAGACCTGACCGACAAAAGGCTTTAGAGGAAGAAGTGAACAAGCTCATTGATAACAAATTTGTCAAAGAAGCGAAATATCCAACCTGGATATCGAAACCGGTGTTGGTCAAGAAAAGTAACGGACTATGGCGTCTATGCATTGATTTCTCAAATTTAAACAAGGCATGCCCGAAGGACAGCTATCCCGTTCCTCATATCGATTACATGGTGGATGCTACTTCCGGTCATCAGCTGATGAGTTTTATAGATGCCTATTCTGGTTACAACCAAATTCCCATGCACCCCGACGATGCTTAACACACTTCATTTTACTCGGTTCGTGGCCTCTATTGCTATGTCATGATGACTTTTGGACTGAAAAATGCCGGGGCCACATATCAAAGGTTAGTCAATAAAATGTTTGCCAACTTGATTGGACACACCATGGAGGTATACATAGACGACATGTTGGTGAAATCGGAATACGCAACCGATCACGTCGCTCATCTCATCGACGTCTTCAGTATCCCCCAAGAATACTCTATGGTGCTCAATCCTAAAAAGTGCACCTTCAGGGTCGGGTCGGGAAAATTCTTGGGATACATGGTGAGCCAGAGGGAGATAGAAGCCAACCCGGCAAAAATTCAAGCTATACTGGATCTGGCTCCACCGACATCTATTAAGGGCGTCCAAGCGTTGACTGGCCGACTAGCAGCATTAAACCGATTTATCTCAAAGTCAACCGATCACTGTAAACCTTTCTTTGATGAGATCAAGAAAAAAAAAACAATTCGAGTGGACCTTCGAGTGTCAGAACGCTTTGACAACATCAAAGAAGTCCTCTCGCGACCCCCAACTTTGCAAAAGCCCTCTCCTGATGAACTTTTATATCTGCACTTGGGGGTAAGCGATGCTGCCATTAATGTTGTCTTAATACGACAAGACAAACTCCAACAATTTCTCATATACTATGTCAGTAGAGCCTTGCACGACGCCGAATTACGGTACCCACACATGGAAAAGTTGGCCTTTGCTTTGGTTATGGCTGCTCGTAAGCTTCGACCATATTTCCTAGAGCATTTAATCGTTGTGTTGACGCCGTATCCTTTACGACAAATTCTACACCGACCTGACACGCCGGGTAGAATGATCAAGTGGGCCATAGAACTTGGGCAGTTTGATATTCAATACCGACCGAGAACTGCAATCAAGGCCCAGGTATTATCTGACTTCATAGCCTAGTTCATCCCGTCGATCGAAGTATTGGCCGAAGATCCGACATAGACCCTGTACGTCGACGGATCATCCACCACCATACGCGCGGGAAGAGGAATCGTCTTGCTCAGTCCCAACAAGCAACTCTTCTACTACTCGGTAGCATTCACTTTTCCTGCCATTAATAACGAGGCCGAGTACGAAGCTTTGATATCAGGATTAAAATTTGCTGAATCTATGAATGTCTCCTCTCTTCGGATATTTTCCGACTCTCTACTGCTCGTGAGCCAGATCAATGGAACTTTTGACGTCAAAGAACCTCGGTTGATCCCTTATCTGGAACTCGTCAAGAAAAAGTTTTCAAAATTGAAGGTAACGTTAGAGCATATACCTCGGATGTTGAACGTCCAAGCCGATGCCCTATCGCGACTAGCCTCATCAACTGATCTGAATAACGTCGAGTTTGTACAAGTCACCCAACAAACCACACCATCGAAAACCCTTACCGATGTCGTTCATCCGATCGAGAGCTTAACATGGATGAGCCCCATCGTAGCTTATTTACAAACTGGGACACTACCAGATGATCCAAAAAAAGCACGTGCACTTCGTATTCGTGCGACCCATTTTATAATGGATAATGGAACTCTGTACAAGCGAGGATATTCTGCTCCACTGCTCAAGTGCTTGTTGGAAGATGAAGCTCGACGTGTCCTAGAAGAAGTCCCCGAAGAAATCTGTGGCACCCATCACGGGGCACAAGCACTCTCCTATAAAATACTTCGACAAGGTTATTATTGGCCAACTCTCAAGAACGATGCTGTCGGGTGGGTGCGCAAATGTCATAAGTGCCAAATATTTGCTCCCAACATTAACCAACACCCGGAGCTGTTGAAGTCGGTCTACAGTCCTTGGCCATTTGCGAAGTGGGGGATTGATCTTATCGGTCCTCTTTCGACGGCAAAAGGAAGTGTTAGGTTCGCGATATTAGCCGTTGACTATTTCACCAAATGGGTAAAAGCCGAACCCCTTGCGACCATCACTGAACAGAAGATGACCGACTTCCTTTAGAAATCCATCGTTTGTCGATTTGGAATACCTAATTCCATCATAACCGATAACGGTCGTCAGTTTAAAGGAAAAATATTCGAGACCTTTTGTGAAAACTACGGCATCAAACACTTTTCCTCGTCGATGTATCATCCACAAGCTAATGGACAGATTGAAGCCGTAAACAAGATTATCAAAAACGGCTAAAAAGCTCGACTTGAATCCGCAAAAAGATCTTGGCCTGATGAACTTCCCCACGTCTTATGGGCTTACCGCACGACACCTCAGAATTCAACCAGAGAGACCCCCTTTTCGTTGGCTTACGGACCGAAGCTATGGTTCCTGTTGAACTGGAGTCCCCAACATACCGAGTCACACATTTTTCCGAGGAAGTAAACTCAGATGACTTGAGAGCCAACCTTGACTTAATCGATGAGCTGCAAACGAAAGCTGAGATCAGGAATGCCGCATATAAATGACGTAGCGAGAAATACATTAATGCAAAATTTAAACCGCGATCCTTCGCCGTGGGAGACCTTGTTGTAAAAAGAGTCACTGGGGCCAGCACCAGTCCATTACAACCAAAGTGGGAAGGACCCTTCAAAATAAATCACGTGATCTCCAATGGCACTTACCGACTTGAGGACCCAAATGGTATCCCCCTCCAATATCCTTGGAATGCGACATTCCTCAAGAAATATTATCAGTAACTCAAGTCTTACAAGCCTGCTGGTTTGAAGAAATGGTGTACAAAGACGATTTTTGACAGACTCTTGTCTGGAAACACTTTTGTTGTCAATAAAAATTATGTGTCGGATCTCAATAAACTGTTCGACCATCGGACTCTTGAAAAATAAGTCCTCGTCGCTAAAGCTAAACTCTTTCAAACCCTAAAGTTGGTTTGATTTAGCTAACGCGATAAAGCCGGATACTTTCAAGCCCAGAAGATGGCTTGGGAAGGCTTATGCTCTATGACTTCAAATCCCGACGTTGATTTGATGAGCTAACAATAAAAAACTTACTCCCAAATCCTGAAGATGATTTGGGAACGTTACCATAAACATAAGTCCATTGCGACTCGACATGGGCCCAAGTCCATGGACGTCGGAAACAAAATTCACCGACGTCTCTATCAGTAAATGTACATGAATATGAAGTAAGGCAATAAGAATAATGACTTGGAATAAACTTTAGATGATCTCCACTATTCATCGTTTGATATTCCGAAGTCCATTAACTTCGTCATTTAACTAAACCGATTTGTTCTTATCCCAATAGATAAACATCTATAAATTTATGGGAGACAACATAAATGAAATCGGAAAAACATTTTCATTCACAATATAATCATTACAAATAGAAATTACCTACTGACATATTCTCAAACTAAAGATCAAAATACAAAGCAGTCAGGGAATCTTCTCTAAACTTTCTTTATCCACACCGGAAGACGACGCCTCTCCAGCAGCTGACGTCGAAGGCATTTCAATCTCAGCTTCGACCTTATCTTCATCCTCCAGATGCTTCAATAAGCTTTCTCCTGTATGTTGGAAAGCCTCATCCTCTTTTCTTTAAACTGCTGCAAGGACATCTCTCATAGTAATCATAATGACGTCGTCTTCGTGAACTACTTCGTCCTCGTCGGATGGAATGCGCTCGATCACCCATCCCTTTGCTTTAGCCTCATCTTCGGCTACCTTCCGTAGGGTAAAGCTGGTGATAGCGTCAATTAAATCATCGTCGGAGAGACTTCCAAGCACTTGCTCGACAAAGGCCTCAACAATGGCATCGACGCAGATGTCCGCCAAGTCCGACTTTGTCTCTTTCTCAATCTCTAGAACCATGTTAATAAAAGACCGACGAATAGCAGCCCTACGCTCCTCTGACAAGGGATCCATATCTAACTCAAGCATCCGACTTTCCCTTTGCTTGAGCAACCTATCGGCAAACTCTCGCATATCCTCGTCGGCTGGTATGTGAGCGCTCTTAATCCCGGAGTCAAGGCCATATTTCTCCAACTTTTCCAGCAGGAAAATTTGCAGCTCATCAAGAGTATAAATTCCCGCGTGGACTCGATCGATAACCCAACACAGAGTCAAGGCAACATTCAGCTCTAAATCCTTCTCTGTAATTACGACCTCACTGTCCGATCTGCTCTCGGAGCCCTTCTCAGCCTTCTTCCCAGCCTCGAGACCCTCTTGAAATTTAGCTCCGGCCGCAATTGCCATCTCCTCACGGAGTTTGGCCACCTTTGTTTGATGGACTTCTCGGCTGCGAATCAGTTCGACATCTTTCTCGGAGCTCAAGCCTTAGTTTTCGAAGCTTCTCTTCTTGCTCCTTCACCTTATCCTCGACCTTGGACAATTGGATCGACATAATATCATGAGCTAACATTAAGTTCTCCTTCTCAGTTTTCAGCGCATTGACCTCGACCTGCACCGCCTTCAATTACGCGTCCTTCTCTAAGACCGAGGTCGCGAACCGATTCTTCTCCGCCTCCAACGAAGCCACGGTCCCATCTTTCAAACATAGCTCATTCTCTTTCTCTCCGAGCTCTGTCGCATTGTTCCCATAACTTTTCTCTGCCACTATAAAGCTGACAAGTGCTCGTCCCAAACACGCCTTTGCAAAGCTGAATTTTTTGTTGCCGCGCAAGGAAGCGATTCCGACATGTGTCTTTGGGTCCCACAACATCAGAGGAACCTTGGCAGCCTCAACTGTCTCATTAGGAAACCGATGGTTATTAGGCAATTTTGGTTCATTAGCTGTCTGGAACATCAAGAACCAGGGCTCAAAGACGTCTTCAGGCAACTTTAATTCTGCAGCTTTTTTCTCATTAATCTTAAGGAACGAAGTCCTCAAGACTATTTCGGGTTCTTCTTCCTTGTCCTTGCTTGAACCGACGTCCTGCTTTTTCTTTGCTTGTTCCCCTTCCTGGGTCACAGCTCGTCTTTTACTACGACGACCCACTAATCTAGTGGTATGCTCCTCAGGCACGTCTTGTGAGACTTCGGTCTCTATAACCGGTTCATTCACTGGTACCATCTCCGATGTCACTTGCTGCGTCGTTTCTTAAATAATATGTGCGACACTTCCCGGTTGATTCTCCCTAACCGAATTGCTTTCGACGGCCGGACTCGGCTCTTTTCTGGTTGCCGATGACTCATTGGCAGAGCTCCGCGAACTAACCATTCTCTTCTTCCATGCCTTAAGCAGACTCATACGTCCTGCCATCTCGGTCGACCTCAAATTTTTTCCTTTACCGACTTTGTTTTTCAAATCGAAGTTGGGATTGCGTCTCCTGTACTCCTCGACTTCCACAGGATCTCGAAAACCGAAAAATCCAAGCAATGGATAATACACTGCGTGACAAGCATTTTTAAGTTACTATAGCGATAACCAAAATGAAATGTGGAGAAGAACAATGAATAAGAGACCGATATCCTTACCAGGTTTAAATGAGAAATCTAGAACTCCGGGTGACAAGCTCCAACCGAGAGTCCTTCACCAATCGTTGCTACCTTCGCTTGTTCGGAGAGAAGTTGAAAAGTTTATCTACGCGATTGTACAACTCACCTTCAAACTGTGGCTCTTTGCTTCCTTGCGGTTTGGCTACAAAGGTCACAAAAGGCCACCTGTTAGCGAAAACAAAACAAAGACAATCAATGACCTCAGATAAAAAAGGAAAGTGAATGCAACTTACAATATGCAGATTTAACAGCCGCCAGGATGCTCATTCCATTGGCTAAAAGGCCATTAGAAAAATCGGCGCACTGCCAATCTCCGCCAACCCACAACCACTCTTATTAAAATCCGTGAAGAGTATCGGGAGTCTCTGTTATCAGCTCACCGACCTTAACTCTTGGTTGAGGCTTACCGACAATGGAAAAAGTAATAAGTGGGTTTGAAACCTGTCTGTCCGGACTCTTCCAAAAAGTAAACATACTCCTCATCTCGCTCGCCGAGGGCAGGTCCCACTTCTTCTCGGCTAGAAACACTAGTAAACCTATGACCCGTTTCCAAGAATTTGGAGCAATTTGACATAGGCTCAATTCCCAGTTCCGCAAGTATTCAGTGATTATACGCGACAAAGGGAATCATAAACCTGACCTCAAGCTTTCGGCAAACACACCTATACATCCCGTTGGAGGGCACGTAATTCTCTCCCCAGGATACGGCGCAAATAACTTTACTATCACAGGAACCCGAATATCATTTCGTAACATCACGATGTCTGCATCGGTTAATATACTTGTCTCGCCGTGAAAATCTATATCGGGATCCGGCCATCTCCTTACATGTCGTCTCCAATATTCTGGTTGATCTACGACATTCTTCTCTACCTTCTTATCTCCCTCTGTATCATTTAACCGGATATTAAGGTGTTCGACAAACGCCGGATCCCATCGATGGTACTCAGCCAATAACTCCATCTCTCCGGAGTGCACCATGTTAATCATCATAACATTTCGCTCACTATCGCTCGACGACGCCCACGATAAACTCATGATTCAACCAATTTGAAATGCATCAAACAAATAAAGACAGATTCGAAAAGATGATTCTTACCACATGAGGAAATCGCAAGTTCGAGTAAAATCGCTGTAAGAATTCAAAAGACGGGCGGGTGAATTGAGGAAGATAAAAGATCGAGAGATTGAATTACGAAGAAATGAAGGGTAAATCGAATTCCAGACGCAGAGCGCTATTTATTCTCTACCCTAGAAATAACCGTTAAAGGCAAAAAGAGGGGCGCGTGCACTCCACTTTTGTTTTCCGCGATTAAATGTGTCAGTTGGGAAGTGCGTCTGTCATTAATGGCTATGTGGTCTGTAAGATTTAGCCGTTAATCTGTCAGCAACCGTTGCGCTGGGCAAAAGTAGGGACGCGTCATTTCAGCTCCAGATTTTCTTCCCACGTTCTAAGTATTAAGACGTCGGATTATCATTAAAAAAACCGGCATGATCAAACTGAGGAAGATGAAGTCCTAATTATTTTCTACAGCTTTAATACCCGTTCTTTCCCAAACGCCCATTAATGCTGGGGGCTACCTTGTTGACATATTTTTCGATAAACCAAAATTAGCGGGGATTATTAACATAAGACACGCTTTGAGAGACTCATGATCCAACGACTACGGTGAAGTGAGACCATGTCGGTTGCGACGTGAAAAGAAACCGATGAACGGTCATCGACTTACACGCAAAGAACATCACCTTTCCTCCTGTAACCGTCGTCTCTTGCCAGTTAAAGCTCAATCCACCGATGTCCACAAAAGATAAATCACCGACATTCAAAAGCGGTGACAACTTAGCCCGTCATCATGACTGTCGACCAGGTGGCGAGCAATTGATCCAAGTGGCAAATGACCGCCTTTGACTTCCCCCCCGCATTAAATGCGATCACACCTACCTCGTATGGTGGGTCTCCGTTCTATAAATAGCAGGATTGGCCCTCAGAAAAGACACTTGGGGACCCTCATTAGCATTGTAATGTAACCTGGAAGGAACACGATAAATAATCAATAAATTTCGACGTCACCCTTGCATGTAACCGATTTCATTTCTGTTCGTTACACTTCATCTAGTGCATTAATCGTTCAGTAAACTTTATGTAATATCGTTATCAGTTCCTACATAGCAACAGCTAGAATGAGATGTTGGGATCTTAAAGTAATGGGCAAGGTGAAACACTTTATATGGTCGTGTTTCTATGATATTCATGTTAGCTTGAAATTTACAAAAGAGAGGGCTTCAAGTGGTTACTATCTGCAGGATATGTGGTGTGGATGTGGAAGCTCAAGAACAAATCTTATTCATGTGTAGCAGAGCTAGACTTGCTTGGCAGTTAGCACCAGTGAAGTGGAACAGAGTACAACATGAGCATCTGACTTTTAAAGAATGGTGGTGGTGGATAAGCACTATGAATTATAAAGAGACATCAGAAGACAAGATCCAATTATCCAAGTATATTTTGTGGTGGTTATGCAGGGCAAGGAACCTTTGGGTGTTTGAACAACAATGGAAACCGAAGATGTTGATTATCATGTCATCTATGAGAGATTGGCTCGACTACTAAAACATCAATTCGAGAGAATAACAGAGGTACAAAGAAGATAGTCTAGGTCTAGTGTCAGTGGTCTGTCTTGTTTATACTTTCTGTTTTCAGTTTTATTTGTTTAAGCTGTCTTTGATAGTAGACAAGAGCTGTTGTTGTGGTTGTTGTATTACTGATCTTGATGCTTGAGGATAGTAGTTGGGGTTTCATTGATACGTTGATTGTGTTGGTTAGGCATCATTGTTGCTTGTCCTCCCAGTTACCCAGGATTTGGGGGTTTCCTTTTGTACATTGCCTTTTTTTTGGCTTATTAATGGAGTTATTATGTCGTCGAAGAAAAAAAAAATGAGTTTTCATTGATTTTTTTTTTTATTTGAGTTTATAATCAATCACACTCTTTTAACATCGAAACATTTTCTAATACCTTCCATTAAATAGATATTTGGTTTTCATAGTCATAGAAGAGTAAATACATGTACAAGTGGTACCTTTTGTATAATAACCCTTTATTCTTTTGAAGATTTGTTGGATTCCCGTAAATATATTTGTCTGACCTACACATTCATGATTATTTTTCTAGCAATATATTTTTTATTTTGTTTGCTTAATTACATACATGATGATTTTTCTAGCAATATCTTTTTATTTTGTTTGTTTTACTTTGTTGGAGTTTCTTGTTACCGTACGTGGTACGTTGAATAAGATTTGTGATTGAGTTTTCCTTTTTCTTTATACATATTTATATTATATGTTTATAAATGAGAATGGTTGTCAATGAGAGAAAGAAAGTTAATTTCTAGCCACAAGCTATAGTAAATCTAATGGGGGGATCAACAACCAACAATATACTAAATCAAGGTCAGATGATATTCTCTTGGAAAAATAAAAGTTGAAAAAATTCACATGCTATCGAAGGTTTGGATCTCACAATTTTCTTCTACGAAGCTTGCAGGAGTTATATATATAGAAAGAAGAGATTATAAGAATGAATGATAGTGAAAGAAATAATAACAACCTTATATCATTGTATCCATCAAAACAACAATTTCGATCAAGTCAAATTTTATTAATGTCAGTCAAACGTGTTGTGGCAATCTCGTAAATAAGTGGTCATATTATGGTCAAATATATGCATTTGACCACTCATAAAGCGTATTTGGCCATTAACAATACCTAGTGGACCCCACCACAATTAATAATAACCCTAATTTTACTCACTCACACCCAAACACTCACTGAACACACACGCAAACACGTACCCTGCTCTCTCTCTCTCTCTCTCACACACACACACACACACACACACACATAGATAGAGAGTTCCGGCTACCAGTTCGCCACATCGCCTCCGCATTCTGCAACCAGCCAGCCGTTGGCACCCGCATTTCGACCGCCAGAGCTTCGCCGTGCAACCTCCCTCCGTCTGTACCTGCCTAACCTCTGCCATCCGACGTTGGCCACCAGTCATGTCGCAGATGACAAGAGCCTAGCCGTTGCAACTCAACCACAACAAACAGTCGGACGTTGGAGGCGAGACACACGGGAGACGTTGCAAAAGCCGGCGGCGAGACACACCACTTGCCGGCCGCGTCAGCTCTAGCCCGTCGCCACTAAAACGTATCCTCCACAGCCCGCCACTCCCGTCGCGGAGAGAATGCAGTAGAGATGCTGAATTTTGAATTTGGGATTGGGGCCTCATTATGAGAATTTGATATGTTTAAGGGACTTAATAACAATTTATGAAAGTTTAACATATTATAATTTAGTTCATGAGTTGAATATGTAATTTATTAGAAATTTATAATTGCACAATATTGTTCAATGCATTGCACATCATTGTTCAGTGCATTGTAATTTATTAATAGCTTAATATACATTTATATAGTCCGGTCGTTGGTATTTCAGTTATTTTAAAAAAGAAGGCCGAAATCGAACTGAAATACCCAAACTTTTAATAGAAAAAAGTCGTTAACCGAATTGACACATGATATTTTGGACCGATTTTTTCGGTTAGGCTGCGATCATTTTAGTTTTTTTATTTAATTTTTTTGTTGAACTTTGCATACCCTCACTATAGATGCACAATGTAAAAAAATAAAATCCATACTAATCATATGACAAATGCATAAATGAAATCAAAATTAATTAATATGAAAATGCATCATAAAACCGAATTAAATAGGTTACTTGTTCGGTTAACTGAATTAACCAAAACAACCGAATTAAATTATTATTTATATTATAAAATCTTGTTTATTAGTATTCTAATATTTTGATTTATGGTTTTATATATTCTTTTTGGTTGAAAAAAAATGTTTTTATATAAAAGAAAAAAAATTTGTATAGTTTGGTTGGTATGGTTATTTTGGTTATTTTGAAATAAAGCTGGCATTGAACCAAAAGAACAATAACTTTAAAGGTAAAACGGATAATCAAACTGACATATAAAATTCGAACCCAAAATAGTTCGGTCGCCAAAGTGCAATTTGACAGATTGCAAACTGCATAACACTAATGTGCAATTGAACTCGAAGTGTAAATATATTTTTATGAATATGTATTTAATATTATAATTTTTTATTTAATATTTTATAAAAAAATTCGATTGAACAAAAATAATATATAATATAAAATAATATTTTGTATACATTCGGTTATGTTATTATTATTATTATCATTATTATTATTATTATTACTATTATTATTATTAATATTATTATTTTGTAAATAAAGTCAAAACCGAAACGAATTAACCAAAACTTTAATATTTGTGAATACGCACGTTGTTATGTTCATGTGCATCCTCGAGCACATGAATGTGCATTTGGTCAAACTCTATATTATTGGGCATTCTGCAGTGCGAACTTTTCTTTTATGTGCAAATCCAAATTAAGGCTGAACCGAAATAATTGAATTTTTTGGTTGGTTAATCATATTAACCTAAATAATAAAACCAAATTATTTATATTTTAAATATATATTTAATGTTTCAATATTTTATTTAGTATTTTATATTATTATTTATTGAAGAAAAACATAATATATATATATATATAAATATATATATAAATTTTTGTGTATTTTCTATAAATTACATATTTGACCGTGAGCTAAATTGAAATAATAAAAACTCTTGAAATTTAGTTAATTATAAATTTGACCTATAAACTAAATTGTAATTTAGTTAAAATTATTAATATTGCAAATAAGTCCCTGTTACTTATCTAACTTTTAAAAATAAGGTCCTCCAAATACACATCCTCCTCTTCTTGCTGTCGATGAAGACCTAGACGATGTAACGACCACCATCGTCATTGGCGTGAAGAACCAAATGATGTAGAAGTCACAACCGCTGGCGGAATTCGCGTCGTCGTTCTCATGGTGTGGTACTTCCGACTTATATCACCGTATTTCCGCCTCTGCCACGCTGAAGAGGCTGACAAGCACTTGCAAGATCATGGCGTCAACGAGGCACGGATTGGCCATTGAAACCACTAGCCAATCTTCTCAGCCATCGTCATTGTCGGGAATACCTCATAGATTAGTTGGGGATTTATGGTTTCCAACGGAGGATCAGAAGAGCGACGACTTGCCGGAGTGCCGACAGTGGGCAAAAGTCGCCATTGAATGTGTTCGGCGACCGGAGGGAAGTTGGCAGAAGTCAAGACTATTTTTATGTGTTTGTGCGTGTGTATTCTCACAGGTCTGTGGCAGCGACAGAGGCCATCCAATGGTAGCAGAAATCGGCCAGTGGCGACAGAAGCCGGCTGGTGGCGGTTGTAGCGCCCCGTTCTTTTATTAAAAGCATAGCTCGGTTTAAATAAGTAAGCATAAATATATATTTATTTAATCATTCATATACACTTTAATCTTATAACCATATTATGATTATTATTATCATATCTTTTAATTTAAGGGTTAATTAACCTAATTAGTATTAGTAAAATATATTAATTAAGGAGGGAAAGAAGGTAAAAGTCAGGACTTACCTTATTAGCAAGAGATAGATTTGGTCAAGACCAAACTCTCCCATGTATCTGTCCCAATTGCACTTTCTCTCCCTCACCATATATTGGCCGTTTCAAGACCTTAGAAATCCCGAAGATTTCAACATAATTAATACATTAATTCAACCCAAGTTAACACATTTAATGCAAGTTTTTTTGGGTAAGTGGAAAGGCATTGAAGTTTGTAAAAAGAAGGAGACTGGGAAAAAACTTCATTTCTTCGGCCCCTCTCCCCTTATCTCTCTCGCCTCTTGCAGCAACAATAGGAGGATTTCTCCCCAAAAATCATAAATCAATCTTTCTTGACCGAGCAGACAAACTGGTGACCAAAAAGTATCATATTTTTTGGAAAGATCTCCTCAGCACGACGGACCCGAGTGCACCAGGGTCAAGAGTGTTGGGATCGGTGAGGATCTCGTTATGCACAAATCACGAATTCAATAGCAACACTAAACCGAATAGATCTAGGGGTTTAGAGTCGAACACTTACAACTTAAAATTCACAGATTCTGAGACGTTGTAGATTACCGTTGGCGGAAAACATCTGATATCAAAATCCGTTGAGCATCCGAATTCTTCTCATCATACTCAAGAAGTTCACGGGATGAGAAGGCCGGGAGCACGCGGGTTGCGTCGTGGTCTCTAGGAGCAACTCGTGCGACCACGTTGGTCTGCAGGTGGAGGACGACGTCGAGCGGGTGCATGCGGTGGTCTCCAGAGAGCGGGGTCGTCGCAGCTGTATGCGGGCTGCATCTCGTAGGCGGCGTCGGCGGTCGTGGTCGGCGGCGGCTCACGGATATCGACGGTGGTCGACAGCGGGTTCCCGGGGTAACAATATATATTAATCACGGGGTCTCGGTACCTCGGGATCTTATATTGTATATCTCGTACACCTCTTCAAATTGTACCGATAAAACAATAAGACAAAAATCAATCTCGACTATAGGAACTAGAGAGAGAGTATGAGTGAGGTGGCCAATCATGTTGCGCGATAGGTTTTCTACTCTTCTCTTATGTCTCAGTCCCATGAGCTTAGTGATGTATATATAGATCTACAGTATGGATCCTAAAGAGATGAGGACTAGGGCGTCAAAAGAATTGGGCCTAACTGTGAGCCAAGCCCACTCTTGCCAATACTTAAATAATATTTTGGTCCACTGGCGATAATATTATTGAACTCCCTTATCCTCCTCAAAATTATATTTGAGACTCTAATTATAATTACTCAAATTATCTCTCCATGTTTAAGATATAATGTCCATTAATTAATTCAATTACTGATAATCAAGAATTAAACAATATATTAGTATACCAAAGTTAGTGCTCGTTCATCACATTATTATTATGCCGAAACATAATCCACCTGTAGGTTTTAGCATAACATCCTTCATGAACTTATTTTGGGGACATCATCAAACTGTCGCACACGGTGACTGTGAATATTCTAACAACAAATCGTACATGCAGTACTATTACCTAAAAGATCTGGAATGTTAACCCAACTAAATGAATATCACTTTTTGTGAATCAAAGCAATAGATACTACACGCACATGCCTGTTTATATGTTAGGGTTAAGAGAACACAGTAATTAACCGAGACTAAGTTTGTTTATGACGATCAATATAAAACAAACTACTACTCTCTGGGATCTTGTCCAATACATAAATGTACTAGTGCAACTAAGCAGTCAAGATCAACTATACGATTGACAAACAATCGTTCTGATGGTTTGTTCATTTCCATCTAGGTTGTTAACTAACAATTATTATATTGCAAGTAACTGATAAAATGATCTTCTGTTCACCCGCTAATGAACTATTTTATCTAAGTGCAAACCAACAAAAAATAGAACTTGTTTAATCAAACATAATTCTCATTCAACAAAGATAAAGTGTAATATCATGCAAAGACAAATTTTCAATATATAACACCACAAAGAGGAGGCCATTCATGGCAAGGGCAGACCCTTGCCTAGCGGCTGAAGCAAGACTCTGGCAATATGAGAGTGACCATCCTTCCAGCGCTGAGATTTTTCAGAGAGACGAGAGCAGGCGAGTGCGGGTGATGGAGTGTCGTTCCCATAGCCGAGCCAAGTTTCGACGACCCAAAAATTGATATTTTTTGGGTCGATTTTCTCCTTCGACCGATGAACGTTGAACCCTCGAAGCTCAGAAATATTCAATTATAAGTTCACGTTTTCATGTTAGTTGAATCCAAGTCGTAAGTTTGAAAAAAATCAAGTATATCATGCTATGTGGTTCGTTGTTATTTGAAAGTCGTGCCTTTATTTTCTGTTTCAAGCCGAATTGAAAAATCCGAGCTTCTTTCATGTTGAGTTCATCGTTTGAATATAGGGGCTGGACTTATTTAGTTTTTCGAAAATCTGAAGTTAGTCGTGCCTTGAGTTGTTGTTTCGTTTTTCGAGCCAAATCTTAATTTTTGTATATTCTCTAGCCTCTGAAAAATTATATTTTTTCATAGATATTGCGAGTTTCGAGCCCCGGTTGCCGAGGAATTGAACACTGTCGAAAATAGCCGCCAACAACGTTATTCCCATCCCTTGTTTTCCAGCTTTACTCTCAGCCTTCAGCCAGATCGTAGGCTTAGGGGTTGGCGCCCAGCAGTGGGGCCCAGGCGACGATGGCCTATTCGTCCGCAACCCAGGAGAGAAGTCAGCGTGAGAAAGCCTAGAGCGCGATCCGCTTGCATGACCCATGAAACTCCACGACCAAGTATCCGTTCTCAGTGGTCGGCCCGCGTTCAGCCCGCGCGTGCCCGCATCTCTACCTGCTGCAGCCCGTGTGTCAGCCTGGTGGAAATAAATTTGTCATGTGTGTCTTTGGATTTAAGGAAAGTACCTATTTATAGGTGTAGGAGAGAGAACCCTACTAAATTTAAGAATCGTAGGACTCGATTTGTTTGGTCCGTGATGATCCACATAAGATCTTGTAAATCTACTTAAATCTTCCAAGACCTTCTAGAAGATATATGATTTATTTACCAAGAAATAGGATTTGACACTTGGAAATATTTGATTTGTCGAGAGTTAAAAAATTAAAATATCAATTAATTAATAATTTAAATTTTTGAATTAAATATGTGAAAATTCCTAAAATACAAATAAAAAATATGATTTGATCTTTAATAAATTAATTTCCACGTGGCGCTGACCACAAATTTTATGCATCTACTGTGACCAAACTTCTTGTATGGGCTTTACCTTCGGTGGGCTGTGTCTTGGGAAATTTTAGGCATAACATTACTAAACTAAACACACCTACAAACTACAAAGTACTAATCTACGCTCCCACAGGTGGAGAATGCTAACTCCAAAATTGGAGAATAAAAAACACCAATCAAAACAAAAACATAGACAAGCACATTAACTATACTAAATACTAGAATAAGCCTTCCCCAACAGCCAACAGTTGCTCTCCCCACGAAAGACAAGACCACGACCTAACAGCAGAATCTGAAACTCTAACCGTAATTGACATGGCTATGGCTAACAATAAACAGCCACACCTCGAACTGGATCCCCATTCCACAAAGGTCACTCAAGGAGCACCCGGAGCCCAACACCTAAACACTCCCCCACACAACTCCAGAAACTGCATCAAAACAGGAGAAAAAAGGACACCCCACCGGAGAAAGTATGTCAACCCAACCCCAGGGAAATCAACAGGACGACAAGGAGAGAGAAGGTATCGGAGCGACCCCCACACCATTTAAGCGAAAAGACAATACTGCGCCTTAGCCACCGTGTCATCAGAACGGCCACCACGGCTATGCTAGTGTTATATACTGAAAGCTTGGCTTTGGATGATATTACACTTTTACCCTTTATGAATGGAAAACATGTTATATTAAACAAGTTCTACGTTCTGTTGTTTTGCATTGGATAGTATGGGTCATCATCGGGCAGACTGAAGATCATACTATCAGTAACTCGCGAAACAAGAATAATGGTTCAAAATCTAGATGGACATGAACACCCCAGCAGAACAGTTGTAGTGTCAACTGTATAGTTTGTCTTGACTGATTAGTTGCACTATTACATTTATGTATTGAACAGGATCCTAGAGAGGAACAGTTTGTTTTATAATGATCATTGTAAACGAACTAGGCCTCGGTTAATTACTGCGTACTCTTAACCCGTAAGATATTAAATAGACATATATGTGTAGTACTCATTACTTTGATTCACATGGGTGAGGCTTAGTGAACTGGGCCAATAGACCCTCTGTCTTGGGTAATATTGCTACATGTAGAATGTGTTGTTATGATATTTACGGTCACCATGTGCGTTAGTTTGATGATGTCCCCTGAGTGAGTTTATGAAGGAATGTTATGCTAAACCCTGCAGGTGGATTAAATTCCGACATAATATGAATGTGATGAACGAGTGCTAGCTTTGGTGAAATAATAATAAATTAATTAATTCTTGATTGTCAGTAATCGAATTTATTAATGGACATTATATCTTAAACATAGGAAGATAAATTGAGTAATTATTATTGGAGTCTCAATTGTAAATTGGGCTAGGAAAAGGGAGTGCAATAATATTATGTTGGTTGACCATTTAATATTATTGAATTATTTAAAATAAGTGGGATGACCCATAAGTATTTTAATTAATTAAGGAGCTCTTCTCCTAATCTTCTAAGGGTCCCTACTGTAGCTTTATATATACATCATTAAGCTCATGAGAAGAACTCTCATAATCTCTCATCTATACGCACGCCATCTCTCCCTCTCTCTCTCTCTCTCAGTTCCCATTCGAACTTTGTCTTCTTCTTGTTGCACCAATGGTACAAGTTGAAGAAGGGTGTACTGAGATATATAGTAGAAGATCTGTAGGTAAACCGAGACGAAATATATTTTATCGTACAGAATTAACCGGAGGTCCGATCAAGGAGTGCAACATACTCAGACGACCGTCTCAATGAGATCTTTCCATCTCCACTGAGATCGCCGCCGTCCGATGCTGCACGCGCCCTCACGTGCCGTTGGAATGTCCCAGACTGTAAGTTACACTTTCATCCGTTTTGTACCCGTTTGATCCAGTTTTCGATCTGATCTTGTTCGTGCAACCCTAAGACATGATTTGCAGTCAACTATTCATTGGTGTGCTATGTACGATCATCAAGATCAGCCAGATCGCCATAAATTTTAAGCCGTAAGTTTTCTACGCAAACCTTTAGATCCGTTGCGCATAGGTTTACGTTTTGCTATTGAATTCGTTATTTGTACATAACGAGATCCTTATAGATCCCAACAAGTGGTATCAAAGCACTTGGTTTAATTTGTTTTGTACAAGTTCGAATTTTTACGACTTTATTTGTCAAGAAGTGTTCAAACGCAGCCATATATTGGACTATATTTGCATAACTCGATTTTGCAAGAATTAGTTTAATCCACTATTATGGCCAACTATGTGTGTTTGATGAATGTTGATGAATGTGATGTATGGTTTTAAATTTATTTTTAAAGCCTCGGGCTTGTCGAGGAATTGATGGATGAATGTTTGTAATAATTATTCGCTCGGGGTTAACCGGATGGATTTAGTTATTTGTTTAGAAGAACATGTACATCCATTCGTTGGATCTAGGATCGGATTATGTATTTTTGTAAATTATATTTTTCGTGTTGTAATCGTGGATTAATTGTCGTGAGATTACAAGAGATCAACGAGCCTCGAAAATCCAACATGACCGGAGCCTAGAGAACACGCACAGCTCGCGCGATTTAAAAAAAAAATAAAAACATTCCGACCACCGGCGGCGGCGGTCGGCCGCGGTTCGGCGGCGGGCAGTTGCTGAGGTGGAGAGGATTACTTGATGATCAAGCAGTATGATATCTACAAGGATTCTGCTGCAGTGGGAACTCCAGTTGAACAGGAAAAAAATATACAAGGTTTCCTTGTTTAAGGAGACTCACTATTTAATAGTCATAATAGTGAATTTATTTATTTATTTATTTATTTAAATTCATTATGCCATTAATTATTTATGCATGATAATTTAGAATTGCCTAAATATTCAAATAAGTAAAAATCCTCATTTAAATTATACTAAGTTTGAGAAGGAATTTTAAATTATAGCTAATTATAAAATTCCAAAGGCCTCCATTTCTAATTTGTCGGTATATCAATTAATTGCGGTATGGGCTCCCCCACGGGTGACATCACTAAAATTAATTGTATGAAATTACCAGGGCAAATTTCTAAAATTAGACGGTTAGAGGAAAACTTAATTGAGAGTACGGGCCTCCCCACGGAGGACGTATAATCTTTTTCGTCCAACCTTAGGACCAAGAAATGAGATTCACTTAGAATGCGATTTATTTATAAACTCCCCACGGGGTCCCTGAATTTATTGCATGGCCAAGTGGGGACCGATTATTAATTTCGTTTGTCATGAATTTGGTTTTGACTTATGGAAATTAATGGGCCTTAGAAAAGCCCCTCTCTTGCGAATGTTGAGTAATAGGGCGATCTACGTAGCATACTTACTCTCGGTGCTTTGAGATGTCAGTGATTTTAAGTTAATGTTGTTTTGAGGATATCAATATTAACAGTTAAATTCAAAAGAGTTTAATCTATAAAATTAGTTCATATTTCTCAGGCTATATTCATCATGTCGTTCAATCCGTTATATGTCATTCTAAAAGAAAACAACTTATTGGCCCTAATTACACTGATTGGAAGAGGAACTTAGACATAGTGTTGACAGCTGAGGGTTATAAGTATGCTATCACTGAGGCTTGCCCGGCAGAGCCCGCGACTGATGCTCCTGATCAGGAGAAAGAGGAGTATGATCGGTGAAAAAATGCTGATGAGATGGCAAAGTGTTACATTCTGGCATCTATGTCAAATGTTCTTCAACATCAGCTCTATGAACACTGCGGCAGATATGCTCCTCAATCTCAGGAATCTGTTCGGACACCAGTCTAGGGCTTCTAGGCAAGAGGCTATGAGTGCTCTGATGACTATGCGTATGGCCAAGGGCACACCCGTAAGGGAACATGCCCTCAGGGTTATGGCGCTTCTCAATGAGCTTGAGGTTATGGGAGGTTTTATCGACGGGGAAACCCAGGTTAATATTATGCTCCAATCTCTGCCGAAGAGCTTTGATCAGTCCCGGTTGAACTATAACATGCACAAGATGCATATGGCTCTTCAGAACTGCTAGCAGAGCTTCAGTCGGCAGAAGCCTTATTCACTCAGGCGCCTCACTCACTGGTCGCCGAGCAGGATGGACCTTCCAGGCCTAATAAGGGCAGGAAGAGCAAGAAAGGCGAAGGTGCATGATGCTCCGGTTGCTCTTTGACTGGCCCCTCATGCAGTGGTAAAGAAGCCGAAAGGTAGATGCCACAAGTGCAATAAGTCAGGACACTGGAAAGTCGACTGCGCTCTTCTCAAAAAAGGTAACTCTCTCGTTAATATAGTAGAAACATGTTTAGCGGTTGTATCTACCAGAACCTGGTGTGTAGATACTGGAGCCACTGATCATGTCTGCAATTCTTTGTAGCGGTTCCAGGAAACCCGACGGCTTAGGAAGGGCGAGATCACCGTCTACATGGGCGAAGCTTTGAAAGTGGCACCTATTTCACTTGGAGACGTTACTTTATCTTTTGATAGTAGTATTTTAGTTTTAAGACATTTCCTTTATGTTCCTAGTTTTAGAAAGAACCTTTTTTCAGTTTCTAAACTGGTTATGGATGGTTTTTTATTCACGTTTGATGATATGCTTATTATTCGTTATGGAAAGAGTTTCATATGTTCTAGTTCATTAGTTGGAAATTTGTATGTTTTTAAACCAAACTCTCCCACACTGGAACAAACTAAATTGAATAATGTTGTGACTAAAGCTAATAAGAGGAAGGAATCTTTGAGTATGAATCAAGAATATATTTGGCACCTTAGACTTGGACACATTAACATTAGGAGGATTAAAAAGTTACTGGCCAGTGGACTCCTTGGTCCATTGGAAGAGTACTATCCAACTTGCGAATCATGTCTGAAAGGTAAGATGGCCAAGAGGCCGTTTACGGAAAAGGGGTATAGAGCCAAGAAGTGCTAGGATTGATTCATTCTAATTTATGTGGTCTGATGTCAATCCAGGCTAGAGGAGGTTTCGAGTATTTTATCTCATTTATAGATGATTATTCGAGATTTGGATACATTTATTTGTTGCACCGCAAGTCCGAATGCATTGAGAAATTCAAGGAGGATCGGGCAGTTGTGGAGAAGGTACATGGTAAAAGTATCAAATCACTTAGATCTGATCGAGGTGGTGAATACCTCTTTAGAGAGTTCAGGACATATTTATTAGAAGCTGGGATTGAATCCCAATTGACTGCACCCAACACGCCCCAACAGAACGGGGTTGCAGAGCAAAGAAATAGGACTCTTATGGAAATGGTTAGGTCAATGATGAGTTATTCTAGATTACCAAATTCGTTTTGGGGTTTGGCTCTGGAAACGACAGTGTATGTTCTGAACATGGTTCCTTCAAAGTCGGTAGAATCTACTCCTTATGATATGTGGAAAGGGCGCAAGCCCAGTTTCTCACAGTTTTGAATATGGGGTAATCTTGCACACGTGTTAGTGCAGGAAGCTGGCAAGTTGGAGAAACGTTCAGAAGCACGAGTGTTTGTTGGCTATCCCAAGAAAATGAAAGGTGGATTATATTATGTCCCGAGGATCAGAAGGTGATCGTCAGCATGAATTCTAGATTCTTAGAAGAAGACTATATTATGAATCACAATCCCGCCAGTATACTAGTCTTGGAGGAGTTATGGGGAGAAGCCGATAGTTCCCCATCGAGTGCGTAAGTAGATACATCACATAATACTGCAACACGTAACACTTAGAGTGTACCAGTGCAAACAGTAACTCATCGTAGTGGGAGGGTTTTTCAGTTACCCGACCAATGGATAGGTCTTAGAGAGTCTAAGGGCTTATTTCTAAGAAACCTAGAATCGGACCCAAGAACCTACAACGAGGCACTCCAAGATAAAGATGCAGATTCATGGAAAAGTTGCAATGAATGCTGAAATAGGGTCTATGGACTCTAATCAGGTCTGGGATCTTGTAGAACCACCCGATGGGGTACGACCCATCGGATGCAAGTGGATCTACAAGAGAAAGAGAGGATCAGATGGAGAGGTGCAAACCTTCAATGCTAGGCTTGTTGCGAAAGATTATACCCAGATTGAGTGTATAGATTATGATGAGACCTTTTCGCCAGTAGCTATGCTTAAGTCCATTCAGATTCTCTTGGTTGTAGCCGCTCATATAGATTATGAGGTCTGGCAGATGGATGTCAAGACGACTTTCCTTAATGGAAACTTTCAAGAAGACATATATATGCAGCAACTAGAGGGATTCATTGCTGAAGGTCGTGAGCATCTAGTGTGTAAGCTTAATCGGTCCATTTATGGATTGAAGCAAGCTTCAAGGTCTTGGAACATTCGGTTCGATGAGGTGATCCAGTCGTACAGGTTCACTCAATGTTCGGATGAGCACTGCGTGTACAATAAAATCAGTGGGAGCGTAGTGGTGTTTCTTGTGCTGTACGTGGATGACATACTTCTTATTGAAAATAGTAAGAAGAAGTTGTCAAACGTAAAGGTGTGGTTGTCTAAGCAGTTTGATATGAAGGACTTAGGAGAAGCGGGACACATTCTTGGTATTAGGGTCGTTCGAGACCGTAAGAAGAGAATGTTGTGCTTATCCCAGTTTTCATACATAGATACTGTCTTGGCTAGGTTCAGCATGCATGATTCCAAGAAAGGTACTTTACCTTTCAGGAAAGGAATCCCTCTCTCTGAGGAGATGTCTTCTTAGACGTCTCAAGAGATTGAGGACATGACAGTTCCTTATGCATCGGCAGTAGGTAACACCTCGTTTAATTTAAAGGATTTACCAAATTTATTTATAAAAATTAAAGGTAATTTTTCGCAAAAAGTCAATTTAAAACCTTAAAGTTCAACGGGTGCCACTGGACTACCAAATCTTTTTTTTTTCCAAGACATCAAATTCTCATTAAAAACGCCAAATGGCAAAGTACACGAGCAAAGCCCGAATCCTGGGTAACTGGGAGGTTACAATATCACCAATATAACCTACACGACAATCAGCTCGCAACGCGAGAATACACCACAAAACACAACCAACCAACTACAAGACAACTAACAAAAAGGGAGGACCCTCCCAACAGGAGAATACTCTAGTGCGCTCCCAACAGGAGAATAAAGGTGCAAATCAAATCACACATATGATCAAATATAAAAACATGATCAAACATTATCAAACCATCATTCGAAATAATATAACACGTCATATCATAGTTTCCAAAATGCCATAAATGTTCAAACCAGTATTCACATCAACCTAGTTCGAAATCCAACCAAACCAACAAGTATCGAATTTCAATGGCATACAATTAATAATGATAACATCAAAGCGGAAGCATAATAATAATCAGAACATAATAATCAAGCGGAAGCACAAGTTAAAAACAAGCAAAACAAAACCACCACTCGCCCATCCTTCTACCACCGCCAGCCACACTCAACCTGAAGAAAGGAAGAGGAGATAGAGAAAAAGAATGGGGGTGGACAAAACCACTATGCTCATCATTACCGCACAGTATATCCCGCATAAAGATTCAAAACCATCAATAAAGTATGAATAGAATCTAAGGTCTAACTCCCTACACGGCCCTATCGCAAACCTCTTATGTACATACAACAACCTTACGATTACACATCGGCAAGGAAGTAACCGGAAACCTCCCATCCCGGCTCGACAAGGCTAAGGGAACCTTTCCAGGAGACAGTGGAGTTGTTTTCTGAAGACACTGAAAACAAATAAGGCCTTTAGCGAGTGATAATTCAGCAAACATTCATTACGAAGAAGCAGTCAAAAACTGGGAATATGCAACTGGACGGACTTCAGTAATTGCTAGATAAAGAGAGTTACATACATGCTTTTAATAAGATTCAATAACCACATGACAGATAACTCAAATATCTAAAACTTTGCTGAAAATCACATTGGCAAATAAGGACATTTTCAATGATTTTAGACACAAAACATTTGATTCATCTAATCTGCCAGAGACTAACATGTGATATAAACAACACCTCATTTTTTGTCATCTAACTCATGCTACAGACCTCCAAATGACATGATTCTTGCATTCTTAGAAAGCTAAGAAATAAGGCTACAACTTTAATTTAGAACACATGAGAAGATAAGGTAATTAAGATAGTGTAAAAGCAGTTAACATTTAAAATCAGTTTCTGCCAAAGTACAAAACCCTATCTCATGCATATCTACATTCATATGAACACAAATCGAGCTACAAACAACATATCAGCATGAACCTTATCTCATTAGAAAGCTAAGAAATATACCTATAATTTATATGAAGATAACAAACTCATTTGAGCACATTAAGATACCATAAACGGGTCAAACATTTAATGGTACATGCTGCCAAGTTTCAGGAAAACTGCTTACGCACTTCTTTTGAGAAAATCATAACTCACTCGATATAGAATGGATTTTAAAAATACCAAAGCCCAAAGAAAGCTAACATGATAAAATACAATTTATATGCAGAACACATTTTCATAAAACAAGTTATTTATGATCATAACAGAGGAACAACAGAGACCGTGAAAACGTGATTTATCATGCAAACTGGGAATAACTTTAACTTCTAGCATGCTTATATACACTTAAAACACTGAACATATATAGCATAATCATACATCAATCAACTCCTCATCTCATTCATAACATGATTTTAAAAATAATTTGATCATGCCAACCTCTTAAACTTGAAGAAAATGCAAAAGAACTCGGGTATGCTCGTTGGTGATGTTCTAGACCTTGCTTGAACTTTGTGAGGTGATTGTTTCGGTTTTTTTGCTTGCTTCTTAGAAATTCTTGAACTTAATAATTCTATAGATGAATGAGGATTGAGGGAATGAAGTTATCTTGCTGAGGTTTACAAGGAACACTTGCTAAAACTCGAATTTACCACAACATGCACTCGGGAAAAATGAAACTTCACTCTTGGCATTTATCTTTGCTCTCGGTTTTTGTTGAACTTGAGGGAGAGTTTGGAATGGCTTTTTGTTGAGCTTTCTAAGGTAGAAATGAGGCATAAGAACATGACATGAGGGGACATAAGATTTAGATCCAATTTAAATCTAAATATAAATCTAATAATTTAAATACCATTTGCTCACATGATGAAAAAGAAGTAACATGGCTCTCTAACTCTTATGGATGAGTATGGATTCGGTTTTTGGTACTAAAAATGGCTGAAAATATTATTTATTAGGAGTTATCTTGGAACATGCTAAGAAAATGAGAATAACAAAATTTACGGAACCGAATTTGGACTATAAACGAATGGTTATTGTAAAACCAAAAATTCTAAA
This sequence comes from Striga hermonthica, assembly GCA_902706635.1. NCBI lineage: Eukaryota > Viridiplantae > Streptophyta > Magnoliopsida > Lamiales > Orobanchaceae > Striga > Striga hermonthica. The sequence goes on from CACSLK010000984.1 coordinate 19,925,732, forward strand.
ATTTTAGATTCTCTCTAAATAATTTAAATAGACTAAAATGGCTAAATAAATTTTCTCACTTCTTTGAACATTTTTAACTTAAATTTTTACGGATACTTAACCGTACTCGAGACCTAACTTGTCTCGGCTTTTCCCGAAGTCTTGTTTTTTATTTTTCTATCAAGAATATTAAACTCTATTCTTGTCTCGCCTCATTATCATTGTATCCACATAATAATATAATATATAATCACATAATCAAGGCATATAAATAATAAAATAAAGTTTCATTAATTAAAGTAAACTCAGAAAAATATATTATTCGAACGTGTTAATTCGATTTGCGCGATGAAATCGCCGAACAACGAACGTTTTACAATAAAATGATCGATTACTTAAATATATATAATTTAAGTAATAAATAATGATGACATCACAACCGATTAATAAATATAATCTCATAATTAAAATTCAAAAAATAGAATAATCCGAGAAATTCTATAAATCAAGCGGGGCCCTACAATCTATCCTCCTTAAAAATATTTCCGTCCTCAGAAATAAGGTAAAACATAACTGAAACTCGAAATTACCTCATTGATATCTTAGAACTGATAATTGAAATACTTAATACTTGTCTTTTTTCTCTTTCCCAAGTGACTTTTGATGTCTCCACTTGTAACGCCCCGTATTTTATTAATAAAGGAAAGATACTAGCTTTTAAATATAAGCTAGCCTTTGTTAATAAATATTCATGTTAATATTTAAGTTTAAGTTATTCAGGTAGTTAAATTCCAAGTTCGACGCTAAGTCGAAAATATATTCGGTTAATTTTATTTATTAACCGAGTCAATTATAGTAATTAATCTCAGTCCGTTTATTTAATAAATGGACATTAGCAAATTCGGGATTAACTATTTCGGTGTTGACGTATTAATAGAATTCGAGAATATTCGAGAAATCGTCAAAGATGAGTTTCGAGTCAGTTAATAAGTTATTTAGATATAAGTTCGACTTTAAGTCGATAGTTTATTCGGTTTATTTATTCAGTAACCGAATCAGTTCCGGTAATTAGTTCCGAAACGTTTATTTTTATAAACGGGTATCATTAGTCGGGATTAATTATTTTAAGTCGACATAATATTCGAAATAGAGATATTCGGATTAATCGTTGAAATTGAACCAGGACCGAAATCGAGCAAGTCCGGTCGAGATAAATTTTTTTTTATATACTCTAGCCGAACTTATGATGATTTATTAGCAGTCTTTTATGAATTTTTCTAAGTACTTATATATATAGCTTAAGCATTAGTAAAGAGAAGAAATTATTTCTTACCAGCAAGGATCAATTCATGCGTTTGCATATGTCCAAGCCAAGATGCCGCACCTATGTTACCGATATTGAGATTATGTGCAATTGTTAATCTTATAATGAATTTTAAGCTACATTATTTAGTATTTAGGTATGCTTTTGAATAAAGCAAATTCATTAGTGGATCTCTTAAGATGTTGACACATGACATGGTGACTAAGCACCTCTTCAAATAATATATCCAAGCCGTCAGTGGAGAGAATGAGTTTTATTTATCTCCACATAAAATTCTCTTCTTGTACAATATTTTCTTGGACATAGCCGAGAGAGAGATAGCATAGTTCATGCGCATGATATAGCAAAATTCAAGCACTTAAAGAGGTGATTTTTTTTTTTTACTTATTACTTCACAAATTCCATCCTTCATTTTAGTGCGTATAGTCATAAGAGGAGAGTTTATTTATTTTACATAGAATTCTCCCATCTTAACCTATTTTCCTTCCATATCCAAAAGAAAGAGAGTGCCAAGAGTAATTTGAACCAAGGATAGTGCATTCAAGTTACTACCGTGTTAACTAAGCATTCATCATATTAAGCATTAATTAAGAGATAATTTGGAGAATGTTCATAAGTAAGAAATATTAGTTCATTTATGGCTTGTGGCGGAATGAACCAAGCAAGGTTGTGCGCCGTTGATTACCGAAAAGGCGCGAGGCACAAGCACGAGCCTTAGAGCTATTTCACGAGCTAACAAAGGGGTAACCTCATTTTTTACCCTATTTTAATATTAATATGATCATATTATGCATATTAAGTTCAAGTCATATTGACCGCGCGTCACAACGCGGCAAATCTATATTTATAAAATTTTCGACGATCATATTATGCATATTAAGTTCAAGTCATATTGACCGCGCGTCACAACGCGGCAAATTTATATTTATAAAATTTTCCTCGACTTACCCCTACCAACTAGTAGTAGTGATGAGCAAGGGTCGATCCCACAGGGAGTGTAGTATAAACCGTGATTTTATTATATTACTTAGATTATTAGTAAAAATGGGGGGATTTGATTTAACACGAAACTACTAGCAAAAAGATAATTAAACTAAAACTAGAGATTAATGATTAAAATGCAAAGATGATGAAATTGAAAATAAATAATTAATCTAGCAAATATGAGAATGGAATCGGTTCCAGGTCGGTCTACACCCTTGAATAACTAGTCCAATTAATGCATTTATCAAGTCTCACTCGTCTTCTAAAACTACCGATCCTAGATAGCAATAAGCTCTGCTACCCGAATTTTCCCTTAATTATACTTAATCGAAATAGGCTCTTCAATTAATTCTAATTAGCGAACAACTCAGAATAAGCTCTCCTAATTTAATCCACTAGTTGCATTAGAATCTAGGAAAATAGACCGATCTAAACCACAAACACACAAGCTCGGTTCATGTAACTTATGTTGTGTTATCCCTAACAATGCACGACCGTTAGTTGCTACAAGCGAAATAAGAACTACGACAATTACACGGATCGAAGTCTTAAATCTAGCAATTAACATGCAATCCTCAACTTAGGTGATCAAGCTAAATTAAAGAACACATATTATGACATGAAACTAGAGTAACACAATCAATTTTATACGACGAGTAAAACAAAATAAAATTGCATTAATCAAACATCGTCACCGAGGGTTCAACGTCCCTAGAACCGAAATAGTGTTTAGCCACTCATAGCTATTTGATCAAAGCAAAAATAATAATCCATGTCCTACAATCAAAATAAAGAAAAACAATTAAACTAAATAAACCAAACTCCTTCGATTGCTAAGTCACGGCCGAAAATTGAAGTCCCAGCAGCCAGCCTTTCTTTCTCCTCTCTGTTCCCGTAAAAGTCCCAGCCAGATGACTCCTTCCTTTTATCCCCAGTAATGCCACGCATAAGTCTCCGGCCAAATTCCAATTCCTATTGTAAGTCAGCCAATTAAATGAGAGACCAACAAAATTGAAAGTTTTATCTCTCTCCAGCAACTATCTCTCGCGTAAGTCCACGTAGCTTAGGAAATTAATTCCACATCATTGCCTACTCAACTGCCACCTCATCCATGCCACACAACAAATGGGCGTATTAACTGCAAAATAAATGCAAAATCTGAATATTGGTGTATGTCCGTTCACAAAATAAAATACGTGAGAAAATTTGAATAATACACTAAAATCAAATACTCAAATATGCAAATTAAACCACAAAATAATACAAGATTTCTCACGTACCAAATCTCCCCAAACTAAAATGTTGCTTGTCCCCAAGCAACATAGAACTAAAGCACATAGAACGGACAAAACAAACAAGTACGTGGAATTTTCGCTCAGGTCCTCACACATCTCACATAATGCATAGCTACGACTTCTCAAATTAATAACCCCGGACTCGAAATGAAATCATCTTTAGAACGCCAACAATCAAATATCAATTTAGTGAATTACCGCAGCTCGCCAGTCTCTACACCGAGTATACCAATCATGCAACTAACGATATCCCTTTCTTGTCGATCGGTTTAGTTCCTATTCGCTTCTAGCCAGAAATCAAACATCTCGATTTTTATTTATTTTTTATTTTGGGAACGGTCACAGTCCATGGTTTTTAGCTATTCGTGCTAGAGTGATGCACTAAAGCTCCACAGACTGGCAGTTGTTGCAGCCCACGATCTTTTTTTATTCCTTTTTTTTCTCTTCAACGCCCATTATTTTTTTTTTCTCCACATTCATTATTCACACCCTTCTTTTTTTTTTTCTTTTTTTCTTTCTCTTTTTTTTTTTCGAGACATTCAACACCCAACTTTCTACGTCAAGTTATCTCACACAATCGACATCAAGCAGAATAGTCACCAGCATATTTCAAGGATATAACCAGTTCAAGACGACTTACTACGAATAAAACACATAAATGTCAACTATCATGTCTTTGTCCCTCAAATGACAACACCTCAAGATTTTAACCAGAAATAATCAATCCAAGTCTTCATAACTAGCAAATAATTCCAACAGACTCTCAATTCATCATAGCGAAATTCCACATACGACACACCAAAAACTAAATCAATATTATTTTTTTTTTTCTTTTCACAACTAAAGCAACTAAACAAGCAAAAGCAACCTGAGATGACCCTAACCAAATCAAAAAGCAAACCAAGAAAACATATATGCATAGAAAAATGATACTACACCCGTCAACAAAACCTCCCCAAACTTAATCTCTACTATAAAGCACAATAAGGGAATCGAAATCACCAGATAATCGATGGGTGATCCTCTTTGCTTGCTGCTGTTACGAGTCCTTCGTCTCTTCTCGACTCGTCGGAGCAACTCGGGTGCTCGAACGGATCTTCAAGTGGCCTGTTATCGGGGGATGCAGTAGCAGTAGAAAATTCCCTCGACCAGTTATCGGGGGAGGCGGTAGCAGTTCGGTTCTACTCTATCTCGCCATGTTCTTCATTCTCTTCATCGTTTAGCTAAAGAAATACGTTCCTCCAGCAACTCAAAGTCCGTGTCACTGCTGTCCTGAAAGAAATGTTCAATCGAGAGATAAAATTGAACTAATCAAAATACTAATACTAATAGAAAAAAGAAAACAAATATTGGGTTGCCTCCCAACTAGCGCCTTTTTTATTGTCGTTGGCTCGACTTATTACTTCCCTTTTCTTCAAGCTCTCCATGGCGGATTCAGAGGTGGCCTCAAAGGAGGCACAAACCTTGCATCACCATGCTTCTTCAAGATCCTCTTATCATGTGTCGGCAAATATTTTAGTTCGAGCTTCGAAGCCTGCACAATAGATGGCAAAATTTTCTTGTGAGATTCTGATAATTTAAAAGTAACATCATACCTAGGAGGAACATGTCCTCTCTCATGCGAATCCATGACGATCTCCTTCAATTTTTTGGCTCGATCATGAAAATTGCCCTCGTCCACTTCTGCTATCAGGGGGGGCTATAACAGCTTGTCGCACCCAATACTTGATGCGATCGCCACTTCTAATTCATCATCTCGACCATAAGTCTCCATGTACTCCTTTACTAAAGGGTCAATAACATCAAGCATATAGACGGAGTCATCACAATCATTAGGATATTTCATAGTATCAAAAATATTGAACTTGATGATATGTTCATCAAACTCCATCGTAAGAGTGCCCTATCGAACATCAATCATCATTTGGGTTGTGTTTAAAAATGGTCTTCCCAATAAAATTGGGGTGGAGTTTGAGGACTTATCATCCATGCTCAACACATAAAAATCAGCCAGGAATGCAAGATCATTAACTTTCACAAGAACATCCTCAACAACACCGTCGGGATAAGTGGTACTACGATCGGCGAGTTGGATAACAACCCCGGTTTTCTTCAAAGGACCCAAATTCAGAGAATTAAAGATAGAACGAGGCATAACATTTATTGAAGCACCCAAATCTAACATAGCCCGTTCTATTTTTAAATTCCCGATTACGCAAGGCATGAAAAACATACCTGGATCACTCCTCTTCTGTGGCAAGCTTTTCTGGAACACGGCTGATACATTCTCGCCCATTATCACCTTCTCGTCCCTTTTCAATCGCCTCTTATGCGTGCACAAGTCTTTCAGAAACTTCGCATATTTTGGAACTTGCTTTATAGCATCAATTAAGGGAATATTGACCTCAACCTTTCTGAAAATGTCTAAGATGTTCTTCTCGGTGTCTTCTTTCTGTTGCTTCTTGATTCTCGATAGAAACGGCAAAGGTTCAGTCCACCTCGGCTCGGTTTCGATGGCCTTTTTCTTCATTTTTGTTCCAGCCGTTCTGTTGTCAGGGGGGGCGGTAACAGCAGAATCTTCAGTATTCTCGCCATCTTCTTTCTTGTACGTATCTTCTTTCGATGGAATAGGACCCTCGGGGGATGAGAGCTCCTTCCCACTTCTCAATGTGATGGCACTGACATTCTTCGGATTAATCTCAGCTTGGGACGGTAGTTTGGAGTTCACTTGCGACTCTAATCGGTTCACATGATTCGACAATAAGGACACTTGCCCCTCCAAGTTTCTAAGGCTGGACGCCATGCTCTCCATCAGGTTCTTCATCTCCGAAGATGATTCATTCGGTGGAGGGTGAGTGTTGTGCTCCCCCGTGCCTTGGTACCTTTGAAAACCTTGTCCCATTTGAAAGTTTTGGGGTTGCCTTCGGTTTATCTCCCCAAACTGGTTGTCGCTATTGTTTCCCCACCTCAAATGCGGGTGATCTCGCCACCCCGGATTATAAGTGTTTGAAAATGGGTCGTAGTTGCGTCCGGCACCATTGTTCACCCCAACTGCATTGGCATGGGCCTCAGTCGTGTTCACTGACCATAGACAGTCCTCTGTAGTGTGATCCACTGTCTCGCATAGGCTATGTGGTCGGACCCTCGATGCTTGACCCACAGCCAACTGGCGAACCACGGAAGTTAACTCTTTGATTTGTGCCTGTAACGAGTCAGTCCCTTCTTCTTGAGCCGGCCTCTGCAAGCTCCCACGAGTACAAAACTGTTGAGAATTAGCTGCCATATTGGCAATTAACTCTCTTGCCGCCGTAGGAGTTTTGTCCATGAGTGCACCGCCGCTCGAGGCATCTAGCATATTCCTATCCGTGATTGAAAGGCCCTCGTAGAAGTATTTGATCAATAGCTGGTCGGCCATCTGATGTTGTGGACAACTCGCGACTAGCCTCTTAAATCATTCCCAGTACTCGTACAATGTCTCCCCTTGCATCTGTCGCACCCCACAAATTTCTTTACGTAGAGCAGCTACTCGGATCACCGAAAAGTACCTCTGGAGAAAGGTCTTCTCCAACTGTGTCCATGTAGTGATCGATCCCGAAGGTAAGTAATAGAGCCAATCCTTTGCACCATCCTTAAGAGAAAATGGAAAAGCACATAGCTTGACTTGCTCCTCAGTCACCTCGGTGGGTTTCATGCTGGAGCACACCGTGTGAAACTCCTTCAGATGCTTGTGTGGGTCCTCACCGGCGAGACCATGGAATGATGGCAGCAAATGTATCAGCCCAGACTTCAACTCGAACGTGGTATTATTTATCTCCGGGAAAGTTATGCAAAGAGGTCGGTTTGGAAGTACGGCATCAGCAAGTTGCCTCAAAGTACGCTCCTCGTTAACCATTAGTGCGTTCTCGATGATTATATGGGTGTCTTCTTGGCTCTGATCACTCCCACTTTCGTCCTCTACGTCCTCTCTTTCAATTTCGAACTGGATACCCTTGCCGAAAATCGCCTCTTTCTCTTTTCAAGCCTTTCTCCTTAGCTCGGTGTCCCGTCTCGTAATCTCCGGATAATATTCAAAGTCTTCAGCCCCTGAAGACCTTGTTTTCATTCACCTGAAAAATCAAGAAAATCTTCAGCTCAAACGTGACCAAATTCGAGAACAACTTGACGTAAAAAGCGAACGTATTTTCTGTTATCACCGGGGGCGATAACAGAAAAGCAGGGAATTTTTTTTATTTATTTTTTTTTTCACGAAAATGCAGCCGAAAAACGAAAATTCACACAAATAAATATATACTAACTAACATAAATAAAATCACTATTTATCTCGCGCCACTCCCCGGCAACGGCGCCAAAATTTGACCGCGCGTTGCAACGCGGCAAATTTATATTTATAAAATTTTCCTCGACTTACCCCTACTAACAAGTAGTAATGATGAGCAAGGGTCGATCCCACAGGGAGTGTGGTATAAACCTTGATTTTATTATATTACTTAGATTATTAGTAAAAATGGGGGGGATTTGATTTAACACAAAACTATTAGCAAAATAATAATTAAACTAAAACTAGAGATTAATGATTAAAATACAAAGATGATGAAATTGAAAATAAATAATTAATCTAGCAAATATGAGAATGGAATCGGTTCCAAGTCGGTCTACACCCTCGAATAACTAGTCCAATTAATGCATTTATCAAGTCTCACTCGTCTTCTAAAACTACCGGTCCTAGATAGCAATAAGCTCTGCTACCTGAATTTTTCCTTAATTATACTTAATCGAAATAGGCTCTTCAATTAATTCTAACTACCGAACAACTCGGAATAAGCTCTCCTAATTTAATCCACTAGTTGCATTAGAATCTAGGAAAATAGACCGATCTAAGCCACAAACACACAAGCTCGATTCATGTAACTTATGTTGTGTTATCCCTAACAATGTACGACTGTTAGTTGCTACAAGCGAAATAAGAACTACGACAATTACACAGATCGAAGTCTTAAATCTAGCAATTAACATGCAATCCTCAACTTAGGTGATCAAGCTAAATTAAAGAACACATATTATGACATGAAACTAGAATAACACAATCAATTTTATACGACGAGTAAAACAAAATAAAATTGCATTAATCAAACATCGTCACCGAAGGTTCAACGTCCCTAGAACCGAAATAGTGTTTAGCTACTCATAGCTAAATGATCAAAGCAAATAATAATCCATGTCCTACAATCAAAATAAAGAAAAACAATTAAACTAAATAAACCAAACTCCTTCGATTGCTAAGTCACGGCCGAAATTGAAGTCCCAGCAGCCAGCCTTTCTTTCTCCTCTCTGTTCCCGTAGAAGTCCCAGCCAGATGACTCCTTCCTTTTATCCCCAGTAATGCCACGCATAAGTCTCCGGCCAAATTCCAATTCCTATTGTAACTCAGCCAATCAAATGAGAGACCAACAAAATTGAAAGTTTTATCTCTCTCCAGCAACTATCTCTCGCGTAAGTCCACGTAGCTTAGGAAATTAATTCCACATCATTGCCTACTCAACTGCCACCTCATCCATGCCACACAGCAAATGGGCGTATTAACTGCAAAATTAATGCAAAATCCGAATATTGGTGTATGTCCGTTCACAAAATAAAATACGTGAGAAAACTTGAATAATACACTAAAATAAAATACTCAAATATGCAAATTAAACCACAAAATAATGCAAGATTTCTCACGTACCACATATTATTCGGTTCATGTAGAAGCCAAGTTAACACTGGAATGGTCATTTAGGTCGTGCCGAGCCATGTTCATTTTGATTCGGCAACTCTCGTGCGATTCATGTTCCATTGGTAGCACGCCGAGCGCCAAGTGCCGTCAGGGTTGCCCGGTAGCACCCGATTGGCACTAGTTCATGCCAATCCGCGTCAGTTCGCGTGTCCAAGTATTCAGTCGCCTGTCTGCAGTGCCAGCAACGCCCGACAGTGCACAGACGTGCAAGTCCCGGCGCCCGCAGCGCCCGACAACGTCCAATCACCATGTCATGAACCAATCGCCGTCGGCTGTGCTCAGTCACGCCCGATGGGCGTTCCATGTATGCGCGCTGTGCCAGTCGCCCT
>CACSLK010000984.1:19941299-19953510 GCA_902706635.1 Striga hermonthica
CGGTCCGACCAGCCAGTGAACCAGCCAGTTCAGACCGGTTATTTCTATGTCTAATATTATTTTGGTCCGGTCCAAGTTATGTTAGATATTCCAGTCAGGTTCCAGGTCCAGTCAGTCAGTTCAATAATTTCAGTTATCAGTTCAGTCAGTCCAGTCCAGTAATTCCAGTTAAGTTCAGTTTCAAGTCAGCTTATGTTGAGCCCTAGTTCATGTCAATAAGACCAGTTAAGTCGTGTCAGTTCAATCGAGCATCTTAGCAGCTATTTTAATGAATCTGAGCATAGTACTTAGTATTTGCTTATATATATGTTACAGTTTGAACAGTTCGAGGCTATCAGCACTTACGATTCAGATCAGCAGTTCAAGTGGGGACTCAGACTGGGTATTACATTGATTATAATTACGATACCATGTTTGAGGTATGTATCGCGTTATGTTATGTATCTGCTTGGAATGGTCGTCGGTCCATTCTGGGTTCTAGTGGCCTAGTCTGCCCACTAGAGTGTGCACATGGTATCCGTCATTTTCATGCTGGCAAATGAGGTAACGGTTTGAGGTAACGGTTATGTGATGGTAATGGTTTACCGGTACAAATTGATGGTTATGTATATGCCAGGATCATGATATTGTTATTATTTTCACTGTTTAGTTTAGTATGAGTTCCTGCGGAGCACAGTGGCTTTTAGTGCTCACGCCCCACGATGTTTATGTTTTTCAGGTTACAAGGTCGGTTCAGGGGAGTGAGCTGGTTGATGGATCGTGGTCACGGATATGGCTACCAGCCATTGTACATTATTGTACTGTTATGTTATACCACGTTTAACTTCCGCTGTCATTTTACGACTTTTCAACTAGAATGTCAGATTTCATGTGTTGATCCGATTTATCGGTTAGTCTTTTATAAAGTATTACATGATAGTTGATTTAAAATAATCCGTTTATTCTTCAAAGTTAAATTTAAATAAAGCTAACGGATTTTCAAAGCAATGTATGGTTTTTAGTAGCATCCCCATAAGGATTTCGCAAATAAATATGTTTTATTAAGATAAGTTTTGCGAAAAACGCACTCTGATATTTATGGAAAAGCGGGGTGTTACACCACTATACTTTGATCAGCATAACATCTCTATTTCTCAGTTGATAAACCCTTCGGTTTAGTATTGCTATCGGTACTTCTCTTACATCAAATTCTCCTGACTTAACTATAGTTGAGAAGTCTTGGAGAACTAAGTTATAATTACCGTGCTAGTGTGATCTACCTTGTCAGATTGGTCGTGTTCAGTTCGATCATTATACCACATATTCACCGCTTGAGAATAACCATCTCTTGATGTCAATCATGCACACCGACAATAGTAAAATGAGTAAGTATCACAATAATTCATTGTGATATCATTATTACCGACATCACACATCTTCTTCCGGCTGCCATTAATGCACTTTGGTTGCGTATAATGCCACTCGGTATATTTTAATCTAAATTTATGACAGAAATCTTATCTCATATGCAATTCGCTCTCTGACACACAAATTGAAGTCGTGTCTCATACGCGCCATTGTTCTATAAACAGACTCGGTAGATCCTTCAACTTTCTTCAGCACTAGTCCGAAATCACAAATGGATTTTTCATTGTCAAAAATCCGAAAATTTCACGCCTTCTTTCCTATTAATATTATAAAAAAAATTTATCGAGCTCCAGTAGAAAGGTTGAGAGTGCTAGTGCTCAATAATATCTCCAATGATATTCGATGGTTGATTGAAGCAAAAGTTCGAGTATCTGACGAGTTTCCCAATGCATACAAATATATGACAGGTATGGGTAGAAGTACTTTTGCCAAGAAACGAAGAGCTAAAAGAATAGGCAGCTGTTATAAATGTGCTCGTTGGAACTGTGACACACAATGTACGTCTGTAGGATTTGTGTCCAAAAATCGAGAAGATAAAATAACTTTTATAAAGGTTAGTTTGAGTAAAGAATCTCTGGATCAAACCCTTCAGCAGATTCTTGAGACACATTCTAGTGGTTATGTGCATCGAGAGCTAATGTCCTTATGTGTTCACTTCAACCATGAAAAAGAACTCTATAGTCTTGAGAATGTTGTATCCATAGATCAGGTTTGTAAGCACTGTTCTTGTTAGTACAATTTAATAAGATGTACTGTATAGAAAATTTTATCGTTGCTGACAGATAAGATTCATTTAAAACTCAATGGCTTACTTGTCGACTGTTTGTCCCGTCTTTTTAGCTAATTTCGTTGGTATTTTGCGTGCTTTTTCCCCCGTTTTAGGTCGTTCTTATGTTTTTTCGGTCTGTCTTGTCGTTTTGTGCGTTTTTATCTTTATTTTGGTGTGTTTAGGATTTTCTATGTTCTCTTTCATATTCTCTTTGTTTTTCATGTTTTTCCAGTGGTGTGATTTCAGGTTCTAGGTTCATCGGATTGGTAAGCATTTAGACGAGAGGAGAAGCGTGTTGTTCGAGCCATCATTTTGTGGACCCAAACATGCGAGGATTGAGTTTCCAGCTCGGGCAGTACCCGAGCGACTAGACGAGCACGCGAGCCGAAGAAAAAGCCACAACTTTGATCTTCCAGGCCTTAGCACCGCTAAGGTGCCTTAGCGCCGCTAAGGCCATAGTGGATAGCGTCGTTTTGATGCTTAGCAGGACCACAGGGGAGCAGCTAACGAGGCTTAGCGGCGCTAAGGTGCCTTAGCGCCGCTAAGGTGACTTAGCGGCACTAAGGAAGGTTAGCGCCGCTAAGATCTATTTTGTAACAGCTGCGGGTTTTTCGTGATTTCGAATTGGGGGCTGATTAAGATCGAGCTTAGCTTTTAAAAGACATTCCAGGCTGGTTTTATTTTTGTTTTTGGACTGGAGAACACATCTTTCACTTGGTTTTGCTTAGATTTGATTCCGGAGTGTAAAAACTCATTCTCTAGCTTGTGGATTTGGATTGTTCGTCGTTCTTTCTCGACATTGAATTTGGTAATAATTGTAAGCACTCATTTTTAATTTGTGAATGAATGTGATGGCTTATTTTATTGTGAATGTTTGTGTTGAGATTGCGATGAGTAACTAAATTCCATAAGTTAGGGATAGGGGACGGTTTTTTCGGTTCGTTTTCAATTACGTGTTTGATAATTGTTCAATCCTTGCGAGTTGTGCGAATTCTAGGGTTAGTTGATTGATCACGAATCTAACCTAATCAATTGATGTTTAGAACCGAAAGGGGAGACGTCAGTCGATTTAGGCTCGTTTAGTATATACTTGTTATTGTATTGTCTATGTGTTGTCGGGTTTGATGAGTTGCTCGTTTATGTTCATCTTCTTGTTACGAAGAGTTATTGAAGGTGAACCTCCATACGAGTAGGCGATTCAAACCCTTTAACTGAGCAATTGATTGCCCGGTAATTAAGTGAAGAACCGAAAACGATTGTCCCCGACTCCCTAACTCATTTATAATCAAGTTAATTCGTTCGCTCTTGAAACATTAGTATTGCATTGCTTAAAAATTCATAGTTTATAATTAAAACTCAAACAATTGAATTAGAATGTTTAGGAATTTCTTTTCTCTTTTCTTGTGATCGAATATCCATACAAATAATCCGGCCAACCTTCCTTGAGAGACGACCCGCTGTTTGAATCCTTTGATTTAACTCCGGTAAAAATATATACAACAAATTGGCGCCGTTGCCGGGGAAGGTTTAGGATTTATTTTGTGTGCGTATTCATTTTGTTTTCAGTTTTTCTCTTATTTCTTGTGATTTTTCTTGTTTCAGTGTTTCTCTTTGTTTCTTTTGCTTAGTTTTATAATTCTTGATTTTCGGTTGTTTAATTTAGTTTTTATTCTTGTTTATCTGGTGCTCGTGATAGTTTCTTGTCTTTGTGTATGCGTACCAGGAGTGGTCGTGTACTATCGCCTATCGACAAACCGTTCAACGAGAGCCTGAGAGAGCTACTAGAAGAGCTTACTCTCGAATCTCACGAAGGAGACGATCATTCCCCGAAATCGTCCGAAGGCAGCAACTTTGACATGGGTGAACAACAGCAACAACCGCCTCGTTACACTCTCCGAACCTTAGCCCAGCCAGTTATCAGGCCAATCACTTCATGCATTCGTTTGTCGGATCCCGCACGGAATTACGAGCTAAAAATGATTCACTACAACCAGCTGCCGGCATTTCATGGGCTCCCGAGCGAAGACCGCTTAACTTCATCCGGGAATTCTATAATGTCGTCAACACCTTCCCTCTGAACGGGCTGAATGAGGATCAGTTGAAGATAAGGTGCTTCCCAGATACATTGAAAGACCGGGCCAAGGCCTGGTTCATGACTCTTGCACCGGCATCGCTAACTACCTGGACCGAAGTTTACACGAAGTTCATTGGGAGGTATTACTCCCATCAGAAGACTCAGGAGCTCCGGTCGCAGATCGTCTCATTTACCCAACTACCGAGTGAGCCTCTTCACGAGGCTTGGGAGCGATTCAAGGATCTCCAGCGGCAGTGCCTTCATCACAATCTTTCGCCGGGATTGTTGATGAGTTGTTTCTACGACTCCCTCAATCAGAAATTGCAATATATGGTTGATAATGCTGCGGGAGGAGACATTGGTGCAAAGACGGTCGAAGAGATGTATGAGATTTTTTAGATGATGAGTGCTAACTTGTCTCAAAAGAGCAATCGAGGGAAGAGGGTCGTGGTCAACGAGGTATCTTCTGCGCAAGACATGATGGCCCATCAAATAGCCGAACTCACAGAGTAAATGCAGCTAATGAATGCACAAGGAGGTCAGTCAGTGCAGACTATGGCGATAGACACATGCGGGGCATGTGACGTTCAGGGGCATAGATCCGAGGTGTGCCCATTAGCATTTGACCAGGATGTTGGAGAACAGTATGCAGACATCAACACCCTCCAAGGTTATGAGAACCGGCAGCCCAACGACCCCTACTCCAATACGTACAACCCCAGGTGGAGAAACCACCCTCACTTCTCGTGGTCCAACAACAGCAACACCCTCCAGCCACCTCGCCCAAACTTCACCCAACGGCAACCCCGTCCAAACTTCATGAAACAAAAACCTCGTCCCAACTTCATCCCTCGTCCGAACTACCAACAACAACAGCAACCTCAACAGCAAGCTCAAGGGTCCGGTTCAAGCTCGTCAAATCAAGATGACAAGCTGGACAAGATCCTCCAGTTTATCACCAACCAGGACTCATCTATTAAGCATCTCGAGATGCAAGTTGGTCAGCTTGCCACGAGAGTCGGGAATATGGAGACTGAGTCAGACAAGGGGAAACTTCTGAGCCACCCCGAGCAAGCAAAGGCGATAACGGTGTTGAGGAGCAGGAAAGAAGTGGACAACAAAGTAAGAATTCCCGAGCCTGATGACCCTAAACCAACCGACCAGCCCAAAGGAGCAGAGAAGAACATTGAGGAGAGCACTAATGTCGATTCGGGAAAACCGACGGAGAGGTATTTGCTTCACAAGTCTCCAAACCCTTACAAGCCACGCATCCCTTTCCCAAGCCGACTTCGAGATGAGAAGTAAGAGTAGAAATTCCGGGATCTATACAACATGCTCTCAAAAGTCAACGTTTATTTACTTCTCCTAGACGTGATCAAGAATATGCCATCTTACGTGAAGTTCTTCAAGGATTTAGTCACGAAGAAGAGGAAGTTCGGAGATGGTGAGAAAGTAGTGGTCTATGAGGCAGCGAGTGCCATGCAGCATGATCTTCAAAAGAAATAAAGGGACCCCGGGGGCTTCGTGATCAAAATAGCCCTCGGGAATGGGAAAGAAGCTTCGGGGATGCTCGACCTCGGAGCGAATTAATCTTATGCCTTTTTTATCTTCCAACGGCTCAGTTTAGGAGATTTGAGACCCACTCGCATGTGCCTACAGCTCGCAGACTGTTCGATTAGATACCCCAAGGGGGTTGTGGAAGATGTCCTTGTTCGTGTAGGGAGGCTCATAGTCCCGGTGGACTTTGTGGTTCTAGATGTGGGGGATGTACATGAGAACGGGAAAGAGCATACTATCCTTCTCGGCCGACCATTTATGGCCACCACCAACACCCTTATTGACGTGAGGAATGGGACATTGAACATGACGGTCCTGGGCGAGTCCTTATCTATCTCAGTCCGAGGAGCCACCTCGACATCCTTGGCGAACTTTGTGGAGGAGTGTGCCTTCGTTGATATGAGTGATCCATTCATAGAGGAAGTGACTATTCGAGACTTGGAAGAGAGGTTGATGCCCGATCTTGAGGAGGAGGAAGGACCATTTATTGAGCTGATGGTGGTCGAAGAGCCGAGATCTATAGCCCCACCAACACTAGAGCTTAAGAAATTACCTCGCCACCTCAAGTATGTTTTCCTTGACGACGAGAAGCAAAAGCCAGTTGTCATCTTCGCCGAGCTCCATCGAGAATAAGAGAAGGAGCTTATTGAGGTGCTTAAGAAAAATCAAAAGGCCATCGGTTGGAGCCTTGGTGACAATAAGGGCATCAGCCCTTCCACGTGCATGCACCAGATTATTCTGGAAGAAGGTGCCAAACCATTTCGGGATAGCCAGCGGCGACTCAACCCGAACATGATAGAGGTAGTAAAGAAGGAGGTGTTAAAGCTTTATTCTGAGGGACTCATTTATCCGGTGGCAGATAGTGAGTGGGTTAGTCCCATTCATGTGGTGCCCAAGAAGGGAGGCATTACAGTGATTAAAAACGATAGGAAGGAGATGGTTCCCACCCGCATCACTATCGGGTGGAGAATGTGTATTGACTACAGGGGATTCAACGCCGTGACCAAGAAGGACCACTTCCCGTTGCCGTTTATCGATCAGATTCTCAACCGACTCTCGGGCCACCAATTCTATTGTTTCCTCGACGGTCTCTCCAGTTACTACCAAGTTGCCATAGCCCTAGAGGATCAGCCCAAGACAACCTTCACGTGCCCATTCGTCACATTTGCTTTTAGACGTATGCCCCTCGGCCTATGCAATGCACCCGGGACCTTTCAACAGTGCATGTTCTCCATATTCTCCGACATGCTCGAGGATTTCTTACATATATTTATGGATGACTTCTCTATATTTGGCATTTCATTTTCTGATTGTCTCCATAATTTATCTTGTGTGCTTGAGAGGTGTGTTGAGTCTAATCTGACATTGAGTTGAGAGAAAAGTCACTTTATGGTTACTAGTGGAGTTGTGCTAGGTCATGTGGTGTATATTCGGGGGATTGAGGTTGACAAAGTAAAAGTTGATGTTATTGAAAAACTTCCCCCTCCAGTGAATGTGAAAGGCGTTAGGAGTTTCTTACAACATGCTGGCTTCTATTGAATATTTATTAAAGACTTTTCAAAAGTTAGCCAGCCTTTGTGTCACTTGTTGTGCCTTTCGTATTTGATGATGCATGTGTAGATGCCTTTGCTAAATTGAAGAATAAGCTTGTGACTGCTGCTATCGTGATTGCACCTGATTGGTCTTTACCTTTTGAGATTATGTGTGATGCTTCAAACCTTGCTGTTGGAGCCGTTTTAGGCCAACGAGTTGATAAATTACTTCGTGTAATTTATTATGCTAGTTTGACCTTGAATGGTGCTCAATTGAATTATACGACCACTGAAAATGAACTTTTAGCCGTTGTATTTTCTCTTGAGAAGTTTAGATCATACATTTTGGGGTCTAAAGTAATTGTACATTCTGATCATGCGGCTCTTAGGTATCTTTTGAGTAAAACTCAATCAAAACCTAGGCTTATTCGGTGGATTTTGCTTTTGCAAGAGTTTTATGTGGAGATTAGAGATATGAAAGGGTGTGAAAATATTGTAGCTAATCACTTGTCTTGCATTGTTTCCTCTGACCCTTCACTTGCATTGAATGAGCATGTACGCATAAATGATGATTTTCCATATGAGCATGCGAGTGAAGTGAGTAATGTGCCTTGGTATGCAGACATAGTGAATTATTTGTCAGATGGTGTCTTATTGGCTAACCTCTCTTCCCAAGAGAGGAAACGTTTTGTGTTGATGTGCAGGAGCTATTTTTGGGATGACCCATTCCTTTTCAAGATGGGAAAGGATGATATCGATGAAGAGCAACCGGATGTCCTAGCCTTTTTTTACGAGTTTCAATGTGGAGGACATTTTGGGGGTCGTAAGACCGCTTTCAAAGTCCTCCAATCAGGTTTATTTTGGCCAACTCTTTTTAAAGATGCTTATAACTTTTGCAAATCTTGTGACCGCTGTCAAAGAATTGGAAATATTGGCCTAAGAAATGAGATGCCCCTTGTGAACAATTTGCAAGTTGAAATTTTTTATGTATGGGGCATTGATTTTAAAGGACCGTTTCCCAAATCTTGTGGGTTTGAGTATATTCTTCTTGCTGTAGATTATGTGTCCAAGTGGGTCGAGGATATCCCCACACGGACATGTGATGCTAATGTGGTTATCAAGTTTTTCCAGAGTAATATTTTGAGCAGGTTTGGATTTTCACGAGCCATTGTAAGTGACGGGGGAAAGCATTTTTGCAACCGACTTTTTGAGAAGTTGATGAAGAAGTATCGTATTTCGCATAAAGTGGCCACCCCATTACCATCCACAAACTTCGGGCCAGGTAGAAACGAGAAACAAGCAGATAAAGACAATCCTTGAGAAGACGGTGAACTCATCGAGGAAGGATTGGTCTAGTAGGCTCGATGATGCAATCTGGGCCCAAAGGACAGCGTACAAGGGAGTTTTGGGGATGAGCCCGTTCCGGCTCGTCTACGGAAAAACATGCCATTTGTCGGTTGAGATCGAACACAAGACCTTTTGGGCTAGCAAGAAGATGAACTTTGATCTTGATACCGCTGGAAAAGAGAGAATGTTGCAATTCTCGGAGCTCAAAGAAATGAGGAACGAAGCCTACGAGAACTCAAAAATCTACAAGGAAAAGACAAAGAGACTTCACAATGCTACTCTTGTCCGGAAACATCTTGCGCCCGGCATGAAGGTACTTTTATTCAACTCTCGCCTTCGACTTTTTTTGGGGAAACTTAAGTCCCGTTGGAGTGGACCATACATCACAGACGAAGTGCTATCCCTTGGAGCCGTTCGACTTCGCAATCCCGCGAATGGCGAATTGTTTGTTGTGAATAAACAGAGAGTAAAACCGTATTTCGAAGGAGAATTTGGAAAGCACCATGTCGAGACCCATAGTCTCGACGAACCCCCGTATTCTTGATTGAGTAATGGGCCGAGCTCCCAGCTTTAACCCGAGCAATTATTTGTACTATTTGTATATATATATATATATTAATTTATATACATATATTAGTCTCTTTATTTTCTTCTAAAAAAACAAATTTGAGTAGAAGGTACTAGCGGCGCTAAGGAGTCTTAGCGCCGCTAAGGCAGAACAACTAGCGGCGCTTTTGATTGTTAGCGAGGACAGAGGGAATCCGCTAAGGTTGGTTAACGTCGCTATCCTCCCTTAGCGGCGCTAACATTTGATGCTACTAAAAAAAGGGCAGATCGAGCACTTAGTCTTATTTCCTCAACCTCAGAAAAACTAAACCGCTCTCTCTCGCAACCAACCTTTCTAGCAGATATTTCGGCGACCCTCACCTATCAACTCCGACCACCCATTTCATCTCCGGCCACGCAAAGTCCGACCATCCTGACTCCCGACAATGCGTCCAGCAACTTCACTGCCTCCGCCCATCCATTGTTAATTCGAGAGCCCCGAACCCTATCTCGTGAAGCAGTATTCTCCGGCCAGCAACCACTATCTGACATCCGGCGACTCTTAACCGGCATCCACCTCTGAGCTAGTCCACCTGCAACCTTTAGTACTTGTCACCTCCGGCCACCACTTGTTTTTCACAGCACCTCTCCATCCCTAGCTCGTGGCATCACCTATTCCAGCCGAAATTAGCATCAGAGGTACTGAAACCTTCTTCTTATTGCAATTTGTTGAGTATTGAGGCGTGACGAGGCCAACTTCGGGACCCTACACGTTCAAATTGTTCAAAAGCTTTCAACCATCCAATTAGCCCACCAAGTGTTCGACAAATTTCCCGAACCAGAAATAATGGGAAAACCGACCGGTGCTTCAAAGAAGAAGGGCCCCGCAGCCTCAAAGTCCAAAGCGGCAGCCTCCACGAGCTCCAACACCGGCATGGCATCCGCGCCTCAGTCCTTGGCGGAACAACATCACGTTCCCTTTGAGGTCGTGTCCATGGACGAGGTCACGGCTTATCAACGGCTCTCTTCAAAGCCTCTTCCCAACCCACGCATCATCGATTGGGATTACTTCAATGACTAGCTCGAGATCGATGAAGATATTAGCCGCTACATCAAATAGCTCGACCTCGAGGAATTCGAGGACATGGAAGTATATACTTACCGGGGTTTGACTATCGAGTTTTTCAGCACGGTCGCCAGGCACGAAAATGGAAAATACCTTACTGCTCGACTTGAGGGCACGAACTACAAAATAACCGACAAAGTGTTGCGCGACATTTATAAATTCAACCCCTTAATCGACACACATCACAGTCCCATGGGATGGAAAGTCGACCTGCATTGGTCGGCCATCTCCCCGTGCGAGAAGTATAAGAAAGTTGGGTCGTCTTCAAGTCTAATCAGCGATTTAGCTCAGGTGGTGATCCATAAATACATATCCCACATTATCTTTGGCAAGAAGGAGTCGAATAAGGTCAGCGAGCAACAGATATTCATTTTGTGGTCAATCTCACAAGGCAAACCAGTGAGCATGCTTGTAACGCCCCGTTCGTTTATGAATAAATTAAATTATTATTATTATTATTATTATTATTATTATTATTATTATTATTATTATTATTATTATTATTACTATTGTGTGTATTTATATTTAATTGTCTAAATTGCCTAAATGTTTTTATGTACTTATATGTATCACATATAAATATTATATATGTGTATTATTAAATAATATTATATGGGTGTATTGTATATCCATTTTATTTAATTATTATCGAACCCGAGAACGAGTTGTTATAGCGAACCCGCATGTGAATCGAACCCGCATCTTATTTTTATTTGATTCTTGTGTTTACTATTTTGATTTTTAATTTTGAATTCAAATTCATGTAAAGCTTTGAGATTGATGTTGACCAAATCCCTCATCCCTATTGTGCCGTGTAACCCCCTCTCCAATCCCATAATATATGCTCTAATTATGGTAATTGCTAATCTTTATTGATTCCATGAAGATAGAATTTTGTGCCTTCCTTTCTTTCACTCCATAAATCACACAGCTCTCCCTTTTAAATTGCCTCATCCAAATCAGAAAAATATAGTCTTTCTCTCCTCTCTTTTCACTTGTAAACCAGAGAAGAAAAACAACTCGCCATCATCACTCACGGCCAGCACCCCACGAGCATTCGGCAAATCCCGTTTTACCGATCGTGCGCAGGTCTTCCCCGCGCGCTCCAAGCCCTCCTCAGCCTCCATTCAACTCGTGTTTTAGTGTTAACTTCCCGAGAACAGTACAAGGCTGTCTAAACCCTCCTATTTTATGTATGTATATGTAGATATCAAGCCTTGAGGAGAATTTTAGGATTTGAACAATGACCATTTAATCTCATATTATGTTCGTTATTTTGTGTAAGTTTGTGAATTGTGCATAAATCATGAATAGGGCTGTGGATTATTGGAACATTTGAAGTCTTTGACCTCATGGTGAAGGCCTTAGACGAAATTGTGGCGTAATTTGTCATTTATGCATTTTTGAATCGGGTATTACTGCTGAACGTTTAAAAAAACATTATAAATTGTGTATTCGTCCGATTGCTGTGAAAATTGAACTGCATGACCCTCTGATAGTATTATATGTGGTGTAAAAATTTCAAGTCGAAATGAGATCTGTAGCTATGTCAAATGTCGATTTGAAGTCTGTGCAGAAATTTTAAAAAATCATTAAAAATCGGATTCTTGGTGTTTTGCTGTGATTTTTGGTGAGTGCTAGTAATCTGATGTTATATGTGTTGTGTTCAAATTTCGTTGAAAAATTCAAAGGATTGCCTGGTGAACTAGAAAGTTCAAATTTTCATCGTCTTTTTGCAATATTTGGTTGCTTAAGTTAAACTGGAGAGTTGGGTCTGAAACATTGTGAAACTATGCCTTTCTGGGTCTATTTTAATGTGTAAAAATTTTAAGTAAATTGGCCGAGTACTTTTT
>CACSLK010000984.1:19980856-19993125 GCA_902706635.1 Striga hermonthica
TGTTGAAATAAACTTCCCGTTGGTATAGTGATTCTTCTTTTTTCGTTTTATCGGTTTCTGCCCCCTTCGATATCGGCCTAATAATCTTTGGTGTTTGTAACTTGTTTCTTCTTTATGGCGGCAGTCGGGAGATGAATCTTGTTGGCTGTTTGAGGATAAGGAAGGTAGGAGGCATGGCCCGCACTCACTTACTGAGCTCTACTCATGGTGTCACTATGGATACATCCCTACCTCATCGATGGTGATTTACTGTCTAGTGTATACAAATTAAGCTTATTTGTTGTTAATCTGTTTCTGTATAGCATGGGTAATTGAATTTTATGCGTGTAAAGAGGAGTTGATTAGCTCTTTTTTGTAAAAGTTGTATTGAATGAAAATTATTTTGCAAGTGTTAATTTCTTGAATTGATACTTACCTCATTGTAAGGGTTCCATTTATTTTGAAATATATTATTTTCCTTAATTTTGGGCTTCACATTTACTTCCTGTTGCATACTTCTATTTGTCTGCAAATAAAGATGAGAATTTAGGCTTGATTTTCTACTCATTTTGGGAATACTTAATCAAATGTGTCAGATACCATTAATGGCAATGTTTTATTAAATCGTGAAAATTGATTGTGTAAATGTCATGTAATTGAATTCTATTTAGGCTAATCGTATTCTTTGTTCCGTCCATTGGTCGTGAATGCACCTTGTTTCTGAGACGCTGGTGCGCAGGTGGGCAATTACTAATGCATTGAAATGATACCTGGGTACTTCATGGTTCAGGCATTAGCGCTTTTAAGGCTTGATAAGCCTCTTTCTCAAGGCTAGGAGTAGTATGCCTATGCCTGAAAAATATGTAACATAGAAATTGTTCTGACTTTTCACTTTTGCTATGCCTAAAGATTACGTATTTTGTTTTGGCACTTTAGGTAGGTTATGAAAATATGACATGTCAAGCGAGTTGATTTTTAGTTACATCTAAATCAAAGGCCCTCTGTTTTTGTATCTTTGAGCTACAGTTGTAATCTAGGTTTGTTTTTTCCATTTTGTCCTAATGATCCCTTTTTTTTGTTGATTTTTAAGTAAATTTCTGTGAGTCCTTTTTGCTGACTGTTACTGCCATTTGCCCTTCTGCGCAGATACATCACATTGACAAGAAGTGTAAACCTTTGAATTTGGAATCATTGTTAACCATTTGGGGAAGATCTAGACTTGGGACTGTCTCTGCACAGGATACCAATGACCAAGGCACAGGCTCAGCATTGGACTTGATTTCTGAAATTTCTGAAGAAATTTGTTCTCAACTTCACTCTGGAATCATGAGAACAGCACGAAAAATTGTACTTGATGAGATTGTTAGTTACATTATTTCGGATCCTCTTTCTGCCAAGAAAATTCGTGAGAATCATTTGACTGAACCTGTTGTTGAGGCTCCTAAATCCTTGTCAAAATGCAATGGAAAGGTAGATACTTGCATAAAGCATTAAAGAATTACAATAATCATATCATATTACTCAATGGGATAATCCTATTTTTTTTTTTAATTTGTTTGTGTCAGTCTGAAATATGTTATGAGAGAAAGGAGGATGTTGTGATTTTGGATGAAACAGGAGTATCCGACAGTGGTGAGGAGAAATGTAATGTTGAAACAATAAGATCTCCGCCTCACCTGAAATCAGTTGGAAGCTATGAAAACTTCTGTGCAGCATATATGGCCGTTAACAGAATGCTTTTTCTTTCTTCTTCTGAGGTCTTGTGGAATGCTGTCTTTTATGATCCTATTGCTAACTATTCATGTGCATGGAGAAAGAGGAAACTGTGGCAACCTCCTTATGTTGTTGAGAGATGCACCCCATGCAGAGAGTTAAATGTGCAGATTGAAAATCGAGAAGCTGCTGACTACGTATGCATTGATGTTTATGGTATTGTCTAGTTCATTTGTTGAATGTGGTGTTCTGAATTTTGTTGCTATTCCTTTTGACAGCTGATTCTCGAGCATGACTCATCCTCTGAAGTAGATTGCCCGCCAGGTTTTGGACCTGGTTCTTCTTGGCAAGACATTGAGTTCATCCTGGATTATGTACTGGATGATCTTCACTCAGCTTCGAAGCTGTCATTAGTAGATTACTTTCAAAGTCTTGTGGATGAACAAGTGAAGGAGACCCTTATTTCGTCAGATAGTGGTCATATGAATCAGGTAATGGCTTGAAGCTTTCTTCACTATAATCCATTTCTATTTTTGCACTCTTCTTATAGTTCTATTGATAATAGTCTTGTGATTCCATGACAGGTATCTCTGAAGTCCTCTCATCTACACGGCAATATAAGTGCATATGGTCAAAAATCATTTTACAATTCAGCAGTTATGTTATCAAATGCTGGCCAAGTCACAAAACTTCTATCGCAGGGTGGTGTTCATCATCATGAAGTTTCCATGACAAATTTATCAAAAGGTGTATTTGGGAAATTGCCCATGCATTTAAATGATCAAACTAGTACTGAGGTAGATGAATTGTGGCCTTCACAACCTGAGGAAAGCGTGGAACAAAATGTTCCATTACATTTCTCTCGGAGGGAATTTGAAAAATTGCCTGTGCATTTAGAAGATGGCAGTGATATTGCAGTTGTCGATGGATTACGCCCGCCTGAACTTGAGGAAATTACTTATTGTGCTTCATCACATACTCTCCTAGTAGAGTCATTTAAATTGGATGAACAGGTTTCAAAAACTATTTTCCAGGTTGCACTAATGATAATTCGTCAGAGGTTATACGAGTGTGTCCGGAGAAAATTGAAATCTCTGTATATTGATGATGCCATTGAGAAAGCTCTAACAATGACATGCTCTTTTAGGGGAATCGCATCAGGCAGTAAGGTAATTTTTATAGATCGTCTTTCAATAGTTTAATCAGTGAATTAAATTTTTAGCCTCATATCCTGTATTTGCTTTGCTAGGGAGCCATAGGTTGGGTGAATAAAGAGAAACCTGCTTATGGAAAGAGATTTTCTGAAGAGACATTATTAGTTGGTAAATATAAATATTCTCGGAGAAGAATGTTGAGCAATAAAGTGCCAGGATCATTTTTTCAGTTTTTGGCTACTGGAGACACTGATAATCTGAAACGAGGATTGAAAAGGTCAAGGAGAGGTTCCATCCTTGGAAATATCAATCATGCTACTCAAGTTGAAAATGCAACTTCTAACTTAAAGAGAATTGTAGAACATGACAGTAGTAAGCCACATGCTAATGTTCGAATTGGGGGGAAAAGATCATCCTTGCATGTTAGTAGAAAAACATCAGAAAAGACCGCAAGAGCTAGTCGAGGTATTTTTAGTATTTTGCACTATAAAGTATGCATTCTGAGAGCTAATCATTGAAATTTGCTCGAGTGATTATGATGGAGATCAAGTTTAACTAGATAACATCTTATTTAAATCACAGTTGATTTTATTGTTTATTTTCATAGGT
This sequence comes from Striga hermonthica, assembly GCA_902706635.1. Taxonomy (NCBI): domain Eukaryota; kingdom Viridiplantae; phylum Streptophyta; class Magnoliopsida; order Lamiales; family Orobanchaceae; genus Striga; species Striga hermonthica. The sequence goes on from CACSLK010000984.1 coordinate 19,984,312, forward strand.
TTTGAGGGTTAATTTCTTGTTCATCAAGTTGATAATTTTAGTATAAATAGTCGTCCTTACTTGTGTGGGTGGGTAGGTGGGGTTGGTATTGAATTAAATTTTAGATCTAACCTCGTTATTTTCTCTAAGTTATTTATGTTCTTTACTATAGATCATAATTTACTTGTCTGTTGTCTGTTCATTCGATAAACATTGCATATGTCATATATACTGACACACTTGAAGATGATTCATGCTTTTCTTTTCCTCACAGATAAATGTAATCTTGAGAAGATTTCTGTTGCCAGAAGCCTTGAATCAAGTTATTTAGAACCTGAGGCCACTGGTAGCAACATAAAAGTGCCAAAATGTTGGTATCATACCCGCTCTCTCACTCACTCATACGCGCACACAGTAGTTTCACTGACCAAATTATTTATTTCGGCTGCTATTAATTCTTTTGTGCAGCAAGCAAAGTTTCAAAACCGAAAAAGAAGCAACTAATTGATGATACAGAACACTCGCAGCCAGGGAAAGTCCAGAAGTTAGTAAGTGAAATTTCCAAAGAACCTCCACGTAGACAAGGTTCAGTTAAGAAGATCAAGGGAAGCAAGTCTAGGACCTTAAGGCCTTGCCTTCAGTCGGAAGGTTGTGCTAGATCCTCTATGAATGGCTGGGAATGGCGTAAATGGTCTTTGAGCGCTAGTCCTGCTGAAAAGGCTCGGGTTAGGGGCAGTAGCATTGATTCCCAATATGTAAATCGTGAAACCATTGGATCTCATTCTTCAAATAAGGGACTTTCAGCGAGAACAAACAGGGTCAAGTTGCGTAACCTTCTTGCTGCTGCAGAGGGTGCTGATCTTCTCAAAGCCACACAGCTGAAAGTAAATGGCAGAAGAAGTTTCTCTCCATTTTCCAACTGTTTTATAATAATATGATTATTTGACCTATTATGTTTTACCAGGCGAGGAAAAAACGCCTGCGTTTCCAGCGGAGCAAGATACATGATTGGGGTCTTATTGCGCTTGAACCAATTGAAGCAGAGGACTTTGTTATAGAATATGTTGGGGAACTTATTCGCCCTCGTGTAAGCAGCCATTTCTCTTCTCTATTACATGTCATTTGGAGAAGGGGTATTGTTAGTGGATCGAAAGACGACAAATATTTCTTGTTTTTAGATGTTGATCGTCATAGCATTTATAAAATAGAATTCTGAATATGTGAACCCTCTGGAAGGGAAATTTTATTATTTAAGAAGTATAAGAAACTCAGACAGTGCTTCAAGTCATAATCTGAAGAAGTGAGCTCATTAGAGAAGCATTTTCGCTGGCTATGAAGAAATTCAGCAATCTTTCCACTGACTAGTAACAAAGCTTGTGGAACATGAAGTAGTAGACACCAGATGTGGGCACGAAAGTATTACTACAAAAAAAAGTTCAATTGATATACTTTGTGATTTCCACTCCACCGTGTTTCTGGTATCTTTTCGGTTCAAGTCAATGCTTTATCCTCGTAGTATAATTTTTTGACATATTATTTCAGATATCTGACATACGTGAGTGCGAGTACGAGAAAATGGGAATTGGTAGCAGTTATCTTTTCAGATTGGACGATGGATATGTCGTAAGTAGACAACTTTTTTCGTTCAACTCAGCCTAACAAACTTTCTTCTGGATTGAAAAATATTTTGATTACTTATAGAACTTTTGCATTCCCTTGTATTTTGTATGATCCTCAATTTTCTCCAGTGCTTTTTCTTAAAAAGCCTTTTGCTCGTTCAGATTTTCTTTCTTCCCTTGGACTCTTCCATATGTCCTTGAGCTGGTAGATGTCCAACAACAAATCATATGATATGATGGTTGCCTTTGTGTTTATATGAATTGGACTATAACAAACAGAAAGCAACATTTGATTATTCTTTTCTTCAGGTTGATGCTACGAAGCGCGGAGGGATTGCTAGATTTATAAATCATTCCTGTGAGGTAACCATTTGACAAAGATCCGTAGGCATATCATAGTGATCTATGTGTAGTAGCCATTCTAAAGAGGAGTTACTATTTTGTCTATTTGTGTTTAGCCTAATTGCTACACTAAGGTCATTAGTGTCGAGGGACAGAAGAAAATTTTCATTTACGCAAAGCGGCATATCTCTGCTGGTGAAGAACTAACTTACAATTACAAGTTCCCGTTGGAAGAGAAAAAGATACCTTGTAACTGTGGTTCTAGGCGGTAAGACAGTTAGTGTGGTTTCTTTGTTAGTTTTCTTCTAAGTGTCCCATGAAGTACTATGACGTATCTGTATCTTGAGAAACTATTTTCTTTGACTAAAAAAAAATAAGTTATTTTGTTAGACTAAAATTGCTTGAAGCACTAAGAAGCTTTTTCCTGAAGATAGAGATACTATTGAGGATTTAGAGAATTTTTTATTTACTTTTGTCGTTATTTTTCTATCTCAATAGGTATACTGCATGATAGGATTTATTTCATGGTTCACATAATTTGATGAGCAGAAAAGTTGCGAATAAAATTTCATCATTTTTGGGCCTTTTCTTTAGTGCTATCGATGGCGGATGATGAAAGGCTAGAATCCCATCATAGCGGCGGTCATAATGCCATCCTTCACAAATTCCTAATGGCACCGCCATGGTCGATTTATCTAGCATTCTAGTATATGATATGGATTAAGGATGATTGAAAGAAGAATAAATGAAAATTGAAATTTATAGTTGAATGGAAACTTAAAGAAATAGGAAAAAAATGAACAATCGCTGGCAAGCCTCAAGTGAGAACGCAGTGCCTAAGCCAAAGGCTCCTCTTTTATTTTTCTCGATGCCTTCAGAGGCCTAAACCCTATAATAGTTAAAACACCTTAGGGTTCCTAAGCAAAAGTCTGGCCAATAACCTTATTCTAGCCCTAAATAAATAACTTATCAAAATATGGTAATTTAAATATGGATATGTTAACAATATAGGTCAATGAAAGTCAATAAAACTCATACAATCGGGGTTGATTTAATATGGTCTTTCCTTCGATCATTTTAAAGGAATATATTAGATTTACATAGGCAGGGGAAGGGGTGACAATATAGGTCAACGAAAGTCACCAAAACTAAGACATTTGGGGTTGATTTAATATGGTCTTTTCGTTGATCATTTTAAAGGAATATATTAGATTTATATAGGTGGGGGAAGGGGTGAGGTCCTGCAGGGTGAAGCACACCTTAAGAGGGCGTGCCTAGTTGCTATCTTATGAGGTTCCATACCAAAGACAGTTGGTGACGAGAGAAGTGGCTCACTATGCTTATATACTATGCTCATTTGTCCTATAGAATCAATGTGGGGCAACTCACCAGCGACATTCCAACAGAATCATTTGCTTCACTCTGACCAAAACTTATTGCTTGATTTTAAATGTTTTGGATCTGGAGATTAAGCTTGATCTTTCTCTACTTCATTGATATTATGTCATTTGCATGTGCCACCTATCTTTTTCAACTAGCTGCCTACTGTTCTACTCTTTGTTTTAGGTGCCGAGGGGCGTTGAACTGAAGATAGAGGAATTTGTTTTATGGTATGTTGTGATACCCATTTTCAATAATTGCAGATTTAGTACATCTAATGTTAAGTTGATCTTCATTTTTTTAAGTAACAATTATTTTCTTTGATCCTTAGGCTTTTGCAAACTGGTCATTGTAACAAGATGGATTATATATGGTCCTGATCTTTCCCTGGTAATCCTTATTTCTTGACTCCTATTTTCAATTTTCTAGCTTGATGCTCTTTTAACATTAATTTTCAGAGGTTTTCTGCTAGATATTCTCTGATCGCACATGTAGTCATGAAGATATAGTTAGAAATTTATATGATGAAAAGTGTGAACATTGAAAATATGTATGACTTGGGCCTTGTGGGGTCACTTTTCTCTATCTTAATTTCTTTTGGGGTCTGACATGAATGCTCCATCTACTTCATGCCTTCAAGTCGGATCAGTCTTTGCTGGCAAATATGTATTTATCTCATGTGCATCATACTGAAGACAAGTCCTAGTTGTCAAAATTGTTGTTACTTTACAGTAGCATGATCATTGTATCTGATGCTTGAAATACTATATCAGCAATTAGTTCAGAATAACATTATAGAATCTGAGATTTGTCACAAGTCACATTATCACTGGAACACTGAAATACTATATCTGATTATTGTACCTTTTTTATGCCCTTTTCTGTTCTGACATATTTTCCGTTTGGGAAGAGTCGGTTGTTCTTGCGGGCCATCCATTTGCCTATCAAGTATATTTGTGGTTGAGTAACTAAATGCACTTAAAAATTCAGTGTTCCTGTATATATGGTTATGCACTTCGAAGGGTTAACTATATATATTTATATTTTTTTTTTCTTTTAATTATCTACTTGACAGTTGGTTCGTGCCAAATTTGATATACTTTTGAAATAAATGTCAATGTCCAATATCATTTATGCGATTCAGTTGTTGATTCTCATTGTGTACTTTCAGGCTGAACTGCTTCAGCATGTGGCTGGTTTTGAATTCAGGGAAGTGCGAGTTTTATTTTACTTGTCAGTTGTCAACAATATCGAGGTTTACGCAACACACATGCATATTCTGTAGATATTCTCAGTTGCAGATGAGTTTCTCCTCTAAAGAACTGATCGCTAGTTGTTTTTGTTAATTGTTCGGGAATTTGGGTATTCAATGTCATGTAAAAACATACTTTTTGACCTTTTGAATATTACACAAGATATACAACACTTGTTATTAAGTATAAACACCCTGCCAAATAGGGGCATTTACCAATTGTGTACAGTCACTCTTTCAAATTGCAAAAAAGGGGGTAAAAAAGGAGAATTGGCGAAAAGGAATAGACAATCTGACTTTTAATGATTGAATTTATCCTAATTTGCCTTCATTTTATGGCCTGTCTATGGGCTTGGAATAGATTGAACCCTATTCCGGTCTTTATTTACTGACATGTCAGCGCGATCCGTCTACATTTCATAACCAACTCACCACTGTTATCGATTAAGTCTGACCGTGGTTCGTGAATGTAAGATGACTTGGTGAGAAACTTACATTTTATGCTGCGACTTTTTTTCAATAGTTTGCCTGAAATTTGGCTGCCTTTTATGGCTGAAGAAAATAGACATTGTATGGTTGCAATGACATACTAATTTTTATCATTGGCTTTACTTGATTAGGCCCTTGAATTGGCACCAATTTGGAGATTTTAAAACAATTTCACAATTTGGAGATTTAAATAAAATAAAAGTCAGCTAGTTATTTTGCATGCATGCTGCAAATCCCAACTATACCATTTATTTTTTCAATTTGATATTGCGCAGGAAGAAGCAGGTAACATGTGAATTTTTCTGGTGGATGTGTGTCGAGACTTCTGGTATGTGTCTTCTACTTCTTTATTAATTTTGATAAACGTTGTATGGTTAGTTGTTAGTAGAATTTACAGTTTATATTGAAATAATAATAATTAAAACTTGATTTGATGTAAAAGTAAGAGAGAGATGACGTGACATGATGATTGGTTAATTATATTTGAGTAGATGAATAGTAAATTAAATTTGATGTGACGTGTAAAAATGATTGATTAATATTATTTAATTATATTGATGATAGTGGAGCTGAGTTAAAATTGAGTTAGATTTTGAGTATGTAATAAGTAATGAATCGATTTTTTTTTTTAATAAACAAACGAACCTTTAGTTTTCTAAATTTATAAGATGATACATATATGATATATTCGAAGGTATGGATGCATCCCTCATAAGTCACAATATATAAAGGCAAATATCTGGATGCCTGTATTTCTACGAGCCTTCATAATATAATATATTGATGTGTTCTAAATAAAATAAATATACTTGATACAAATGTCAATACATCAATTCATTGGCGCCTAACATCTTTTTTTAAGCATAAGTATTTTTACGAAGTGACCTATTAATGTTAACCTTTTAATTTCATACAGTAATGTTGCATTAAGAGAGCGGGTAGAGGAAGTCTTCCAGTCTTTAGTAATGAAGTTTTTCTGAGATAATTAATGTGCTCTAAACCTAAAATTGTTAAACGAACTAGCAACTCGTAAGATCGACATAAGTCTACCCGACTCTGTTTGTTTGATAAGATAAACGAGCTTGTGCTCCTTTAAACCTCATTTATTAATGAGTAGGCTCGAAATTAATTTTAGTTTTTTATGTAAGTTTTTATGCACCGGTTCGTTAAGGCTCAAGTTTGACTTGTTACATGTTAATATTAATGAATGACCGGAGCTTGTTTATTTGCTCGATTTGTCAACACTTTGGCTCGATAAACACTCAAGCCCGAGTCGAGTATTAAGGGCGTGATCGGTAACGAATCAAAATCGGTTTTGACCGATTGGATGATCTTTTTAATTCAAAAGTCAACTCAAATTTAATTAAACTCAACTTTTCTCAATATTATCAAATATAATTAAATAATATACCAATTAATTATCTTCGCACATGTCAGAAATTTTAATTCACTATTTACCAATTTACATATTTATGACTACATATCAGTTCCAATAAACTTTCTTCCACTATTTATATGAAATAAACTTTAATTATTACATTTTAAATATTATTAAAATTTCATTCAATAAACTTTATTTAAAATTAATTCACTTTAATTCAAAATCCAATCAGTGTCAGATTTTAATCCATTACCAATTGCACCGGAAGAACTCAAGTTCAGTTCGATTCGGTTTTCTTACACCTCTATTAAAAGATCTTTCCATGTATGCATAATATAATTATATAATATAAATTATTTAGATAAACATACTTAGGTGAAGTCGGACCAACATGAGTGTGGATATTAATGTGAATTATAGTGTGTACACGTATCAGTATTACCTCATTACTCTATAACAATATTTCCCACGTATAAATTTTAGTAGGTTTGATATCACAAACATATACTACTAGGTGGCATGTATATTTTAAATGAAAATTCATAAAGTCAGGCTCTTTTGCCCTTTATTTTATTTTATTTTTTTTTTCGAATGGACAATAAAATAATTATGACAAGTCGATGAACACTTTAATTCTAGAACATGATATATATTGGAATTTCTAATGAATTTTGGTATGTTGCATGTCTGCCGCAATTTTGTGTTTCGTTTCGCCACTGTGTTTCACAATTTTTGAATGCCGTTCTCTTATTTCATGTGCGCCAATAGGGTATATCAGCGAGTGTACAAAACATTAGTTTACTATATTTATATATCTAATTGAGCCTCGTTACAAAAGGCTCAACTATTTGTTGATTTCACCATACCCATGAACAGTGTCCGTACGAGGTTTTAGCCATGGAATTCAAACACAAAGTATATAGATGACATGTCAACAATATTCATTTATTTGACAAATTAATAGTAACATTAACACACACACACAATGGTAGGATCATACGAGGAGATATGAGAGATAGTGAAAGAAATCAGAATGAATCATAACATTTAGATTTGATATAGCAATGCTCTAGACAAGGTCAAAGTGTTCAGCTTTAGTCAAACACGCGGTGACATTCTTGTAAGTAAATGAATTTTTTATTTTTCACGCAGAGCTGTTATAGTCATTGCGTGGAATGCACTGTTACGCTAAGGTGCAATATGACGTATACTAATGTGCAATGTGTCTATCAATAAAGTGCAATAAGGTGTAGTCTGCAGAGCAGTTCTTTTTTTAGTTATTTTTTTATGTGTATATTCAAATGTTATGTCGTGCAATGCGTTGAACATTAATGTGCAATCATTAATGTTTTGATAAATTTTAAATTTGACCAACGAACTAAATCGTAAATTGTAAAAAGTAATGAAATTTCACCTGTGTGTTTGTGTATATGTGTGAGTGTGTGCGTGAATTTGTGTGTGTGTGTGTGTGTGTGTGTGTGTGCGTGAGTTTGTCTGAGTTTGCGTGAGCTTGTATGTGTTTGTACATGAGTGAGTTTGTGCGTGTGGGTTAGTGTGTGAGTGTGTCTGTGCCTGTGTGAGTGTGTGGGCCTATGTGTTTTTGTGTGACTATGTATGTGTGTGAGTGTGTGTGTGTATGTGCGTGTGTGCGCACGTGAGTTTGTATGTTTGCATTTGTGTGTGTGCATGTGCATGAGTTTTGCGTATGCGTGTGAGTGCATGAGTTTGTGTATGGTGTGTGAAGTGTTCGTGTGTTAAGAGTGTGTTGGTGTGTTAGTTGTGTATTGTGTGTGAGTATTAGTGTGTGTTCTATGTATGTGGGTGAGTGTGCGTGGGTTTGTTTGTGTATTTGTGTGTGTGTGCACGCGCGCGTGAGTTTGTGTTATGTGTGTGAGTATGTGTGTGTGGTAGTTTGTGTGTGTTGTGTACTGTGTCTATGTGCATTAGCCTGAGTTTGTGTGTGAGTTGTGAAAAATTACCACATTATCTTTAATGAAGGTATAACTTTGATTTTTTAGCATAAGATCTAATGGCTACGATGTATTCTTATTTAACTGATCACTTTTTTCACTTGAATCCAACCATATATATATTTGGAGTGTGTTTATAGGCATAATAAATTAATGTATACAGTTTGTTTTGTTAGATTATAAGTTTTTTACATACAAATATACTTAGTTTGTAAGAATAATTTTTTATTTTTTTTAAATTGGAACTCGTAAATTTTAGCTGATTTTTCAATAAAGTATTCGATTTTTTTTTTTAAGTCTACTTATCAGTTAATTTTACTACACACTTTCATTACATAAATTGGCTTATAACCTATTAACCATAGGCTATCATCTACAAACCTCAAATTTACTTATATGTTA
>CACSLK010000984.1:20022615-20035908 GCA_902706635.1 Striga hermonthica
TTTAGATATGCAGTTAATGGATGTCGTGACCGCATATTTATATGGGTCATTAGACAAAAATATATATATATATGAAAATCCCTGAAGGATTAAAGGTTCCTGAAATAAGAGAAAATGAAACGCGCAACATGTACAACATTAAATTACAAAAGTCATTATATGGCTTAAAGCAGTCGGGTAGAATGTGGTACAACCGGCTGAGTGAGTTTTTGTTGAAAAATAATTATGTGAATAACGATGTGTGCCCCTGTGTGTTTATGAAGAAGTCAACGAATGTCTTTTGCATCATTTCAGTTTATGTCGATGACATAAATATAATTGGCACACGAGAGGAGCTTGATAAAGCTAGCTCATGCCTAAAGACAAAGTTTGAAATGAAAGATTTGGGTAAAACCAAATATTGTCTCGGCCTGCAGATCGAGCATCTCCCTGAAGGAATATTTGTACACCAGTCAACCTACTTGAAGAAGGTTTTAGAAAAATTCTACATGGATAAATCTGATCCACTTAGCACACCAATGGTTGTCCGATCCCTTGAAGCGATAAGGATCCATTTAGACCTAAAGAAGATACCGAAGAAACTTTAGGACCAGAAATCAATAAATAAACTGCTCTGATGAAAATAGAACTAGGTTCCTTATTTGAGCGCCATTGGCGCGTTACTTTATCTTGCAAATTGCACCAGGCCTGATATTGCATTTGCAGTAAACTTGCTAGCAAGGTTTAGTGCTTCTCCTACGAGGAGACACTGGAATGGTATTAAACATATATTTAGGTATCTTCAAGGTTCACAAGATCTTGGTTTACTTTATAAGAACATTCAAGATATGACATTGGTGGGCTATTCGGATGCTGGTTATATGTCTGATCCCCATAATGCTAGATCGCAGACTGGTTATGTTTTTCTTTGTGGTGGTACTGCAATCTCTTGTAAGTCGGTCAAGCAGTCCATGGTTACTACATCTTCAAACCATTCAGAAATAATTGCTTTATATGAGACTTCACGCGAATGTGTATGGTTAAGATCTTTAATCCAACATACTCGTGGATCATGTGGAATGACAAATGATATAACCCCCACTGTCCTTTATGAGGACAATGCAGCTTGTGTTTTACAAATGAGTAGTGGGTATGTCAAAGGAAGCATGACAAAACACATTGCTCCAAAATTCTTTTACCCACACGAGCTCCAGAAGAGCGGCGAGATTATTGTACAAAAGGTAAGGTCTAGCGAGAACTTGGCAGACCTATTCACCAAATCCCTTCCTACATCTACTTTTGAAAAATACATTTATGGTATTGGTATGCGTAAACTGGGCAGACTATTATTTTCAGGGGGAGGGAAAAACTCAAAATAATCCTGAAGATTAGGTCCTGAAGACCAAATGTTGTACTCTTTTTTCCTTTAACTAAGTTTTTCTCAATGGGTTTATTAGGTAAAGATTTTTAACGAGCCAGCTAGTAAAACACATGAAATTTTATAAATCATGTACTCTTTTTCCCTTGCCTAATTTTTTTCCCCTGTTGGATTTTTAATTGCAAGGTTTTTAATGAGGCATGTAGTAATGTCCAAGGGGGAGTGTTATAAATATATTAATATGGACATTACTAATATATAATTGGGCCTGAAGTCCATTAGTTAGTAGGATTAGGTTTTAGGGTTTCTCCCTTGTAAACTCTATAAAAAGAGTGAATACCGATGAATAAGATATAGACTTTTCTGCTTCTCTTTTCTTGTTCCTTTTACTGCACCTCTTTTATGCTTGGATTGTTGGATTCTTGGTGAATATTGAGGACTCCAATTTACAACAAATTACAGTATTTAAGATATTATGGCTAATGGTTAATTAGCTTATTATTTTAAAAAATTATATATATTAAATTGATCTTGTAATTAATATAACATTTTCTTAACTAATCCATTATTTTATTATATGTTTGGAATAGTTTTTTATATTTTATTTTGTCTATGTTTCTATAACATGTTTTTTTATACCTATTGGACCAATATATAAAAGTTATTATCTTATGCCATTTTTTATGTTAAAATTGTTATTAATATAAGTTTATGAATCATTTCATAAGACATTGTGCACTCATTCTCTATATTTAATTCGGTGTTTATATTAAAACATAAATATTAATTTAGAAAAATATAAATATAAATTTATTTATGGATGTGATATAAGATATTATACCTAAAGGAAGGAACCGACCCAGTTAGACGTCGAACAAGGTGGTCGTGGTAGAACATCACTGGAATTGGAGCCGTTGGAGTACAGGTCGGTCCCAAATTCGTGGAGGGTCTGGTCGAAGATTGACCTGCGCTACAACTGGTCGTCTGGTCGACCACCTCCCAGACTTGGAGCAGACATTGGATAGACCTTTACTTAATCGAACATAAGAGCCTTCGAGGAGTTTGTAGAGGAATCAAACCCCCGCGTGCGGGGAACACATAGCATGACCTAATGGGTTCATATTATATAAGTGTCTCTGAGATAGCTCCAATGTGTGTTGTACTACCGGGCAGGTCAGACAACTCTTGGGCAGCCAGCTCAGCTAATTCGGGCAGCTCTAGAAACAGGTACCTCATCCCTATATATAGGGGTGAGCTTTACCATTTTGAGCATAATTTTCACTATTATACTATAGAGAATTGAATTGATCTTGAGACTGACTTAAGTATCAGAGGCTCTTCACCGGAAAACTCCTCCGGTGTGAGAGTTCTTTGCATGCACGCACTACCCGTGAGAGGAAGTTCGAGCAAGTCGTTTCTAGCCGGTTGAAGTGTTCGATGTTACCATTTTGCACCGCCTGTGGAACTTTCTTTCAAAAGGTTGTGTGCTGAGGTTGCTTGAGCTTTGGTGGCTATGGCGGACGGAATTCCCCATAATGAATTTATAGTCGTCGTTCGATGACGTGTGACAATGACACGACCTTTCAGAGCGAGCCCTTCTCTGGGATTCTCTAGACCTTCTCCAACGTAGGTAACCCCAACACCTGCTCCTCAAGGTTTGGGGAGTTCATCGATGGTTCCAGTGGCGGACATAAGCTTGAGCCGAGCACAGGAGGCTCGAGCGAGAAAGCAATGGCATGCTGGCACCATCGCAATTGGACTTGGTAGGAGGCCGGCTTGTTGGAGAGGTGGGGCAGGTGGTAGCACCATCATTAGCAGAGGCGCAACGCACTGATCAACAAGTGGTGGCGATGACCAGGGAGGAGATGGAGCGCATGATGGACAAAATAGAGGCGCAGGCTGTGCAACAAGTGACGAACCACACTTCTCGAGCTGTTACTGCACCGACCACGGTGGTTGGAGCCTAGGCGAACACAAAAGAGTATTCATCGAGTTATGCTGGAGATGAAGGCCACATAGATTAGACGTTGGAGAGGATGGTCGAGTAGTTGCGTCAGTTGCAAGCCAAAGTTGATGGGCATACGCAGGGACGTGCTCGAGGACACCCGTTCACAGGGAAGATCTTATTGTCACCTTTGCCAGCAAATTTCATGGAGACTATTTTGATCTACTATGGGTCGAGTGATCCGTCAAGGTACGTGAGAACTTTTGAGAACATGATGATTTTGCACGGGTATTATGACCCTGTTAGCTGTAGGGCGTTCCTTTCGACCTTGAGGGGAGGCGCGCTAGATTGGTTTCACCAGCTCCCCCCAGATCCGATCATGAATTTTGAGGATTTTGCTGACATTTTGATGAACCAGTACATCAGTGATTTTGAAGATTTTGCTGACACGTTGATGAACCAGTACTCAAGCGCAGTGGCGCAGGAGAAGACGTACTTGACCCTGATAGCGATGAGGCAGAGAGAAAATGAATTGCTGAGCAAATATATTGCTCGATACAATCAGATGTGTTTGGATATTCCATCAGCTTCGGATGAGGTCAAGGCAGGAGGGCTGATCAGGAGTCCGCGAGCATGGCCTTGTCGGACGTCTTTAGCCAAAACCCCTGCCCAAATATACATAAGGTGTTGAAGCGGTGTAAAAAATACATCAACCTCAAGGAGACTGAAGCAGAATTTTTCAAACTCATGGCTCGGCCAGAGCCAAAGAGGGGGGAGGGGGGCAAGCTCGCCCAGGAGAGGTTCAACAAGGATAGGATCTCGTAGGGGAGACAAGCGACACAAGCAGGATCGAGGGCATGAGGATACATGGAAGGATCGATATATTGTCCGAAGAAAGAGATTTCATACTTTCACACCATTGAACGCTAACGTATGGGAGGTGTTGGTTGCCATCGAGGAAAAGATAGATGGGAAAGATGTGATGTGGCCAAGATCTAGGTTTGAGAGGCCGACACAACCAAAGTCGAGGAGATATTGCAGGTTCCTTAAGGATTGTAAGCATACCACGAAGGATTTTCGACATTTCAAGGACGAAATCAACGCCTTATTCGAGCGGGGCACTTAAAGAAGTTCACCTACTGGGAAGATTTTTTCTTTAGGGTTTGTGTGAAGAAGAGAGGAGAGAAATCTCTTATGTTGGTGGGTAGACTTGTCAAAACGGGCCGGCTGGGCGGGCTGACCCGCTGTAACGCCCCACTTTAATTTTTTTTAAAAAAATTGGACTTTCCAAAAATCAAGATAATATTTTCGAAATTCATTTTTCGAAATCAACATTTTCATCTCATGGGGATTCATTATCCAATTTTTCACATGGATTTCATCATCCCCAAGCAAAACATTCAACACGATATTCAACATTACACATCAGCATGAATAACCAATTTCAACCTGTTCCCAAAGGAACGAACCCACTCATCGGGTTCAAAAACCAATCCACAAATTTAACCTTTCAAAACCTAAGTTTGAAAGAAAACCAACATGTATTTAAAAACCAAAGCAACATGTTTATAAGACCGATATTCGAATAACCACATCAACATAAATATCCAATTTTACATGTTTCAAAAGGAAACGAACCGACTCATAGGTTCAAAAACAATTCCATAATCCCAACATTTTCAAAACATCATAAGTTTGAAAGCAACTTAACATGTCCAAAAAACCACTGCAAACAGGTTCATAATATCAGACCAATATGTTCATAGAACGAAGCGGAAGCAAATAAGCATAAGTAAAGGACCAGCCAATCGTCCTCTCATCGCCACGACTGTCACCTGCTCAACTTGCATCTAGGGAAGGGGGAGGGGGGACATGGGGGTGAGCACATACCACTTTGCTCACCGCTATGCACATAACCACATATATAATGACAGAAAGGTATGGTCGCAGCATGAACATAAATCAATCAATCATTTCACATCTCTTATTCACATAATAACCTTACTCCTACACATCTTTCATTAGCCACGGAAAAGGATTCATTACCCAAATGGTGGGAGTACATGCCTCACAAGGGCATGACCTTTCATTAGGACTTAAGGAGACTGCCTCACAAGGGCACTGTAGTACATCAATGGGGACAACCGTACCGACTGCCAAAACAACACACATCGATAGGCTACATGGTTCACATGCATACATTGATCATACCAAACCAACAAGACATAAATAATTTACGGCATAACAATTCTTTAATACAACCCACCTGGATACTGAAGTAGAAGATTCACACAAGGCAAGGACTTAGGTCAAGGGCTTAGTTCGTCGAACCTACATTAATCAAGAGTGTCCTATCAACAACTATCCCTACACTTAGAAACACATTCAACAACATTCACTTAGCCAAAACATTATCGACTAAGTGATTCGTGGAGTTCCTAGGGGAGTTTGGAACCTTTGGCTTAACTGTCTCGATAAACCAAATAAATATCATCTAGAACACATTCAACATGAAAAACATAGTGACGGGTCAATAGGAAGTCAAACAAGTCGGAAAATAGCCAAAACAAGGCTCGGTTGGAAGCTGCCGGGGGTGCTGGTCGCGCCCCTAGGAGAGACCACGCTCACTGTCGTCCTAGGGGAGGGGGACTTGAGGAAGGTGAAGATGATAAGATTCGTAGTAGTCGACGTCGAGTCGGCCTACAATGTGATCCTCAGGAGGCCGACATTGAACGCGTTCCAAGATGTGGTGTCGACTTACCATATGAATTTGAAATTTCTGGTCGGAGATCGAGCGGGAGAAGCTCGAGAAGATCAGAGGTTATCCAGAGCTTGTTATCAGATAGCAGTGAAAACAAACCAGCGAGCGGAAGTAAGGGAAGGAAAGAAGCCAATGCCGAGTGAAAAAAGGCCGAGGGGGAGTGATCTCGAGCCACATGGAGAACTGATGAAAATCCAGATCGGAGAGAAGGAGGACCAAACCACCAAGGTCGGGAGAGAATTGGAGAATGAGTTGAAGAAACAGTTGGTGGAACCGGGCCTTGGTGCTGGCAGGGTTGGAAAATGGGCTAGAAAAATTATCTACTGGATCTTTTTTAAATGCACTCAAGCGTTTTCAACGAAAGTTTTACACAACAACAATACACCAGAGATTGATCCTTAGAAACCATTTTAACCTGGAGAAACAATTTTTGCAAGATAACAACCATTAAGAGAAATTCTTATTTCACAAGGTAAACCTTCGAATTTTAAAGTGAAATTTTGATACAATGAGCACGAAGGAAAAATAACACCATTCCCAGAAATTCAACTCAAAACTCATTAAAATCGATTTTACATCAATTTTTCAAGAATCTGACAAGAACTTCAAATCACCAAAACAAATAGCTACATGCCAAACTTTAACTTGCAATTTTTACACCATAGACCTCATCAACAGAGGGAAAACTTCTCAAAACTTCACATCAAAATCATCATAACTTGATTTATCATGATTTTTGCAAAGTTCAGCAGCACGTACGATTTCAAAAATCCATATCTCATAGCACAATCATCAAAATGACATAAGGCTTTCGCTAACATGTCAAGGACACACCAAAATATTCACAACACCAAGGTTTCTACGAAATTCAACCATGTCCTTCGATTTTGACATCAAACCGAAGAGACGAACAATAAATGACATTAATTCGTATACACATATTCTTGAAATCATGTAATAACACCAAGGAAACAACATATCAACACATATACATAAAAACAAAGGGGGTTTCAGCCATTGGATACTATTCTCAAGGAAAACACACGAAAACGAACGGAAGAGGGCTAAAACAGGGTCGTTGACGCGCGGGTTTGGGATCGGCAGCTTACGCGTGCTCGCGAGTGCAAACGTGTTCACGGTGGCCTGAGGTGGCGAGCTATGCGAACAGTGGAGATGATGAACGTGCGAGGGAAGCAACGGCCTGGAGTCCTTGTGTGGTGTAAGGTTTCCTATCCTTTCTTTTATTTGTTTTTTTTTTTAACGAGGGATGAGAGTTTTCTCTCTTCTTACGCGAGCGAGTGAGAGAGCGAGATATAAGAGTGAGGGTTGATATTGGCGTGAAATGAAGAGGAATGGAGAAGGGATTTAACATATATTTATAGATATTGCCTTAGGTTAAAAGTCTTGCCAAACAAGAAAGAGAAGAGATGGTCGGGCGTGGGGTTCGAGCGCTCGGACCAGTAGATCATAATAGCAAAAAACTAGCCCGGGATCATGTATAAGAGGAAAAATTACAAGCACTTCAAGGATGTAAGGCTTTTGATCTCGAATAGAAGAGATTGGTTTTCTGTCATGCTCGGGGCAAGTGATGGAGCTTTTATGTCATTTTCACTTTCAGGCGGACTATTATCGGGGGCCCCGATAGCAGTAGAACATGCTACCAGACTGTTATCGGGGGGGTAATAACAGCGGAAATTTGCTCCTCATTGCCTTCTTCTTCTTCATCCTCTTCATCGTTCGGCTCAAAAGTACGTACGGCCAACACCTCAAGCTCTGTGTCGCTGCTCAGCTCAAGGTTTCCAACATCACTTTGGCTCGGTTCGGCTTGAGATGATAGCCGACTCTTGGCTCGTGCATCCAATTCGCTCAATACATCACCAATCGCTTTGCTACTAGCCATCAAAGAATTTTGACACTCCTCAAATAACTCCATCAATGATGGACTAGTCTCTTGTTGATCAAGCGAAGGTTCTGAAAAATATTGTGAGCCTTCATAGTGGAATTGAGAGTCATCTTGATCATAAGTAGGCTCATACGATCGAGAATATTGTGGATTTTCATAGAATGAATTTCCACGATCGCCCAAACCGTAATGGTTCCCATCAAAATTTGAGTACGCCCCATCATCTTGTCGATACCAATCTCTCTCGGTAACTCTACGTCCACCATACCTCTTGAACAAAAAGGGACAATCATCGGTGACGTGACGTGTAGTATGACATAGACGACATGGTCTCCTTAGGGCTTGACGAACACTCTCAATGGCTTCTTGGATCATAGCCGACATCCTAGCCTCACGATGTTGGTCTTCTATTTCCTTCCTTCTCATTTCATAATATGAATCGTACGCGTAAGCACAATCCGGGCTCCAATACGCATCCATTAATAACGAGTACCACCTGTAAAAGAAACCAAAAAAACAGGGGGGGATTAAAAAAGTCAAAGGATAAAATAAAATAAAATAAAAACTAATCTAATTACCTAATTCAATTAACACTAAAAAAAAATCACAACTCAATTGCGCCACTCCCCGGCAACGGCGCCAAAATTTGACCGCGCGTCGCGACGCGGAAAATTTAAATTTATAAACTTTTTCCCAACTAACCTCTACTAACTAGTAGTAGCGGCGAGTAAGGGTCGATCCCACGAGGAGCAGGAATTAAATTATGACAAATTTGTATTAATTGAATTTAAACTAAGAAAGCAAATAAAGATGGGGGAATTGATTTTATAAAAATAACTAAATAAAATAAAAGGAAAAACAAATAAAATAAGAGAAGTCCAGTTTTCGGTTCAGTTATCACCCAATCTAAATTTACTGTTAATCAATTTCGACGCTTTCTTTAAATTGCTAATGAATTACCGACCCTAGCTAACAACAGGCTCTGTTAACCGAATTTTCCCTTATCGAATATTTAATCGAAATAGGCTCTTCGACTAAACCTAACTAGTGGACAACCTAGAATAAGCTCTCTAGATTTAATACACTAGCAGCATTAATCTCTAGGAAAATAGATCAGTCTATGCAATGGACGCACAAGTTCGGACCATTTAACTTATGTTCACGCTACCCTAGAGATGCACGACCCCTAGTTTACTACTAACGAAATGAGACAATAACAATTACGGATTAAAGTCTTGAATCTAGCAATTAAACTATGAACATCGACGTGGCTGGCCAAACCAAATCAAATATTCATAATTCATAAACACTAAACATAGATAACATGAATCAACTCATCAACAAAAATAAATACGACGTCTCAATTAACCAAGCGATAAAAATAAATCCTTCAATTCATAGACAAATCAAAGTTAGGGTTCAGCATCCCCTTAAACTGGATAAAAATCTAGCCTAGCATACTAAGAAAAATAAATAAGGATAAAAGAAAGAGAATAAATTCTCCCTCATGTGCGGATGCGGCTTCCCTCCGCGTGTGTAGCCTCTTTCTCAGTTCGTGCGTTTGTGTCTGCTCTCTATTGCGGCTTTCTCTGTTACTTTTTCTGTTCTCGCTGCTCCCGTAAATAAATCACACCGTCAAATATATGTACTAAATCGTGAGTGCCCTGTGGAATTTTTCTTTCCAAATAAATCGTCCCCAACAAGTTGATTCTTCAAGACTCCTCAAATCATCCAACTCATCATAGTAAATAAATGTGGCTGCGCATGGATTGACTTGAGTATCTAATTAATCTTTTGGCACATGCAAGTTGGGCCTAATTCTATCTTGTTCATCCGTGGGCCAAATTAACGGGTATTGGACTTCTTGATAATTTATCCGTAAACTTTCATCCAATGGTGTGCGTCCATAGAATTGCTCCAAAATACTGAAAATAGCACATAAAACATCAAAGCAAATAAATCCATCTAAATAATAAATAAGTCGAAAAATATAAACGTGCAAATAAATTAAGTATATAAGAATACACTATTAAATATATAAAACATGCACATTTTTCAACCTATCAGGCGCTGGTTTGATGACCGTTGGGTTAAAGGTTTTGATCCAACTGCTATCTCATGAAAAGCACTTGATGGGCGTGAAATACTAAGAGGCACGGGTTACGGAGTAATGATTGATGCCTGATAGACGAAGAGACATGTTGGACATGTGGCAGTTTTAAATTTTAAATTCAAAGTGGCAGTTGAAAGGAGAGGCGATTGGAAAATAGAAAGCACTCTTATCAAGTGGTCGAAGACAAGAAAAAACAAGCCAGTTGGTCAAGTGATAGCAAATGTAGCGACAACCAGAAGAGAGACAAAAACTAACAGTCAGAATGGGGATGAAAACCTACTCTTAGATCAAGTCATTCAGACTCGACTAGAGTGGGGGGGGTTCTAGATGATATGGAATATTATACCTAAAGGAAACTGGCCTAGTCGAACAAGCCGAATAAAACCGCTCTTGTCGAATAGATGCCGAACAGGGTGGTCGTGGTAGAACATCACTAGAATTGGAGCCTTTGAAGAATAGGTCGATACCAGATCCATGGAGGGTCTGGTCCAAGATCGATCTACATAAAAGTGGTCGTCTAGTCGACCACCTCCCAGAGTTGGAGCAGACATCGGATTGTCCTAGTCCTAGACTTGGTCGAACATAAGAGCCTTTGAGGAGTTTGTAGAGGAACCAAACCCCCGCGTGCGGAGAACACGTGGCATGACCTAATTGGTTCATATCATATAGCTGTCTCTAACACACCCACAGTGTGTGTTGTACTACCCGGCAAGTCGACAGCTCTTGGGCAACCAACTTAGTTAATCCGCGCAACTTATGCAAACAGGTAACTTACCCCAACATATAGGGGTGAACTTTACCATTTTGAGCATGATTTTTACTATTATACTATGGAGAATTGAATTGAGCTTAAGACTTACATAAGCTTCGGATGCTTTTCACCGGAAAACCCCTCTGGTGTGAGAATCTTTTGCAGGTACGCGATGTTCTACCGAAGAGAAGAAGTTCAAGCGATCCGTTTCTAGTCGGTTGAAGTGTTTGACGTTACCAGTATGAAATATACCGTAAAACCTCTATAAATTAATAATGTTGGGACCATAATGTTTTTTTTTTTTTTAACTTAGAGAGATATTAATTAATCAATAAATTAATATTTATTAACTTAAAGAGTGCTTTCACGATTTAGCAAATATAAATTTTGGCAAGTGTAGTTTGTACGTGGTGAGCAAGTAGACATGCTAGGAAAAATCCTTAATTAAATTTGGCAAGTGCAGTTTGCAGCTGGTGATCCAGAAAAGATAAATGTTTTAGATGCCATAATTCTTACAGTATTAGCTTGGAAAGTAAATGTCCAACAAGAGATAATAGCAAATTGTTTCCGATATTACAAAATTTGTCCGGGGGATGAAGCAACCTTAAGTATCTCTAATGAAGTGACTTTTGGAAAAAAAATATTTGTTAACTTGAGAAAATGATTAATGATCTGAGTTACCACAACAAAATGGATGCAAATAACTTCTTAGACTACTCAGGTGAACATGATGGATGTTTGAGGTCCAAAGCCTAGAAGAAATTGTGGATAGTGTCATTGGAAATTTTGTTGAGGATAAAGTTGATGATTCAGTACCTTTGGAACCAATCACACACAATAATGGCAGCCACAACTCTTCATAACTTTTTGTTTAAGCTTGAGAGTATGATACCAGAGCTTTTGAATGCAATGTGAAAAACTAAGGATGAAATCAATTTAGATTTGAATTTCATGAAGAAACAAAAACAATAGATTCATATTTTATTAAACTGCTTTAATTATATTTGTAATTTTAGAGGATTATTAGTTTATGATTTTGATGGGACTATATATTTATAAAGGGGTTTCTAAAAATTATTATCTTATTATTTTATTAAAATTTACAATTTTTTACATTGGCCCAAGTCGGGACTGGGAGAAAATATTATTTTAGAGAGATTTTTAATTTACCGAGTATTAATTTATAGAGGTTTTACTTTAGGTGAAAATAAAATTTCGTAAAAAACCAGTTGATTAGGATAGAGAGGAGTAAGTGGGATAGGGACCTTATTGAACAAACTTTTCATCCAAGTGAGGTTGAGGCTATTTTGAAGATCGATATTAGTGTGTTGTGGCTGAAGGATAGACTAGTGTGGCATGGATGTAAAAAGAGTGTCTTTTCTGTAAAGTTGGTCTATGACATGCTTGTAACTAATATGCTGAAGTACAGAAACAAACCAAGTTCTAGCAACTTCTAGAGTTGTTATAAGAAGATGTGGACAATCACTTGGAATCTGCTTATTAAAAAAAATAAAAACTTTCACTGCAGGTGCTGGTGTGGTTTTTTAAGTACTAAACTCCAACTTCAGGAAAAGAGAACTGAGGTTGATAGATGGTGTGAGGTGTGTGGGGGATGAAAAGGAGGATATAGATCACATCTTTTTCAGCTGCCCTACAACTGTCACTTGTTGGAAACTTTTGGGGGGTTAGCTGGAGCAGATTGGAAAATAAAAGGGTTGCATTTTGGGAATCATGGTATGAGGTGTGTAGTGTAGGAAGGGGAGAGTGCTTTAGGGATTGAATTGGTCTTTCATTATGCCTGTTGTGGTAGCTCTCGAAAACTAGAAACTCTTAGGTCTTTCAGTCCATTTGGATAGATGAGAAGGACATGTGGCAGCGGCTAAAAATGAATGGCTTGAATTTGTTGCTATGTTAAATCTTGCTAGCATGAAGGGGAAGCAGGAATGGCCAGATAACCATAATCTGATTTAAGACTTTTCCAGTAGGGTAGGTTAGCATTCTACTGTTGTCAATGCTCATACTTGAAGAAGAGGATGGTTAGGCTTGGGAGGTGCTTTGTAGAATTGGGGAGAAACCAACATGGACTGGACATAGAAAATTCTATTTGATGGCACCTCGGAGGAGGTTTCACTGGTGAATGTTAGATGGATTCTTCTGTTCAAGGTAGACGATTTCTTTTGCTGCTTAGAAGATCGAAAGATGGTAAAGCTGTTGAATCAATGAAACTGTGGTCAGAGGTGGACTTCTATAGTTTGGGAGGATATTATTGTTTTTCCTCAGTTCTTTTATTCTTGTGTTTTTTAGTTTAGTGTTAGTGGTTGTAGTGTTAGCTGTCTTTTAGCCAAAGTGGTTGTGGAAAGGGACTAAGTGTTAAATCTTTTAGTTGGAGACATCTTTGTAGCTGTTTGCAGGATCTATCCTTGTATATGATCATTTGATTGTTGAGTTGTACACTTTTTTTTT
>CACSLK010000984.1:20054777-20071032 GCA_902706635.1 Striga hermonthica
GGATATGTATATATATGTTTTGACCACGCTATTATTCCGCTAAACTTTCAGTACTTGAACTCAATTTTTGATCCGACGTTAGTCGGTTAATGTATTATAACCGTTTTATTATCAGTTTAAAATTTAACGGTTTTCAGAAAAAATCAAGTTTTTCACGGTAGCACTCTGAATCAGTTTTCGCAACATAAATATTTTATTTATTTATTCAGAAAATTTGCGAAAAACGCGTACTCTGATTTCAGTAAAAAGTCGGGGTGTTACATATATATCCTTCCTTAAACCCGCATTACAACCCGTGAAGTCCTCTTGATTCGCATATTTTGAGGTTTGATTGTTTTCGAGTAAATTAGACTGTTGGCAAGCATATGTTGAAACTTGAATATTGACCAATTTTGAGCGTACCTATCATATATTCATGAAAGAAATGAGTGAGGCATATATGATGATCTATGTTTTGAGAGTTTGTCATTTCGAGGTCAAGTTGATATTTGAGGCATATGGTTGTACGTTCATTGGAATTCGACTCAATTGAATTGGGCATTTTGAGACTCTTCTTATTTGAAACCGTATCAATGCTCGTGTCTTGTTTTCTTTTCTTTTTGTTCGGGACGAACAAAGGTTTAAGTGTGGGGGAGTTGTTTGTCCCATTTTTGTTGCGTTTTTTGTTGTTATTTTCTCATTCTTTTTCCCCTATTTCGAGTCATTTAGTTGGTTTTAGGTTTATTTTATCATTTATTGTATGTTTTGTGTTGTCTTGAGTGCCCCGGTAATTTTTATGTTTTTTTGGATAGTCTTCCGTTTGTGTTTTCGTTTTTGGTGTGTAGGTCGGGAGCTTCGGGAGAACAGGTTTCTGGGAATTTTTTGGGGAAGCTGACACCATTAGAAAGAGGGGTTCGTTAGCGACGCATAGAAAAAAACAGAACTCAATTCCGAGTTAAAACGAACCCGAACGAGCAAAAACCGTAAAGTTATGCAGTGCAAATTTCATCGCCGCGGCCGCGACCCTTTCTTCACCGCGGGCCGCGGCGAACAAAAAAGCTGCCAGTCCCGACTTCAGCACAAAAAAGTCGCGGTCGCGGAGGATGGTCGCGGCCGCGGAGCTCGCGTTTTCAGCAATTATAATAGCAGATTTTAGAATCGTTCGGGAGCATTCTCCCCCTCCTGGGGACGAACCTAGGGCGAGAAAACACGAACAAAAACTCCCTTCTCCTTCCCCTCTTCTTCTTCTCCATCATTTTTCTTCTTCTTTATCTTTCTTTTTCAATTTTCATTAGAAATTGTTCTTGCTTTTGGAATTAAGCTTGTAATTGATATTCAACACTTGGATTTGAGATTAATCGTAAGTTTCTTTTCTCTTATGTTTAATTCATGAATAATGGTTGAATAGGGAGAATTGATTATGTGTGTTGGATTTAATTTACGTAGTTAATCTTATCGCTAGGGATAGGGGAATGATTGTTCTTGTTTTACGTGCATCTCTCGGGCTTGAAATTGTTCTTTCCTATGTGAGTTGTTTCGATTAAGGATTGATATATTTTTTCTTGATTGATTGATATAATCGAAGAGTGACACTTCGATCTTGCAATTGATAACAATTGAATGTTGATTAGTCAAGTTAGGGTTTCGTTGATTCTATGTGATTAGTCGATTAACACTCTTCTAGTTAAATTAGCGACTTTTTGAACCGAAAGGGGAGAAGTCGTAGACTTAGGCTCACATGAGGTAGACGATGTCGTAATTGACTAATCTACGTGTTTTAGATTGAAATACGCACTTGTCAATGACCCGTCCCTTGTTACGAAAAGTTATTGGGATTGGGATAATTGGCCTGTGTCGTATGCTCGAACTTGTTCGTCTATGTTCAATCCCTTGTTACGAAGAGTTATTGGGAGCGAACTGCTAGATGTCTAAGCGAGAGTGTCAATCTCGAATATAACAATTGATTGCTCGGTTTTGCTACAACTTGAATTAATTATCCCCGACTCCCTAGCTTCTTTTTCATTGTTTCGTTCGTATTTCTTAGGTAGATTATTATTTTTTATGTTCTTTCTTAGCTAATAATTCATCCATCCTTATTTTATTAGTATGTTTAGGATTTTCTTTGCTTTTATGTGTTATCGATATCAGAACTAAATTCCGAACCTCCTTCCTCGTGAGATCGACCCGGGGAATGAATCTTTCGATTCGATACTCGGTAAAAATAACAATTTGTGCTACAACAAATTGGGTAAGTGAGCTAGTGTTGGCTAATGGGAAAACTTGGAACAGAGAATTTCTGGAGTGTTTTCATCCAAATGATGTTGAAGCTATCTTGAATGTCAAGTCTCTTGACCCATTATTACCAAACAAATGGAAATGGAGTTTAGACCCCAAAGGTAAGTTCACTTGGTGCTTAATAAGATGTTGGAGCTTGATTTTGCTGAGGGTAGCACCTCTGCCCCCAATGACAAAAAAATCAGAGAAAGGAGTTGGAAGCTTAGTGTTAAGAGCAAACTCAAGCATTTCATTTGGAAATGTTTTAGTAACTCTCTTCATGTCTGCTTGAATTTGAAAAAGAGAGGTCTTAATGTGAATCCCATATGAAGTGGTTGTGGAGAAGACTGGGAATGTGTTGAACATGTTCTGTTGCATTGTGCTAGAGCTAAAAGAACTTGGAAGTTATCTGCAGGTGCATTGGGTTGATATGGGGAAGTTAGTTACTTTCAGACAATGGTGGTGGAATGTGTTGTCTGTGGATAAGAAAGATATATCAGAAGCTAGAATAGAGTTAACCACCTACATTCTTTGGTGGTTGTGGAAGACCCATAACCTTTGGAAATTTCAAACTGTTTGGATGCCGGAGACTGCTATTCTTGAAGCAGCACAGAGAGACTGGCTGGAATTCAAATTCCGCAAGCATGGCAAAGAGTAGCAGGACAGAACAGAAGAACACTAGGTCCTTGTGGTTCAGTGGTGCCTCTCATTTCCTTTCTGTTATTCTTGTATTTTTTCTTTGAATTCCAGTTGTTTAATGTCTGTAACTTAGTAGTCTGGTTCTTAGTGCAGTTGAAGGGTTTCAGATTTTCTGTCTTCAACCTGCTGTTTGAGTTTGTGGCTTTTGTTGAGTACAAATTATTCTTTTTACCGAGTACCAAATCAAAAGATTCATTCCCCGGGTCGATCTCACGAAGAAGGCGGTTCGGAATTTAGAAATGATATTGATAACACATAAAAACAAAAGAAATCCTAAACACACTAATCAAATAGGGAAAGATCAATTACCAACTAAGAAATAAAATAAAAGCAATAATCTACCTAAAATATAAACGAAACAAAGACGGGGAAGCTAGGGAATCGGGAACAATTAATTTAATTTCTATTTGCACACCGGGACATAAATCAATCTATTCTAGATTGAAGCTCTCGCTTAAGCATCTAGCGGTTCGCTCCCAATAACTCTTCGTAACAAGGAATTGAACATAGACGAGCAAGTTCGAGCATACAATACCGGTCAATAATCCAATCCCAATAACTTTTCGTAACAAGGGAGAAGACACCGACAAGCATTTCAATCCAAAATTCATAGATTATTCAGTTACGAAATCATCTACCTTATGCGAGCCTAGGTCTACGACTTCTTCCCCTTTCAGTTCAAAAAGTCGCTAATTTAACTAGAAGGTGATTAATCAACTAATCATATAGAATTGAAAAACCCTGACTTGACTAATCAACACCCAATCGTTACCAATTTCAAGATCGAAGTGTCACTCTCCGATTATATTAATTAATCAAGCAAGATTACATGAATTTCGAATTAAATCAGCCCACACAAGAACGAATAATTCAAGCCCGAGATATACACGTTAAACATGATCAATCATTCCCTATCCCTAGCAAAAAGAATCAGCTATGTAACATAAATTCAACACAATAAATCAATTCTCCCAATTCAATCATTATTCATGAATTCAAAAGAAGAGAAGAGAAACTTACAATAAATCCCAATTTCACGTGTCGAATACGAATTACAAGCTTAATTCAAAAAGCAAGAATAAACCCTAGATGAAAATTGGAAAAGAAAGATAAAAAAAGAAGAAGAAAAATGATGGAGAAGAAGAATAAGAGAAGGAGAAGGGAAGAGTTCGTGTTTTTCTTATCGACTAGGGTTCATCTCCCCAAAGGGAGAGAATGAATTGAACGATTACAAAAATCTACTATTAAAAAGCTGAACAGTGCGACCTCCGCGGCCGCGGAGAGGCTCACGGGCCGCCGTGAAGAAGATTTCTGCAGCCGCGAGATCTTTCGAGGCCGCAAGAATTTGCTGCTGAAGTCTGGGATCGCTGGAAATTTCTTGTTGGCCGCGGCCGCGGCGAAGGATTCTGGGCGCGACATGGAATTCTGTAGCAGACACGGCGTGAAGAGGATGGCCGCCGCGGCGCGGGGCTGTGCCGCGGCGCAGAGCAGAGTGGTGGCGCACCGTGAAGCTTCTCCGCAGCGTGGAGGAGTGCTGTGGCGTGGCGCGGTGGGGTCTTCACGGCGCGGTGGTGGAAGCAGTCCATGGCGTGAGCTTTCCCAGCACGTGGAGGAGATCGTGTGCTGCGGCGCGAAGCCTTGGCGCGACGTGGAAAGGGCTCTTGTCGCGGGCGTGAGGGACTGCCGCGGCGCGAAGAGGGCAGGCGCCGCGGCGCGACACTGTGGTACGGCGTGAGGGAGCAGGTTGTACGTTCTGTCCATCTCGTGGGGTTGCCGCGGCGAGGAGCAGGGAATAGATTGGCAACAAGTGCCGCGGCGCGGCGGTCTTCGCGGCGCGGGGCGCATTTTCTGTCTTCTGGCCGTGTCGCGACACAAGCACGGCGCGGGGCCTGGGCACATCGATGGACGGCTCGCGAAACTTAGCGTCTCGGGCTCGTATACGTTTGTTTGTACTCGAAATTTGATTCCACATTTTCCCGTGTACTCCCAACGAAATGTTCTCTTAACCATGCTCACGCGGTCCATTTATCATGAAAATTAGATCCGCACGACTCTTCAAATCCTGCAAACCAAAGACGAGAAAAACCGGAGAAACACACGAAAAAATACCTAGAAAACCAAAATAAAGAGAAACACACAATAAACGACAAATCTAACTAAAAACAAACAAAAAGACTCAAAATGGGGGAAAACTAAAGGAAAAATAACAAAGAAAAACGCAACATAAATGGGACAAACAACTCCCCCACACTAAGACCTTTGTTCGCCCCGAACAAAAAGAAAAGAAAATAAGAAACGAGAATGGACATGGTTTCAAATAAGAAGAGCCTCAAAATGCCTAACTCAACCAAGTCGAATTCCAACGACCGTACGACCATATGCCTCAAATATCAACTTGGACTCAAAATGACAACTCTTAAACGCATAGAATGTAATATAAACCTCACTCATTTTCTTGCACGAATATATGATAGGCACGCTCAAAATTGGTCGATATTCAAGTTTCAACAATATGCTCGCCAATCGACTAAATTACTCAGAAACAATCACAGTTCAAGATTTGCGAATCAAAAGGACTTCACGGGTTGTATTGTGGGCTAAGGAAAAGGTAAGGATATATATATAAAAAGAAGCTCAGATAAAGAATCAAAATTCTCGAGTAATAGACTACTCGAATGTCTGCTACTCATCAAAATCAGTAAGGCAATTTTTTTTTTTTTTATGTTTATCTTACTATATTTTTTTCTATATCTATTTTTTTATTTAGAGAGTAACTTTTTCCAAACAAGATCGAATCAAAAGGACAACATTCTGTAGGTGTAAACATTGGAGGTCATCCAAGTGTCCTACAGTAGTTTCCCAATGCTCATTACCCGTCAACACGAATCGATTAGTAAGAGGAGCAGAATCCAATCGATTCGTCATGCGAGCTCTCATGTTTTTTTTTTTTAAATAGGTCAAGCAATAGAAATCCAACTTCAATTCACCTCATTCAACAACAACACCATTTTCACCAATCATCACCAAATCAGTCAACAAAGTACATTCGTGTAAGGCTGACAAGAAAAAGTCTCAAAGCTCAAACGGGCTACTAGGGAAAATAACGTTAATCGATTCCTTTCAAACAAACTCAAAGCAAGTTCTAATCATTCAAGAATATGACCAATATCTCACAAGAAAGAAAGAGAAAGGACCAAACCCTCACAAGGCAAATAGATGTCATTCAAAGTAATCAAGCAAATACCGAGGCAATGACCACACGTCCGTTATCACAACTTCCCAATTTCATCAAACATTCATCAACAGTTCATATTATCCACCAATATCACATGCTCAACAACACAAAATCCTAAAACTAGACCGGTCCACCACATAAGCATGCAAATCCAAAAAGACTCCCCCACACTTAAAATGAGGCAATGACCTCATTGCTTCAACTCAAAACAGGAAGTCAAAACAAGGACCAAACAATTTCATATAGCGAACCAGTACCAGCAACTACCACAAGAACACAAAACTAAAAAGAAAAGACACAAAGCAACTAAAAAAAAAGATAAAAATAAAGAAAAGGGTGTGCAAACTGAAACGCCTCGAGGAAACTAAGTATCCACGTGCAAGCCACTCGATTACGCTCAGCTCAGAACCTCGATACTCCTCCTGCTCGTGCTCATAAATGGTACCTGCTGAGAAAAATCAAGAAACTCCAAACTCCCATTATTCAAAGAATAAAACTAAAAAGCATGAAAGAAAACATCGACAAAAGCAGTAAATCACTTGGGTTGCCTCCCAAGAAGCGCTTGTTTTACGCCATTAGCTTGACGAAACCTGAAGAGAACTCAACCGGGATCTAAGAAGAAGTGACGGTCATGCCACGCCTTCGTATTTTCCAGAAGTGGTAGCCCGGGTAGTGTGGCTAGAAGGCGGGTATAGTGGATTCGAGTGGTCATGTTCTGGATATGGAGATCTCGGATTCGAGCAATCCCCAACTCAAGATGTAGAGCTTTTCCCACTCGAGCTCTATCGTAAACCTCCGGAATGATAAGTACATCTGTGGAGCAAGTCGAACTGAATCCTTCCCTCTTTGTAACACGGGGCAACAGCCCCGAAGACGGATGCTCCAACTCGGAAGTGGGAGGAGGGACTTGAGAATCAAGCCCATGGATCTCTTCCTCTGAAATATCAACAAGCTCGTCATCATATTCTTCGGCCTCACACATTTGCTTCATCGCGCGGGCTTGAGTATCAAGCATGAGGTGGGGGGCGTCGACTTTTGCCTCGATTGAGCTGGTATGTGCTGCAAGAATCTCCATTTGTATGCTCAGTCGAGCACACCCGAGCTCAATCTCCACATCTTGAGTGGACTGGGCAGATATGCGAGCAAGGATAAGGTCGAGCTTTTCATCGAACGACAAAGCAGCCTCTCGAGACTCGTCCCTATATGTAGGTTCACCTTGAGCGGTGGGCTCGGGAGTGACATTGGTAGCTCGATCCTTTAGGGCTTGCACGCGCTCCACAAGTTTCTCGATTCGGGACTCAAGGTTGCTCTTACGGGCCGCTTGGGATGCCAAAGGAGTGAGGACCTGGTCGAGCTTGGCATTGTACTCTGAGGAATCCTCGAGGGACTCACATGGTTGCTCAACAGGTACTGACTCCCATTGCTGCTCGTAAGGATATGACCAAGTCTGGCCATAGTCCCAGGAATCGTAGAATGGAGGTGGCTGGTTCAATTGGGCACACTGGTTTGTTGTCTCTTCTTCCTGAGCTAACCGGGATATTGCAAAATCATAGATACGGTCGAGCTTCTCGTTGAACATATGGGACTCATAACATTGCTCGGCCGGAAGGGGGTCCCAATACTTCTCGAAAGAGTAGGGATAAGAATGGACGTGGTACCCGGTGTGGTAGCTTGGCTCGTGGACCCAAAATTGGGTGTGCGAATAGGGGAGCCCACGGTTGTAGTTCATACTACCTGCACACCAAAGCAGAACAACCACGCGTAGACACGAAAAAATAAGAGAAAGAAAACAGAAACAAAAAAGACAAAAATAAAAAAAACAAATATGCACAAAAGAGAGAACAAAAATACGAAAAGAAAATAAGAGAAACACAGAAAAGAAAATCAATATCAAGACCAAATATCCTATTTGCCTTCCCCGGCAACGACGCCAAATTTGTTGAGTACAAA
Source organism: Striga hermonthica (assembly GCA_902706635.1). NCBI lineage: Eukaryota > Viridiplantae > Streptophyta > Magnoliopsida > Lamiales > Orobanchaceae > Striga > Striga hermonthica. The sequence continues at coordinate 20,062,915 of CACSLK010000984.1, forward strand.
TTATTCTTTTTACCGAGTATCGAATCAAAAGATTTGTTCCCCGGGTCGATCTCACGAGGAAGGCGGTTCGGAATTTAGAAATGATATTGATAACACATAAAAACAAAAGAAATCCTAAACACACTAATCAAATAAGGGAGATCAATTACCAACTAAAAAATAAAATAAAAGCAATAATCTACCTAAAATATAAACGAAACAAAGACGGGGAATCTAGGGAATCGGGAACAATTATTCAAGTTCTATTTGCACACCGGGACATAAATCACTCTATTCTAGATTGACGCTCTCGCTTAAGCATCTAGCAGTTCGCTCCCAATAACTCTTCGTAACAAGGGATTGAACATAGACGAGCAAGTTCGAGCATACAATACCGGTCAGTAATCCAATCCCAATAACTTTTCGTAACAAGGGAGAAGACACCGACAAGCATGTATTTCAATCCAAATTTCATAGATTATTCAGTTACGAAATCATCTACCTTATGCGAGCCTAGGTCTACGACTTCTTCCCCTTTCGGTTCAAAAGTCGCTAATTTAACTAGAAGGTGATTAATCAACTAATCATATAGAATTGACAAACCCTAACTCGACTAATCAACACCCAATCGTTACCAATTGCAAGATCGAAGTGTCACTCTCTGATTATATCAATTAATCAAGCAAGATTACATCAATTCCGAATTAAAGCAGCCCACACAAGAACGAATAATTCAAGCCCGAGATATACACGTTAAACATGATCAATCATTCCCTATCCCTAGCAAAAGAATCAGCTATGTAACATAAATTCAACACAATAAATCAATTCTCCCAATTCAATCATTATTCATGAATTCAAAAGAAGAGAAGAGAAACTTACAATAAATCCCAATTTCACGTGTCGAATACGAATTACAAGCTTAATTCAGAACACAAGAATAACCCTAGATGAAAATTGGAAAAGAAAGATAAAAAAGAAGAAGAAAAATGATGGAGAAGAAGAAGAAGATAAGAAGAAGGGAAGAGTTCGTGTTTTTCTTATCGACTAGGGTTCATCTCCCCAAAGGGAGAGAATGAATCGGACGATTACAAAAATCTGCTATTAAAAAGCTGAACAGCGCGACCTCCGCGGCCGCGGAGAGGCTCGCGGGCTGCAGTGAAGAAGGGTTCCGCGGCCGCGAGATCTTCCGAGGCCGCGAGAATTTGCTGTTGAAGTCTGGGATCGCTGGAAATTTCTTGTTGATTCTGGGCACGACATGGCATTCTGTAGCAGACGCGGCGTGAAGAGGATGGCCGCCGCGGCGCGGGGCTGTGCCGCGGCGCGGAGCAGAGTGGTGGCACGCCGTGAAGCTTCTCCGCGTCGTGGAGGAGTGCTGTGGCGCGGCGCGATGGGGTCTTCACGGCGCGATGGTGGAAGCAGACCATAGCGTGAGCTTTCCCAGCAGGCGTGGAGGAGATCGTGTGCCGCGGCGCGACGTATCGCGGCGCGAAGCCTTGGCGCGACGTGGAAAAGGCTCTTGTCGCGGGCGTGAGGGACTGCCGCGGCGCGGAGAGGGCAGGCGTCGCGGTGCGACACTGTGGTACGGCGTGAGGGAGCAGGTTGTACGTTCTGTCCATCTCGTGGGGTTGCCGCGACGAGGAGCAGGGAAGAGCTTGGCAACAAGTGCCGCGGCACGGCGGTCTTCGCGGCGCGGGGCGCATTTTCTTTCTTCTGGCCGTGTAGCGACACAAGCACGGCGCGGGGCCTGGGGACATCGATGGACGGCTCGCGCAACTTAGCGTCTCGGGCTCGTATACATTTGTTTGTACTCGAAATTTGATTCTGCATTTTCCCGTGTACTCCCAACGAAATGTTCTCTTAACCATGCTCACCCGGTCCATTTATCATGAAAATTAGATCCTCACGACTCTTCCAATCCTGCACACCAAAGACGAGAAAAACCGTAAAAACACACGAAAAAATACCTAGAAAACTAAAGTAAAGAGAAACACACAATAAACGACAAAACTAACTAAAAACAAACAAAAAGACTCAAAATGGGGAAAAACTAAAGGAAAAATAACAAAGAAAGACGCAACAAAAATGGGACAAACAGCTTTGATGTTTTAGTGTCTTGGTCTTAGTGGTTTGATCCTTGTATGGAGTTTAGGCCTTCATTTGTCTTCTGTAGAAGGTCTCTGTTCTTTTTCGATTGTGGAACATTAGGCTATATAGCCTCCGGTTTGTAAATGTTTATTTTGATGATATTTTGAAAAAAAAAAGTAAATGAAGCCTTAAAGTAAAAAATGGGTGTGATAATGTATATCTTGGACGACTTGATATAGTATAACAAATGTGTAACGCCCAGATTTCTATTTACTATTTATGGAGCTCGACTATATTTCCGTAAATATTAAGTTTCTAAATTTGATTCATTTACTATATTTATTTGCATTAAAATAAATAATTAGTATTAAAGTCCAAGCCATGGGGAATTTATTCAATTTTAATTATTGAAGTCGGATTTATCTAGCCCAAGTATCGGTTATATTTTTAAAACCGAGCATTGGATTTAATCAAAATTTTATTTAAGCGCATCGAAGCTAAATAATTTAATTATTCGAGCCCAATGAATTTTGAGCGAATTCAATCTATTAGTCGGCCCATTTTTAATTCGAGTAGTCGAATTAATTTCCAAGCCCAAGCGATATTTTAATTCGGAGCCCAATATTTAATTTCGGCCCAAGACAAAATTATTACTCAGGCCGTCATATTTTATTTATAGACCGAATATTTAATTTTATAGTCATTATCCGAATTAATCGAGCCCGAGCGTAGGACTTCTTCTAGCCCGATTACATAACAATTTTTATGAGCCTGACTTTAGTAATTGTTAGGCCCAACAAGAATAAAACCCTAAGCTCCTCACCCCTTCTATAAATAGGTTGTCTCCCAACAACTAACATTCAAACCCTAGCCACCATCTACTATTCTTCATCATCCCCACTTCACCATCTGCAAAACTCAAGATCTATGGCTTAAGCTTGAAGGTTCCACCCTCATTTCCACTTTTCTTGCAAAAACCGACCAAAATCTGGGGAGACCTTGAGACGGTGAGCCCACGTCAAACCAAGCCACGACGAAGCTCAGCTGCGCCCGTTCCACCCCAGCTCCCCGTCTCCCAGCCGGTTCGCAGCCCTCCACAGCCGAGCTCGTTTCCCGCCGCGACCACCTGCTCCGTTTCAGCTAAATCCCGGCAAGTTTTTGGCAAAGTCGCGCCGGCGAGCCGCATCCCCACCTCAGTCCGAGCTCACCGCGACCCAAGCTCCTCCTCCCCAGCCCGGTTCGCAACTCCCGACCAATCTCGGCGGCCCGCACGTCAAGCCCGAGCCACGACCGACCACAGTCCGCAACCAACAGCTCCTTCTCGGTCTTAGCTCAAGCTCAGCACGCTGCTCCTGTGTGCGTGTCCGTACACCCGCAACAACTCGACCCCGACGTCCGTACGCTGCACCTCCAAGCTCCGTTCACCCGGCCATTCCGACAAAGACCCGACCAGCGAGGTCCCATCGAGCCCAACTGCACTAACTATTCCTCGCGCACGCGTCGAGCCCGGACAACAGAAAAAATCGAGCTCCACAGCCAAAAACCCGACCCGGCATCGACCTCGCATCCTGAATCCACAGTCCAAAGCTTTAGATCCGGCCCGGTTGCTCCCTTTTCCCTTGTTCTTAGCTCGATCTATTTTGACCCGCCGTTTTCGCACGATTTCAGGTATAAAAAAAAAAGCTCAATTTATATGGCTTAGACTTAATGATATAAACGAGATAAGAGAGAAGAAATTGTGATTTGAGCGATTTTGATAAAAACAAGACATACTAGCTTAAAGCTATTTTTCGGGACTTTGTAAATGATTGCGATAAAATGTTGAAAAAAATGCCATTAAATTCGTTTCGTTGTCTTGAGACTTAGGTGCGAATATGAAAATTTTCGGACTTTGTTTGGTAGGCAAACGAGCCGGTCAAATGTGTTGACCGGTCATAGCGATTGTGAGTTGACTAGGTTAGATGTTGCGTTTGACTTGATTTGTTGATCGTGGACTATATATATATATACATTGAGGATGCTATGTTTCAAATTTTGTGAATATTGGATGCCGTTTGGCTTAGTTATTAAAATCGGGACTTTAGACGTTAATGCGGTAAAAATTAAATATTAGTTTGATTGAGATTTTAGTTGCAGTTGTGGATTATAAATTCATTATAAATCACATAGAATATATATATTAATTATCGACCTTAAATGAGTTAGGATTTTCGATAATCGGAACCTAGTTTTATTCGGATCCGCAACCGGGTATTTTTCCAGATCCGAATATAATTGACTGAACCCTGGTATCGTCTGAATAATTTTTAAACGTCGTATCATTAATTCGTAATGTGTATCATCGTCCCGCACACGTGCTCGACTCTCGTCCGACCGTTGTAGCCGAACCGCCAAGTGCGTGCCTGTGCACTGAGTCCAAGTCAAACCACTGAGTGCGTGCCCGTGCACCGAGTCCATCCGACCTACCGTCTATGCGCCGTTCCGTTAGCCATGGTCCAAGCGCGCCCCTACGTCAGTGGTCATGGCACCGTTTCAAACCATGCATCGGCTAAGCAGTGTCAGTTGAGTTCGTGTCGGCCCCTAGTTGCCACACCAAACTCGGACCACGGTCAAACCGAGCTGCACATAGTCAAGCGAATGATCGACCGACTCTGAGGGAGTCTTCGGACCAGTTTAGTCGAACCGGTCTGGTCAATCTGGACGGTTCGAGATATATTTCAGATAGAAATTTCAGAGATATATTTCAGATAGAATTTCAGATAATTTTTTTCAGATAAATTTCAGATCCAATCAGATTAAGATTTCAGATATGGTTAAGATTTGAGATAGATTTAAGATCCAGATATGCTTAATATATCAGTCACATTAGATTAATTCAGATTATAGTTCCAGACTTAGAAATATTTCAGAGAATTCTAGAATGCCTCAAAGACAATAAATTTTCAAAATCAGCTCGTAAATCCCTAAAATGATTTTAAGCCAAGTGAGCGAACTTAGACAGCTCAGATAATATAATTCGAGTTTTCGGTTTAAGATAAGTACTTAGAATATATTTTGTGCTTATATATTTTGTAGCTTGTGGAGAGTCGAGCCTCCGACAGCTGCAAACCATTCAGATCTTGCATTTCAACATATTAGGTGGGGACCCTGTACTGGGTATTACATCTTCTATAATCGCAATACCATGGTTGAGGTATATGGGAGATCCCACCTGAATAGGGGCAATTACCTAGCAAGTTGATCCTTTCTAGCTAGGTGAATCGAACGCTAGTTAAGATGAGATAAGAATTCTAGTGCAGCTTTGAGTTAAGTGAATTAAGAGCCCTAGAGCAGCCTTGAGTTAAGTCTAATTTTAGATGATCTTAGAATAATTCTTCCCTAACGGACATTGATCTAGAGATAGATTTCGTCATAACCAAGTGTTTCGAATCCCCAGTTAGTATCAAGGACTCTAGTGCAGTTGTGAGTTAAGCTCCAACCTTAGAAGTGCATAAGATTTAGTTTTGCCCTAGTACGGGCAACGACCTACAGATTAGGTCCTACAGTTGCTTATCCCGAGCGTGAAGACCAAGTGTCCTTCTCACCAGTTAAGCAGTCAGTTGATCAGTAATTATGGATAGCCAGTTGAGCAGCCGTTATAGACAATATAATTATTTATACGCCTTTGGGATGTGTTCTATCATATTAGATGTATGTTTAGGTTGTGATATGTTTTTTTATCATATTAGATGTATCTTAGGTTGTGATGTGTTTTTATCATATTAGATGTATGCTTAGGTTCGCAATGTGTTTTATCATACCAGAGGTACGTTTATTTCGCGATGTTACAGAGATATAGTCCGTCAGTCGAGCAACACTTATAGTTAGTCAGTTGAGTAGCCATTTACAGTTAGTCAGTTGAGCAGCCATTACAGTTAGTCAGTTGAGCAACAATTATAGTTAGCCAGTTGAGCAGCCATTATAGTTAATCAGCTGAGCATCAGTTATAGTCATCCAGTCGAACAACAATTACAGACAGTCAGCTAACGATAGTTATAGGCAGTCATTTAAGTATAGCAACTATAGATAGTTTGCCGATTTAAGTGTTTATTGGATGAAGGTGTAATCCTTAGTAAAATGAACATCATCATATCGTTTCTGCCTATCCAGTAAGTACTTGCTTATATACCGATGTCATGATATGTTATTATATTAGTTGTATATTTTAGTGCTGGTTTCGGCGGAGCATGTGTATTATTTATGCTCACGCCCCCCACTAACCATTTTTCAGGTGACGGTGTCGAGTGTGGAGTGTGAGCCGATGATGTGGTGGTGGTCATATCAAGGATATTTTTAGTAAACATGTCATGTATATTTTAACGCGTTTGAGTTATTATGTGTTGTTGATGCATGCTTACATTTGCTTCCGCACTCAGTATTTCAGTATCTAAAATTTCAGTCTATGCATGCTTAAATCCTGAGATGTTTAGAGTAATGAATTATACTCGGTTGCATGGCTAGTAGTTTAAAGATATTAAAGATTAAAGATTTAAAATTAAAGTTGAGTAGCATCCCGCATATTAAAGTTAAAGTATTTTCGAATAATTAATATGAGTTTTTGAAAATTAAAACTGAGTTTTCCTTACTCTCATTTTTAGTAAGTCTAGGCGGGGTGTTACAAAATGGGCTAGATAACAAATCGGGTCTTCGGGGTCATTAATTGATTTTCTCAGGTGAGAGTAGCGATTCCATCGGCCGAGGGAGAAAATTCCTTACTTTGAGAGCTTATCTGGCTGAGGGTTTTGTTATCACCATCGAGAGGCCTCGAGCTCGAGACTGGCGACTTACAGAAAGTAGTAGTAGTGGGGCAAGCTATGGTTCTCTGTATGATAGACCTAATGGGGAGAAGAGAAAATTAAGGAATTGCAAAAGAAATGGCGCAACGTCTGAAAAATTTGCAAAAAGTCCTGTTGGGCACCAACTGGATTTTTGAAAATCAATATTTGGTTTTACAAAATGGAGGAAAGGGATCAGCGAAAAGGATAGTTGCTTTGAGAAAAAAACCTTTGGGTCCAGGTCTTCAATGTGCCATTGGACTTCTTGAGTTTGGATGTAGGTCTCTAGGTTGGGAAAGTCTTTAAAGGGGTTAAAAATGTGGGGATCACAAATGCAGGGGGGACATGTGGTAGATCATAATCTGGTCTCGGTGGATATAAACAAGGCACTCCCTAGGTGTCACCTCTCTCAGGCTAGAGGACCAAATCACACCATTAAGCTTAAAATATGAAAAACTCATCAATTTGTGCTATTATTGTGGCATGATCGACCATCTTGATAGGATCATCTTGATAGGATTTTTAGAGAAGTTTAAGGGACATAGAAATGGGGAGATCAGAGAAGGACAATGTGGATAATGGCTGAAAGCAGGAGAAATAAGAACAAGTAGTGCATCGGGGCAGAGCAGCAGATCCTCTGAGAAAGGGCCAGAGACTCCAGCTGACCTGCATCAGACACTTGCTTCTCCAATTAACATAGGGACTCAAGACTGCAGGCTTACCACTGATAGAATTGTTGAGGTGAACTCCAATCCACAAAAATTCAAAAGAACTTAAGCCTAGTGGAGTATAGTTCCTCAAGACAGGACATTAAAGTGGCCAAGGTCTCTGCAAGAACTCAGAACAAAGGTTAGAACAACATACAAATGAACTTCCAGTTTCTGAGGAGATGGGATACACTGCTGGTGAAGAGAAGAAGATAGTGCCACCTTCTTCTTAAAGGGCATTAGTTCTGATTAAGGAAGCAACTACTCATTTATCTTTGGAAGGTACAACCTCCAAACTGAAAACTTGGAAGAGAATTGGTGCTAAGGAAGGTAGACTTAAAAGAAAGCAGAGTGAAGGTGACCATTCACAATTGCAAGGTCAAAAGAGAGGCAGACATGCGCACAACCTTGAAAACAGTAGAGGAAGAATCTAAGGGCAAGGAATCAGAACACAAGAGGGTGAAAAGCACTACATGTAGCGCTTTTCATTAATTGGTGAAATACAACATTTTTTTTTGTTTTGTTTTTTT
>CACSLK010000984.1:20114263-20139533 GCA_902706635.1 Striga hermonthica
CATGGTTGAGTCCGCCACGCATTTCTGCTTGACACTCCTCCATACTATGGCTCCTCCTCCTAAAGTAAACACAAACCCTAAGGTTGACTTGCTTTCGTCCCGGTCTGCCTGGAAGTCAGAATCGGTATAACCCAACGGAAGCAACTCATCTGCCTGGTAAATCAACATGTACTCCTTAGTCCTACGTAGGTACTTGAGTATATGTTTTATCGCAGACCAATGTTCCGGTCCTGGATTACTCTGATATCTTGCTACCATGCCCACGGAATAACAAATATCAAGTCGCATGCACAACATAGCGTACATGAGACTTCCTACTGCCGATGCATAAGGAACTGTCTTCATGTCCTCTATCTATTGAGGCGTCTTCGGGGACATCCTATTAGATAGAGGTATTCCATGTCGAAAGGGTAAATCCCCTTTCTTGGAATCCTGCATGTTGAAACGCTTTAGGACAGTGTCTATGTATGTGGATTGGGATAGGCACAACTTTCTCTTCTCTCGGTCGTGAATGACCTTGATTCCGAGAACATGTCCTACTTCACCCAAATCATTCATATCAAACTGCTTGGATAACCATACCTTTACGTCTGACAACATCTTCACTTTGTTTCCAATGAGAAGAATATCATCCACGTACAGCACTAAAAACACCACCACGTTTCCATCACTTTTCTTGTACACACAGTGCTCATCCGGACATTGGGTAAATCCATACAATTGGACAACCTTGTCAAAACGGATGTTCCAAGACCTCGAAACCTGCTTCAGCTCATAAATGGACGTCTTCAGCTTGTAGACCAGATGCTCTTGGCCCTTTGCAATAATTCTTCTGGTTGCTGCATATAGATGTCCTCCTCCAAATTCCCATTAAGGAAAGCGGTCTTAACATCCATTTGCCAAATCTCATAATCCATATGAGCGGTCACAACCAAGAGAATCCTGATGGATTTGAGCATGGCTACCGGCGAAAAGGTTTCCTCATAATCGACCCTTCTTTCTGAGTGTACCCCTTCGCAACAAGCCTAGCTTTGAAGGTCTCAACCTTTCCATCTGATCCTCTCTTTCTCTTATAAACCCACTTGCATCCAATGGCGCGAACGCCACTGGGTGGCTCTACAAGATCCCAGACCTGATTAGTGTCCATTGACTCTATTTCAGATTTCATTGCCTTTTGCCAAGACTCTGCGTCCCGATCTTGGAGTGCCTCATTGTATGTCCATGGGTCGAATTCAAGAACGTCCGGGACGGCCTCAGAAGACTCTCTCAGACCCATGAACCGTTCAGGTTGCCGGAAAACCCTCCCACTATGAAGAGGTACTACCTGCTCAGGTGCATCATCAGCGATACGTGTTGCAGTACTTTGTGGTGTAACATCTAGCGCACTCGGTATTGAAGTACTCACTCCCTTTAACTCCTCAAGAACATGTCTACTACTGGGCTTATGATCTAAGACATAGTTTCTTCCAAGAACCTAGCATTCGTGCTAACTATTACTTTCTGGTCCTCGGGACTATAAAATAGACCACGTTTCGTTTCCTTAGAATAAGCCACAAACAGCCTTACTTCTGATCTCGGTTCCAACTTATCAGTATCGGTTCTCAGCACATGTGCTGGACTACCCCAAATCCTGAGATGTCTTAGACTAGGCTTATGCCCAGACCACAACTCCAATGGTGTAGACGATACTGATTTAGAAGGTACTCTATTCAGAATGTATACCGCTGTTTCTAGGGCATATCCCCAAAACAAATCTGGTAAACTACTATAACTCATCATTGCCCTAACCATTTCCATAAGAGTTCTGTTACTCCGTTCTGCTACGCCATTCTACTGAGGCGTGCCAGGTGCAGTCAACTGGGACGTAATCCCATTATCCGTCAAGTAGCTCCTAAATTCATTCGAGAGATATTCGCCACCACGATCTGATCATAATGACTTGATACTTTTTCCTAACTGCTTCTCCACAACCGCCTTATACTCTAAGAACTTCTCAAAGCATTCAGACTTGCAGTGCAGAAGGAAAATGTACCCATATCTCGAGTAATCATCGATAAACGTAACGAATTACTCGAAACTACCTCTCGCTTGAATACTCATAGGACCACACAGATCGGAATGAACTAGCCCTAACACATTTTCGGCTCTATGCCCATTTGAACTAAAAACCCTCTTAGTCATTTTACCTTCCAGGCAAGACTCACAAGTTGGAAAAGCCTCGACTTCTAATGACCCCAAGGGCCCGTCTGCTACCAACCTTTGAATCCTCCTAAGGTTAATATGACCAAGTCTTAGATGCCAAAGATATGTTTCGTTCATTTTAGAAGGTTCCTTTCTCTTATTCAGATTAGATGATGAATTAAGTAATTGTTTCTGTTGCAGTGGAGATGACTTAGATTCTAGAATGTATAGATTGTCAACTAATGAACCAGAATATATGAACTTTTTGCCAAAACGAATAACAACTTTATTATAAAACGTAGCGTAAAAACCGTTCATAAACAACTTAGAAACCGAAATCAAATTCTTTCTAAAACTGGGAACATAAAGACAATCTTTCAAAATAGAAACCTATCTAAGCCAAAATCTAAATAGACGTCTCCCACTGCAACTGCTGACGCTCTACTAGCATCGCCCAAGTAGATGGTAACTTCTCCTTCCCTAAATCGCTTGGTTTCCTGGACCCCTGCAATGAATTGCAGACATGATCAGTGGCCCCTGTATCTACACACCAGGTACTGGTAGATAACACCGCTAAACATGTTCCAACGACTAAAGCAAAAGGAGTACCTTTTTCTGGTTTCTTGGGAAGAGGGAAGTTTGCCTTCCAGTGTCCTTTCTGCTGACAGTTGTAGCACTTGCCTTTCGGCTTCTTCGCCTTTTGTCGAGGTTGCGCGTCGCTCATGACCGCCTTGCCCTTTTCTGCGGACTTCCTTCTGTTCTTGCCCTTAGGAGCCTTAGAAGTGGAAGCTTCTCCCCGCTGGGCCAGCATAGCTTGGGTCTTCTGACGAAACAGGCCCTCTGCCGACTGAAGTTCAGCAACAAGTTCCGAAAGAGTCATCAACATCTTATTCATGTTGTAATTCAACCAGAATTGCTCGAAGCTCTTCGGCAAAGACTGGAGCACTATATCGACTTGGGTTTCCCCATCAATAAAAGCCCCAAGAACCTCCAGCTCATTCAGCTGGGCCATCATAGCAAGAACATGTACCCTTACGGGAGTGCCCTCGCGCATGGTCATGTTCATCAGAACCCTCATGGCCTCTTGTCGGGCAGCCCGCAACTGATGACCAAATAACTCCTTGAGATTGAGGAGCATATCCGCTGCAGTGTTCATAGACTGATGTTGATGTTGAAGTACATTTGACAACGATGCCAAGATGTAACACTTCGCCATCTCGTCAGCCTTTTTCCACCGAGCATACTCCTCTTTCTCTTGGTCTGGTGCATTGTCAGCAGGCACAGCCGGACAAGCCTCAACAGTAGCAAATTTGTACCCTTCAGCAGTTAACACTATATCCAAGTTCCTTTTCCTGTCAATATAATTGGGACCAACAAGTTTGTTTTCTTTGAGAATTACGGACAACGGATTGAACGACATTTTGAATTCCTGGGATCATGCAAACATAGTCTTTACTTAGTCAAGTAGTTTTGAATTTATACATCAAATATTGATCCATTAAACAACATTTGAATAAATTCACCAACACCTCAAAATACCGAATCCCCGCAGGCCACTGAGTGTGGACGTCTACGGTTCAAACATTCGCAAGAGGAGGGATAAATCCCATTAGCTTAACATATTGCCGAGCAATACTTAACTAATAGTCGGTTTTATCTTTTGGCCAGTGCAATTAAGTTTTTAAAAGAATAACTTTATAAAAGAATAAAAACGACCTTGTCCTTTGGGACTATCGCAATTATTTGCACTTTAAGCGTAACCCATTAATTGGTACTAAGTTTACTTCCAAAATTATACGTCCACCTTTGGGTGACCCGTACGCTTTTGAAATAGCTCACTATAACCATCCCGAAGGAGATTCGTCCTTGTGAACTGTGAAATAAAACGTCCTTTGGGCTCGAATTAAATCACTTCAATGACAAACCTATAATAGAGGCCTTGGATGTAATTTATTTCAACCAATTACACACTTAATATAATTTTTATTTTATGGGGTTTTCTTAACATGTTTGTATTTGCACATAAGCAATCACGTAAAACATGCATGATTAATGAGAAATAATAAACTAAAAACTATAATCCAACTATCAGGGCCATTAATCAATCTCCGATGTTACGGATAAAACACAGTCTTGTCCTTGTCGAGTGTGTCTTCTGTTTTGGGTAATGGAACTCCCCTTTCACAGTGACTCCCACTGAATAGGTCGTCTCTGGGAAAGTCGCCATTAGATCAACACCATGGCATCCGTGTACGTGTTTATGCCTCGCCCCGTCAAGGTTGGTCCACGCCCGCCGGATCAATAACGAATAATATAAACAACAATTACATAATGCATCCTATGACCCACGCAGGAGCCGTACATGAGTTTCTATGAAAGCAATAAACTATGCGGTGACCCACCACGCGAATAATTTATTACAAGCATTCACCAACCCAAAAATTCCTTGACATGTCCAAGGCTTTAAAAACAGCATACATTCAACATGAATTAAAATCCATACATACGGGCCACAATAGTCGGATTCGAAACACCTGCAAAAACTTATTGCAATTTCTATTCCACTATGCTGCTGCGTCCGTACGGACATAATTCATGTAGACATGCAAAGTCTAAAATTCAAACTGTGCACGAGTTTGCATTAAGCCTGGGCTCTGATACCAGTTGTTGGGTTCTTTTAGGAATGTCAAACAACATGCATTGTATTGAACTTTATCTAAATAAATCCTAACGCAGCGGAATCTATAGTTAAGATATGGACGTTTACCTTTTAAAATTTTTTCCGACTCTGAGACGATGTAGAGTACCGTTGGTGAAGTTCGTCTGAACACCACAACCTAATGGGCAGATAGGTTTGGCCTTTAGTTGATTCTAATCAACTCGTCAAACGGATCACGGTCGAACGGTGCGCAGGTCTCGGTCGTCGGGTACAGCGGGCAGCACGTGCGCGTCGGGCGCGGACAGCGTGTGGAATGCGAACAGCAGTCACGGACTCACGCGGATGCGCGTCGGGCGCTGGCGTGATGCGCGGGTGGCTGGGATCTGTGGACGGGGGGCTAGCGTGCGTGTCCCGGACGTGCGCTGGGACTCCTAGGCCTCCGCGGACTGGCGCTGGCGTATGGGATCACGCGGGTTGCTGGGCACGGCAGCAGGGACGCGCTCGGATGGTGCGCGCGTGACGGTCGCGCACTGGGAACGAACAGCGAGTAGTCGGGCGTCGCTGGGGTCGTGCACGATCGGCGACTGTGATGCTAGGGCGACTCACGATGGCGTGGGGTGTCGCTGGGGACTCGCCGGTGTCGCCCGGTGTCGCTGCTGGGAGCTGGCGTTGGGCCTGGCTGGACGCGACTGCGAGCGGGGCTTGCGGTTGCGATCGGCAGGGCTTGGGCGGCTTCCGGCGGCGGTAGGTGATTTCCGGCGAACACTCACGGCGGCGGATGGGCGGCGATGAGGTGATGATGATGATCGGAAAATATAAATATAAACCAAAAGTCTTCTAACGGATTACCTAAATACCTATTTCGATTAAACTTGGTGGAGCGTTTAATCGAATCTCCCTAACTCTCGAACGATGTAATTCTCTCGTGTATGTAGAAGAGAAAATCGGCCAAGACAACATTGTAGGAGAGGTTGGGACATGATGTATTTATAGGCTCCATTAGAGACCTTAAGGAGGTGCTAAATATGGGCTTATTCCATTAGGCCCTAGGAATCTTAATTCTACTCCAATACTAATTTAATATAGGAAGGAAATCTCCTACTAATCTCCTCCTTTCTAGAAGACTCCTATGTCTCCTAACAATAGAGAAGATCCTTGTAGGAATATCTTTCCTAATTAAATTAATAACCATGGAATAAAATTAATTCCTAATTTAGGAAGCCTAATTTTACTCCAATTAATAATATAATGTAGGAAAATATATTTCCTACTAATCTTCATCTTCTAGAAGACTCCCAAGTCTCCTAATCCCAAGAGAAGATTCTAGTAGGAATTTTATTCTCCTAATTAATTAATTAATATGGAATAAAATTAATTCCTATTTAATGGGAATTAAATAATAAAACATCCCACTAGAGTAATATTTTTGCTCTCCCCATCTAGCCACTATTTTACCAATAAAATCGAGCCTCCATGATTAAATAATATTATTCCAATTGATCGATTTACCTCCCTATGTTTAAGATATAACGTCTGTTGATTAATTAAATTACTCACAAAATAATTAATCAACTTCTTGTTCATTTCCGAAATTAGTACCACTCAGCCTTTAACCATTATGTCAGACAATCGTCTACCTGCAGGGTTTAACATAATGTTCCTTTCTGAGCTCATTTCGGGGACATCATCAATCCAGCGCACTGGAACATAGTGACTGTAAATAATCTATAATAGCACATCATATAATTATTCTTACTTACCAAAATACCTCGTATGTCATCCTAACAGAATAGGAATCACTTGGTCAATCAAATAAATAAGAAATAAAAATATATGCCTATATTATATTATCTTACAGCTTAAGAGAACACATCAATCAGTGAAGGTCTAAGTTACGACAACGGTCAGTGAGTCTCATATCCTTATCCTTCCATGGTCCTGTTCAACACTTAACATAAGTGCTAGTGTAATCCTTCAGTCAAAGACCAACTGAATCGAGAATACACTACAGTCTTTTTCCAAGTGGGGTCTCACTGCCAGTCTAGACTGTGAACAAATAGTTTAGTCTTATAAGGAACCGATAGGTGATATTTTCGTTCGAAACTCTTCGAACCACACTACCTCAATATAATACATGGAGTATGTATTGCATAAATAAATAAACTGCAAACATATGTACTTTGACCGAAATATGATTGCCAGATCAAAATGGAATTGATAGAAACTGCAAAACATCTTTACAGCATACCTTTAACACGACGAGAATCCTTTCACGAACGTGCGCCTCCATCGTCAGACCTGCCGCTCCGCCATTCTCCTCCACGACCGCGCTCCGCCACTGTACACCATGACCAGAACCAACGAGTTTCAGTCTCAGATCCATCGCAAGACCCCAGCAACCTTTACCTCGTCATCTCTGATCGCTGCCCCTGCCGCCGCGAGCTCCTCACCACCATCATTGCGCGTCCCTGTTCCGATTTCCGATCGCTGCTCACCCGCGAGACCTTGACAAGCTGCTTCTCTCGCATGATCCACATCCCCGTCGTCGCGACCTACCAGAGGCAAGCCTGTGACCACCGTTGCAAACCTCCTTGATGTTCGTGAGTTAACCGCAGGGCCTTTGTGTTGTCCGTCGAGTTCCGTCGGAGTGCCGAACATAGCCGTCGAGTCCCGTTGGAGTGCGCGTATAGTCTTTTCAGCCCCGTTTTGATCCGCTCGTGTGACCCCATCTCGAGAACGGTATTCTTTCAAGCCCGAGCTAATTTTATTTGTTCCTTAATATCATCAAATAAAAATATGTAATAATTCAAGTGAAAACATAAGATTTTATTGTTCAATCGTGCTTACTAAGACCGAATTGGATCTCGGACAATGTGTTTTTTGATACATCAAATGTTTAAGTCTTAAAGTAGTGATATCGAGGCTTGCTTAACGTGTAAATTACGTGGTTTCAAGGCTATGTTGTTGTATGAACGTTTTGAGTTGTTAAAGGCATGAAAAACTCAAATTTCGAGCCTCAGTTGTGCTCTAATTTTGTTGACAAAGAAGTTGTTTCTTGGATAAGTGTTCTTCTAGAGTTTTGTAGTGCTTTGAGTTAGATTTTAGTGGGTTTTGGAATTTTGTAATTTGGATTTGAAATGGATTTTATGTGAATTTTCAAATGCAGACAGGCGTGCAGTTTTTATAAACTCGGGCAGAAACTTTGACCTTAATTCATGGCTATTTTTGGAATCATGCAATTTGGAGGTCCAGTTGATTTTATATGATTTTTCTAAGTGGGATGTACACCCAGTTTTTATGAACTAGGGATGTGTTTAAGTGTTGAATGTGTGCTCTGTTTTGATGACCTGAAAGGGTTCGTATGAAAAAGTTCTTTTCATAACAATTGTAAATTTCCAAGTGTAGATTCTGTAGGTTTTAAGTTTGTATGAATTGGAGTTGTGTAGTTTGAGTTGTTGCCATTTTACTAAGGTTCTGTATATTAAAAAAGTTGTTCGCTATTTCTGTTGTACCTTAGTTTAAGCTATCAGAAACTGATTATTTGAAGTTACTTTCTTCTTATGAAACGTAGTATGTTCAGTTGTTTGTATCTGGGCTTTAGAATTTCGTAATTCTGAGCTATATCTAATAAGTTACGATTTTTACGAAAATATTGCGCATCCAGTTTTTCCTGCTACCCGACAGCTTGTGTGTAATTAATGTGTGACATGTTTATCGTGTCGTAATGTGCTCGTATGAACTTATGCTCTTCATGAAAGTTATATGCCTGTTTTTTATCTTTCAAATGAGATATATTTCACGTTGATATGTACTTTGTAGCTCGAGTTGTGCTCTTATGAAGGTAGATATGCATGAGATAAGTTTTTGTACCTGGATAGAAATCTGAGACTGATTGTTAACTGATTTTACATTATCTTAATGACATTATATGCTTCTGTATTCTAAATGAAAGTGATAGAGGCTTGAGTTAGGGATATTTTTCAAGTGGTTTCATCATGATATGATTTGTAGACTGATAACTACATGCATTTTAAATTCATTGCGCATGCTGAAATTTGGTGCAAGTTCATGTTTAGGTTTCTAAATTTAGTTGTATTGTTTAAAAGCATGTTTACGTGGCATAACTGAACCATGTCATGCTATGTGATATTTATATGATCCTTCAATTTCCTAAGTGCTGAAAGTTAAGCAAGCCAAGATATCCACCAACCGAAAAGACTTATACATAAAACGTTTTCAAAGCAAGGCGAGCAAGGCAAAGCCAAGCGAGCTAGTTTCAAAGCTTATATATATATATATGTATAAGACTACGAGAATAAGATAAGGCTTGATAAGATTCTAAGACAAATCCCAACAAATGTAGGTGTTTGACGAGCTGTGCCTCGACTTCCTACTGCTTTCCTGGTTTTATTGCTTTACTCCGGATACCAGGTGGGTTTATTATTCAAAAATTGTCTATGCTTTGAACTGTGAATATGTTTACTTACTTGGGTATCATCAAAGTATGAAATGTGTATGTGTAACTTTCGGCGTGACCTGTACCGGCCGTCGAACATATCCCCGTTGTTATAGAATGTACCCCGAGTGGTTAATCTTCTCTTGTGATAGATTTCCTACCTAAAACCCTCGAGGTTGGCAGACCTGTCTAATACTCTCGGGGTTGACAGCGGATTTTCTGTCTAAAACCCTCGGGGTTGATGCATGACCCTCCTACTTTGGCAATGTTACAGTTCCCGCGGGGAGACGATACGTGGACCAAATGTCGTCTATTCTGATAAGTGTGCACATGAGGCTGATTATTGATTATGGATAGGAGATGGAAATTTGTTGTCTATGTTCATACTTGTGACCATGCCATATTTACTTTTCGTACTCACTTATTATAACTGTTCATATGCATAGCGGTGAGCACAACGGATTCCATCTGTGCTCATCCCCACCTGCTCTTGACGGATGCAGGTTGAGCCGCCGACTGCATGGCGGCGAGAGACGAGTGGTGGTCGGTCGTTTGACCGGACCTTATTGTGTAACTTCCGCTTTGTTGTTATATTATGATTATTTTTGTCATCATGTTCAACTCTGGGTAGTTATGATCTTGGATTTCAAACTCTGGATTATCTATGATTTGAGAAATGTGAACACTGGTTTGGGGAGATGCCCTATTTGCTAATAATCGATTTCAGAACTTTGTTTAAAACCCTGTGAGGGTGGTTTCGATTTGACTCTGGATGTTTGATGATGTTTAAATTACTCGCGAGTAATTGATATGTGAAAATTCGTAATTGTTGATTTTATGTCGAGTAACGCCATACGATTTACCAAAAGAATTTCGAAAAACGTTCGTTGAATTTTTGAAAAGTCCTTGACTTTCGTCAAATAAAAGTGGGGCGTTACAGAATTGTTTACATATGAGGATGTGCAAGCGATTATGAGCATTAATAGTCTGAACCAGGATCTAAAGACAAATGGATATGGACTTTGGATCCTAAAGGTGTCTTCTATGTGAATAAACTTGTGCTAGCATCATAAAAAGGTAGTTCAGAGAGCATGACATTGCAGAGGGTAGCAGATCAGCTGAAAAGGACATGAAAGTAAGAAGAAGGAGCTGGAACATGAAGATTAAAGGGAAACCTAATCACTATAACTAAAAGTGTGTTAATAATGTTAAGTCATCTAGCTTAAAACTGAGAAAGGGGGCATGAAAGTTGATACTATATGTCAGCGTTCTGGGGAAGCTGCAGAAACAATAGAACATATCTTTTTTCATTGAACTAGAGGTTAAAGGACATGAAAAGTGGCACCTCTACAATGTGAGGGAGTAGATGACATAAAGCTAGTTTCAAAGTGTGGTTCGGTTATATATGCTCAGTGGATAGAAAGCACGTATCAGAGTACAAGATTCAACTAATTATGTATATCCTCTGGTGGTTGTGGAAATCACAAATATGTGGAATTCCAACATACTTTGGTGCTAGACTTAGTGGTGGTTAACTGTGCTTGGAGAGAATGGATGGAGTTTAGAGCTTCCAGTTGCTAGGTTGATGTATGGTGCAAGGTTGGGTGTTATAGGTCATTTGGTTTAGTGGTTTTCCTCCCTTGTCATTGTGTTTTTGTTGCTATGAGCAATTTTTTTTTTCTAGTTTCGATTTGTGTTTTGTAGCTTGATGTTTCGGCTACTTGTGCTACTTTCAGCTAGTTTCGTGTGTTTGGCTTTGTTGTTTAAGTTGGTTTGTTCCTAGCCTCGTGTTTGGTTTTTTAAGTGTGATTATTTGTTATGGGTAGTTATAGGGCGCTAGTTTTGTTGCCTTCAGTCTGTATTCGTGTGTTTTTGGACTAGTTAGTCCTTTGGTTGTAAAACGTTCTGTGTGTTTTTGGACTAGGTAGCCCTTCCGTTGTAATATGTTGGTGTTTTTTCTTCGACATTTTTTCTATTATTTTGGGAAAAAAAATGACGCCTAAGCTCTCCACTTGTTTGCAAATAATAATATATTATTATTATTATATTAAGAGAAGCTAGGCCAAGGTGGTGGCCCCAAGTGCGACCTCCAAAAAGGATTGAGGCAAATCTGAAGCTACTGCTACTATCGTACTTGCAAAGAAATCCAAAAAGCAAATGTAGTTACGAACGGAGGGGGAGACAGGGAAGAAGGGGAGACGACGAATAAGAAAAGTGAAGTTGTTGTTGTTGCTCCTCCTGTCACCACTGAACTTGCTCTCAGTTCTGGTGGTGAGTTGTAATGCCCCGTTCGTTGATAGATTATTTATTTATTTATTTCATTATTATTATTATTATTATTATTATTATTATTATTATTATTATTAAATGCCTAATTGTTATAAATTGTTTAAATGGTTAATTATGCTAAATATATATTATTGTGTGTATTATTATCTATCTAGATATTTATATCCGTCATTTATATATTTTTTCGAGCCATTTATAATCGTTAAGTTTCAAACTGAGAGCCCCGGCCCGAGTCCTCTGAACCCTCGCACCCGCGCATATGGGCACGAACCCGCGCCTGTGAGCCTAACCATTCCGCCCCTCCCTTTTATTTTGTTTCTTGGTGGCTAAGTTAGGGAGATTAGTTTTACCTAGCATTATAAATATTAGAGAATTCTCTTCTCTCTCGATCAATTCCCCCAGACCCTAGCATCCCTTAACTCATCCCTTCCGTTCGTTTAGCAGCAGAGGAAGAAGAACCCGCTATCTCTCCCTCTCTCATAAAAGCTTCATCATCATCATCTTTATCTTTTCTCGCAAAACCAACGCCGAGCACCCACCATCCGTCGTCGCAGCGCCTCTGTTTGCGAAGGAGGTCGCATTCCTCGTCGCCAGCTTCTCGCGTGATCGTCGTCTTCACCGTGCACTCGTCGTCGACGTCCGCAACAGCCTCATGTCGAGAAGTACCAGCCGCGGCCCCGCTGTTAGTCATTTCGAACCCACAGACCGCTGCCCTTCTCCTCCGCGAGATCACCCCAACCTCGCGAGCCGCTGCCGAGTCGTGTCAGCGCACCGTGTACCGTGGGCGAGCCAAATGCAGTTGTCGAGCCCCTCGTGCACGTACGTTCAGCCGGTTCGGTCGTTCCTTTGCTATTTTATCATACTTTTTCCTGAGAATGGTACTCTCGGCCTCAACTCCCCTATTTTAATGTGTAAATGTGATATTTGATGATCCTTAACGTTATTTCCATGTTAGGTTTATTTATTATGTGATTTGTGTGGGAATTTTTATTGATTGATGTGAGATCATGCGAAATCCTTTTGAATTCATGCAAGTGTTATGGATTTGGAACCTTGTTGAGTCCTTAGCCTCATGGCGAGGCCTTAGACGAATTTTAAGTGTATTGAGTCGTTTATGAATTTATGAACCCGAACTAGCTGCTGAATCATATTAAATTCATGATAAATCGTGTACTTGTCCAAATGATTTGAAATTTTACATGTGATGTCCTCTGATGGTATGGTAAGTCATGTAAAAATTTCATGTTCAAACTCCTCCTGTAACCTGGTTAAATGTCGATTTCGGTTTCTAGTCAGAAACTTAGATTCATATTAAATCGCTTTGATATGCAAGAATGCTGAAATTTTTATATGTTGTTCCTCTGTGATGTGTTGTCATTGTGTATAGGTTTTAGAATTTTCGGAATCCATCTGCTAAGTTAATTATTTATTTTGAATTCTCGGCTGTAACTTGTTTTAATTATGAAAAATCGATTCCTTCTTGTAAATTGCTGAAATTTGGTGTCAATACTCCTGTTGTGTTGTATTATATGGCATAAAAGTTTCAGAATTTATTATATTCATAATGATAGGTATTTAATTAAAATGAGGTGTCTGCTGAAAATTTCTAGAATTTATATAAATCGTGTGTTTGGTGTTTGGAGCTGGAAATTTTATATGTTGTAACTCGCATGCTGAAGTTGATGGTGTTAAATTTTCAGGACTTAAGTCGTTCATTAGGTCAGGCTGTAAATTCATGCTCGTTTTTGCTGAAATATTGTTTTAATCTTGTAAAATTGGGTTTTTTGAGTTTAAAGCTGAAACTTATTGATATTGCTATGTTCAGTGAGAAGAATTTTATTTTAATATTTTAGAGCCTAATTAGTTCGTTTGCCTGACCAACTTGAATATGTGATATTCTTGTCAATTTTCGCAATAAAAGCTTATTATGTTAAAGTCTGAATTTCCATGTAACTTGCACATGTGTTGCCCACTGTTACTTGACTTGGTCAACTTTACGTGAATTTATGTGTTTCCCCATAATTGGATTCGATTCGAGTCTAAGTGCTAAGTCCAAATGTTCCAATGTCCACAGAACTCCACGAACGACTTAGTTAATCAAGTTCGACTAAGTATGATTTGTGTTCTTCTTTCTAAGGTCAAGATAAGGTGTTGATCGTAGTTTCTTAACTTATTGTAGGTGTTTGATGAGCCGATCTTGCTGTTTAATCGTGTCTTCGTTTTATCTCTTGCTATACCAGGTGGGTTTACTTATAAAATTTGTTATGTCGTATATGTTTTCGTTTATGTTGGGTTAGTATGATCTAAGTATGCATGTAAACCATGTAGTCTATCGGCGTGAGCTAATTCGGCCGTCGGTATGGTTGTCTCCTTCGATGTAATACGGTTACCCTTGTGAGGTAAGTCTCCCTAAGACCTAATGAAAGGCGGTGTCCATAGTGTGGCACATACCCCCACCGTTAGGGTAATGAATCCCCTTTTCGTGGCTAATGAAAGATGTGTACACGGGGTTTGTATGTTATGTTGTGTTGTGATATGGAGATGTGCTAGAATAATTGATTTATATTGATGCTGCGACCATACTTTCTTGACATTGTTATTATTGGGATATACGTGCATAGTGATGAGCACTACGGTTTTCATTTCTGCTCATCCTCACCTGCTTCTTCACGGTTGCAGGTTAAGGCAGGATGACGAGCATGACGATCGAAGGGGCGAGTGGGTCGGTCATGTGTTTACTTTATTATTGCTTCCGTTTGAATAAATGTGGTCATTATGAACCCCCTATGATTACACATGTGAAAACTGTTTTCAAAACTTATGTTTTGTTTTGATGGTTGGGAATACTTGATAAACCCTTTTTGTTGGTTTTTGAATATTCATGATGCTTGGATTTATGAGGTTTCGATTATTCATGTTGATATGATTAAGCTGAGTATTATGTTATGTGATGTGAATTGGGTTAATGAAAACCTTGTGAAAAATCGGGTAATGAATCCCCGTGGATCCAGATAAGACTTGGATTATGTGAATTGTCGAATAATGCCCATGCATTTCAAAAATTACTTTGAAAAATGTTTATTTGATTTTTGGAAAGCCCGGATTTCTTTAAAATCAAAGTGGGGCATTACAGTTTGGTATCAGAGTCAGTCTACGTTTCTGTAGACTGGTCTATATATGATTATGTGATTTTGACCTTGTGTTGACCACTCGTCTCCGTCATGCCGCACTGCATAAAGGTATGTTTTATGTAAGTATCGATGAAAATACTTATAATGTGAATTGGGAAACTGTATATAAGTAGCAATGAAACTACTTATGATGTGATATGCTATTATATGATATTTTGGGAATTAGGAATCTATCCACTTTTGAATAAGTCGAACTCTAGTGTTCAATGTGGACTCTAGATTTCCTTATAAATTGTGCTGAACTTTTTGGCCTATTTAATGTAGAATAATGGCTCGTCGCAACAATCGCAATCAGCAAACATCACCTCCATCTTCCCCTCATCAGCAGGCTCCGCCTGCCCCGAACTTGGACTTTCCGAGGCTCTTAGTCCAATTCTAGGGCATGCACCCACCCACCTTTTTGGGGACTGAAGCCCCCACCGCGGTGCTGAAATGGTTAAAGGAGTTTGATAAGATCTTTGTTGTGCTTCCTCTCTTGGATGAGAAGCGTGTCTCTCTTGCCGCCTTTCAGATGAAGGCAGATGTGTCCGAGTGGTGTCTTGACTACTGAGCTCTGAGGCCAGCAGCAGAGCGTGATGCTCTTACGTGGAACCAGATGAAGGAAATTGTTCTGGGCAAGTTCCTACCTCAGAGTTTCAGTGACCGGATGGAGCATGATTTCAGGCATCTTCAGTAGGGCAGCTCTGGCGTGGATGAGTACACACACAACTTTACCAGGATGAGCATCTTCGCTCGTGAGATGGTGAACACTGATAAGAAAAAGGCCCAGAAATTTCTGAAGGAGCTGAACTAGAGGATTCGTGAGCTATTTGGGAGTCACGGTTTGTTGTCTTATGCTGATATTGTGCTTCGGGCACATGAAGTTGAGAGTTGCCTCATTCCGATAGCTCCAGTTCCCTCGTACTACCATGCTAATCAGCCTGTCTAGACTCTCAATGCTTCTTATCCTTCCGTTCAGTATGCTCAGCCCATTTTTTTTTGTGCTGCCCGGCTCTAGTTCGGGCAAGAGGAAGACAGATTCCCACCAGGATAACCGGAAGGGAAAGCGCAGAGGCCCAGACCGACATGACAACCGCTCCGTCGGCAACCAAGCCTGCCCGAGATGTGGCAAATCCCACAGCGGTGAGTGCCTAGGGAATCAGCGCACTTGTTTCAACTGCAATCGCCCGGGTCACTATGCCAATGTCTACACTGAGCCGAAGAGGCAGCAGCAGCAGCCTTTCCCCCACCAGCAACAGCCTCCACCGCCACCTCAGTAGCAGCAGCAGCAGCCCAGACAGCCCCACCTTACCAGCAGAGGGCGGGAGGCCAGGCTCGCGTCTATACCATTACCCATGATGAGGAGGCGAACAATGCAGGTACTATATCCAATGTACCCGTATATGCCTTATGTGATACCGGAGCCACCCACTCTTTCATTTCTTCTCGATGTCTTGATGCACTATCTCTTAGTAATGTGTGCAAGGTTGATCCCTTCGAGGTTAGTCTAGCCTCGGGGAAAATTAATATCTCTGATTCTTTGATTCGTGGCCTTCAAGTTAGTATTGGTGAACGAGATTTGGAGGCCGACACCTATATTATCGAAATGCAAGACTTCAACGTGATCTTGGGCATGGACTGGCTCACTCGTTATCGAGCCGATATCCAGTGCTAGGAGCGTGAGGTCACTGTTTTTTCTAATTCTGATCAGTCCGTTGTGTTCTATGAGGTGAAGTCGAGGATTGTGCCTCGAGATATCTCTTCTCCACAAACTAGGAAGAGCCTTCCAAAGAGTAGCTGTCAAGGCTATCTCGTGAGTATGGTTTCCTATGAGGTTTCCGAGTGAACTCCGAAGAGAGTCTCTATTGTTTGCAAATACCTCAATATTTTCCCCGATGAATTGCCCAGAGGACCGCCCGATCGCCAGGTTGAGTTCATAATTGACTTGGTACCAAGAGTTGGTCCCGTGTCAAAAGCCCCAGAGCTTAAAGCCCAAATCCAGAAACCGCTCAAGCTCGGTTTTATTCGACCGAGTGTTTCTCCGTAGGGAGCGCCCGTCTTATTCGTGAAGAAGAAGGATGGGTCGATGCGTATGTGCATTGATTATCGTGAGATGAATGCTTTTACCGTCAAGAACAAGTACCCCTTTCCTCGTATTGAGGATCTCTTCGACCAGCTAAGGGGAGCCAGCGTCTTTTCGAAGATTGATTTGAGGTCTGACTATAATCAGTTGAAGATCCGAGAGTCAGATATCTCTAAGACAGCGGTCGGTACCAGATATGGCCACTATGAGTTTGTGGTGATGCCATTCGGACTTAGTAATGCCCCGGGGGTGTTTATGGACATTATGAATAGGGTCTTTCATTCTTATCTGGACCAGTTTGTGATCGTGTTTATTAATGACATTCTGGTATATTCACGGGACATCGACCAGCACAAGGAGAATCTTAGGATTGTGCTGGAGACCTTTCGCCGTGAGAAGCTATATGCAAAATTCTCAAAGTGAAAATTCTGGTTGGTCGTGTGGTATTCCTCGGCCACATTGTGATGGCTAGAGGCATTAACATGGATCCAAGCAAGATTGAGGCGGTAAGCAAGTGGGAGACAGCAAAAAGTACCAGTGATATTCGTAGTTTCCTGGGGTTAGCAGGATACTATTGGAGATTTATCGAGGGCTTCTCGAAGATAGCCCAGCCACTAACCAACCTTACGAAGAAAGCCATGAGGTTCGATTGGAGTCCTAGGTGTGAGGCGAGTTTCCAAGAGCTGAAGGAGAGACTCACCACCGCACCAGTCTTGTCCATACACAACCCTACTTTGGGGTTCACTATCTACAGTGATGCTTCGAAGATGGGTTTGGGTTGTGTCCTTATGCAACAGGGGAGAGTTGTAGCCTATGCTTCGAGGCAGCTGAAGCCTCACGAGCAGAACTACCCACTCATGACTTAGAGTTAGCTGCAGTGGTTCACACATTGGAGATCTAGAGGCATTACCTTTACGGAGGGAAGTGCGAGATTTTCACGGACCATAAGAGCCTGAAGTACATCTTTACTCAGAAGGAGCTCAATATGCGGCAGCGTAGATGGTTAGAGTTGGTCAAGGATTACGACTGCACCATTTGCTACTATCCTAGAAAAGCTAATGTTGTAGCCGATGCCCTTAGTTGGAGGAGTCATGGCCAGCTGTCTTGCATATTCACCGGGCAAGATGTTTTAGTTCGAGAGTTCGAGCGGCTACAGTTGGAGGCAGTGGAATCGACTCCGATGGTCAGTGGTATGTTGACCACCTTGGTTATGGGACCGAATCTTCAGGAGAAAATAGTCGTCGAGCATCCGAACGATCGTTTCATGTGTCGAATGAAGGATTTGGCATCTAGTGGTCAGATTGGTGGATTCGTAGTTGCATCTGATGGAGCTTTGGTCTTCGAGGGAAGGTTATGTTTTTCGAAAGTGTGGGAACTTGAAAGGAGATTCTGAGAGAGGCCCATAGTGCCTCGTACACCGTCCATCCCAGTAGCACGAAGATGTATAAGGATCTGAGGAAGTCTTTCTGGTGGTGAGGCATGAAGAGGAAAGTAGCGAGGTTCGTGAATGGATGCTTGGTGTGTCAGCAAATGAAGGCTGAGCACCAGAAACCGAGAGGGCTGTTGAAGCCACTTGAGGTTCCTTGTGGAAGTGGGTGTGCATCACCATGGACTTGTTGGTGGGATTGCCTAGATCGAGGTCCGGGCATAATTCTATTTGGGTGACTGTGGATCGACTCACGAAGTCTGCCAACTTTTTGCCCATTCGTTAAGGAGATTGTTAAACTTCACGGGGTGCCCGTGGAGATTGTGTCTGATCGAGACCCAAAGTTCAAAGCCCAGTTCTGGAAGACTTTGCACTGAGCCATGGGGACGAGGTTGGAGTTTAGTACAACCTTTCACCCCGAGAAAGATGGTTAGTTGGAGCGGACGATCTAGTACATGGAGGATATTTTGAGGGCTGTGGTCTTGGACCGGAGCCTAACTTGGGAGACTGTCCTTCCTTTGGTCGAGCTGACCTACAACAATAGTTGTCACTCTTTGATCAAGATGGCCCCGTATGAGGCTTTGTACAGACGAAAGGTTCTAACTCCCTTATATTGTGATGAAGTCGGTGGGATGAAGATCATGGGTCCGGAGTTCATTCGTAGGACTTCGGAAACAGTTGAGGAGATCCGGAAGACTATCAGGGCTGCCTAGGAGAGGCAAAAGGTCTATGTCGATCGGAAGAGGCAGAAGCATGAGTATGCGATTGGAGATCATGTCTTCTTAAAGCTCTCGCCCATGAAGGGTATGATTCGCTTCGGGAATAAGGGGAAGCTTCGGCCTCACTATATCGGGCCCTTTGAGATCCTTGCTCGAGTCGAAGAGTTGGCTTATCAGCTGGATTTACCACCTGACTTGTCTAGAGTGCATGATGTGTTTCATGTCTCGATGTTGCGTAGATATGTGCATGATCCTGACCACGTGGTGGACTTCGGCGAGCTGCAGATCAAGCGAGACCTTACCTATGAGGATGTATCGGTGGCCATTTTGGACCAGAAGGTCCATCAGCTGAGGAACCAGGCAGTGAGTTTGGTGAAGGTGCAGTGGAGCCGACATGACGAGTCCGAGGCGACTTGGGAGAAGGAGGACGATATTAGAGGAGATATTCGAACTTTATGTTTTGAGTTCCCCTTTGTATTTTTTAGTGCTTTTTAGGTGTTTTATTTTCAAATTTCGAGGACAGAATTTCTTTCAAGGTGGGTATAATGTAATGCCCAATTCGTTTATGAATAATTTGGGATTATTTATTTATTTATTTCATTATTATTATTTTTATTGTTATTATTAAATGTCTAATTGCTATAAATTGTTTAAATGTTTAATTATGCTAAATATATATTATTGTGTGTATTATTATCTATAAAGATATTTATATACGTTATTTATTTATTTTATTGAACCATTTATAATCGTTAGGTTCCAAACCGAGATCCCTGACCCGAGTCCTCTGAACCCTTGTGCCCGCGCATATGGGTCCGAACCCGCGCCAGTGAACCTAACCGCTCCGCCCCTCCTTTTTATTTTGTTTCTTGGTGGCTAAGTTAGGGAGATTAGTTATAACTAGCATTATAAATATTAGCGAATTCTCTTCTCTCTCCATCAATTCCCGCAGACTCTAGCATCTCTTAACTCTTCCCTTCCGTTCGTTTAGCAGTAGAGAAAGAAGAATCCACCATCTCTCCCTCTCTCATAAGAGCTTCATCGTCATCATCTTTCTCTTCTCTCGCAAAAGCAACGTCGGGCCCCCACCATTGTCGCTCGCTGGCCGTTGGCGTTAGCGACAGCCGATCGCCGCCCCTGTTCGCTACCCTCGGCCGCCGTGAACCCCCGTAATGTCACCTGGTCATTCGTCGCAACGCCGCGAAGGAGGCCGCGTTCCTCATCGCCAGCTCCTCCCGTGATCGTCGTCTTTACCGCGAACTCACCATCGATGTCCACAGCAGCCTCACGTCGAGAAGTACCAGCCCCGGCCCCGTTGTTCACTCATTTTGATCCCACAGGCCGCTGCCCTTCTACTCCGCGAGATCACCCTGCCCTCGCGAGCTGCTGGCGAGCCGTGTCAGCGCACCGTGTACCACCGGCGAGCCAAACGCAGCTGTCGAGACCCTCGTACGTGTACGTTCAGCCCATTTGGCCGTTCCTTTGCTCGTTCATCGTACATTTTCCCGAGAACAGTACTCTCGGCCTCAACTTTCCTATTTTAATTTGTAAATGTGATATTTATGATCCTAATGTTAATTCCATGCTAGGTTTATTTATTATATGTTCTGTGTGGGGATTTTTATTGATTGATGTGGGATCATGCGATCCTTTTGAGTTCGTGTAAGTGCTGTGGATTTTGGAACCTTGTTGAGTCCTTGGCCTCATGGTGAAGGCCGTGGACGAGTTTGAAGTGTATCGAGTCGTTTATGAATTTATAAACTCGAACTACCTTTGAATCGTATTAAATTCAAGATAAATCGTGTACTTGTCCAAATGACTTGAAATTTTATATGTGATGTCCTCTGATGTATGGTAAGTCATGTAAAAATTTCATGTTCAAACTTCTCCTGTTACATGGTTAAATGTCGATTCGGTTTTTGGTGAGAAACTTAGAAAATTCATATTAAATCGAGTTGATATGCAAAAATGTTGAAATTTTGTATGTTTTTTCTCTGCTATATGTTTTCATTGTGTATAAGTTTCAGAATTTTTAAAATCCATTTGCTATGTTAATTATCTATTTTGAATTCTGGGCTGTAACTTGTTTTAATTATGAAAAATCGGTTGCTTACTGTAAATTGCTGAAATTTGGTGTGCATAATCCTGTTATGTTGTATTATGTGGCATTTAAGTTTCAGAATTTATTATGTTCGTTATGATAGGTCTTTAATTAAAATGAGGTTTCTGCTGAATCTTGCCAAAATTTCTATAAATCGTGTGTTTGGTGTTTGGAGCTAAAACTTTTATATGTTGTACCTCGCATGCTGAAGATGATGGTGTTAAATTTTCAGGACTTAAGTTTTTCATTAGATCAAGCTTTAAATTCATGCTCGTTTTTGCTGAAATATTATTTTAATTTTATAAAATTGGGTGTTTTGAGTTTAAGCCTGAAACTTGGTGATATTGCTATGTTCAGTGAGAAGAAATTTGTGTTAAAATTTTAGGGCCTAATTATTCGTTTGCCTGACCAATTTGAATATGTGATATTCTTGTCAATTTTTGCAATAATAAGCTTATTATGTTAAAGTCTGAATTTCCATGTAACTTGCACATGTGTTGCCCACTGTTACTTAACTTGGTCAACCTTACGTGAATTTATGTGTTTCCTCATAAATAAATTTGAGTCGAGTCTAAGTGCTAAGTCCAAGTGTTCCAATGTTCACAGAACTCCACGAACGACTTAGTTGAATCAAGTTCGACTAAGTATGATTTGTGTTCTTCTTCTAAGGTCAAGATAAGGTGTTGATCGTAGTAGCTTGACTTATTGTAGGTGTTTGATGAGCCGAGCTCGGTGCCTACTCGTGTCTTCGTTTTATCTCTTTATATACCAAGTGGGTTTACTTATAAAATTTTCTATGCCATATATGTTTTCGTTTATGTTGGGTTAGTATGATCTAAAACGTCGGCACGGTTGTCCCCGTCGATGTAATATGGTTACCCTTGCGAGGTAAGTCTCCCTAAGACCTAATAAAAAGCCGTGTTCGTAGAGTGGCACGTACCCCTACCGTTAGGGTAATAAATCCTCTTTCCGTGGCTAATGAAAGATGTGTACAAAGGGGTAGTATGTTATGTTGTGTTGTGATATGAAGATATGACAGAATAATTGATATATATTCATGCTGCGACCATACTTTCTTGACATTGTTATTATCGGTATATACGTGCATAGTGGTGAGCACTACGATATCCATGTGCTCATCCCCACCTGCTTCTTCACGGTTGCAGGTTAAGGCATGATGGCAAGCATGACGATCGAAGGGGCGAGCGGGTCGGTCATGTGTTTACTTTATTATTGCTTCCTTTTGAATAAATGTGATCATTATGAACCTCCCTATGATTAGACATGTGAAAACTGTTTTCAAAACCTATGTTTTGTTTTGATGGTTGGGAATACTTTGATAAACCCTTTTTGTTGGTTTTTGAATATTCATGATGCTTGGATTTATGAGGTTTCCATTATTCATGCTGATATGATTAAGCTGAGTATTATGTTATGTGATGTGAATTGGGTTACTGAAAACCTTGTGAAAACCTGGTAATGAATCCCCGTGGATCCAAATAAGACTAGGATTATGTGAATTGTTGAATAATGCCCATGAATTTCGAAAATGACTTCGAAAAATGTTTACTTGATTTCTGGAAATCCCGGGATTTCCTTAAAATCAAAGTGTGGCGTTACATGAGTCTTCCTCTGGTTAAAAACATGATGATGTTGATAAGGACTATTCTGTCTAGAAGGCAATCGACTACTTTGGTATGGACGAGGTCAAAATTACGAGCAAAAAAAAGGAGGCAGATGACGTCGAAGGTCCATTTGACGTGGTCACTACATCTTCATGTCAGTTTTACTCTCCTTCAACAGAGTCTCACTATTCTCTGATTTTCTCTCATATGTATTTTCATCCAGAACATCTTATTTCTCTTTCTCTTTTGAAAAAATTAGATCTAATGGACTAGCTTCATTGTGGTGGTTTGGAAAAGTTGGTTATGTTTGTTGGTCGTTTTGCTGATATTCCAACTTGTATGTTAGTGTTGTTGTGCCTGGTTCATCGAAGTTTCATAAGGTTTTTGTTCAAAACTTTGTGACTAGGTTTTTTCCTGTTGTGATTAATTTCACTCTTTTCTTAGCCACTAATCCTTCTGTGCCGAAATTGGATGATAACTTGGATGAAGTGACCTACTCGCTTACTAGAGGGAAATTAACAAATAAATCAATCATGGTCTATTTATTAAGAGCCTTACTGAAAAACCTAATGCATTGCAGAAGATTGGTTCTTTGAACTGCACACATACGTTCCATTAACAAAAGGTCACACCGATCCAAGCTAGAATCATCTATAAAATTTTGTCTGGTAAACCATTTGATCTTGGTCTTGTCATCTTCGAGTTTGTTGTATCTTGTGCCGGTTTGAGTAAGCCACACAAGTTTCTTCATTTTTCCTCTACAATTTTTGGCATTCTGTCCGAGGGTGGAGTAAAACTTGATGCTCGAGTTGGTGATAAACTTGCACCTTCTAGCAAGCCAGTCAGTCTGTCCTCCAAGAAACCAAGTCTAGAAGTACCTTCGTCCATAAAGGCTTTTGATGTCACCAGGCAATTGGGCACATTCCTTGCTTAACAAATTTCCATGTTCGAAAGCCTTTAGAAAAAGCTGGTTGATCAACGAAGATACTACAATGAGGTATGAAAGTTCAAGGCATGAAATATGAGGCAACAGGACAAATGGAAGGCAAAGGTAGAAGAAGAAGAACGAAGATACTAAAAGGAGGTATGACTCCTAAACAAATAAAGAGGGAGGAAGTTCAAGGCAAGAAATATGAGGCAACAGGACAAATGGAAGGCAAAGGGAGTTGTAGAAGGTGGCTCGAATCTGGTGACGATGAGGACGATGATGTTGGTTTAGAAGAATCTAATGACGATGAGGACGATGATGTTGGTTTAGAAGAATCTAATGGTTCTGATTGAGCTGAATATTTGAGGACATTTCTTTTTACTATTTTTTGGGGTCTGTTTTAAATAAATGCTGCTTAACTGGTTGTGTGTGGCTCACTTAGAATATTCTTTGAACCTAAAGGAAGATTAAAGTTATTTTATTTCATTATTCTATGATTTGTTTAACTAAGGACTAAGTTCGGTTAGTTATTTTGTAGGTAAATTTCAATATGATGACACTTACCTATTTTAGAGAAAGTGATGCGCTCACTAACCTTCCAAAAGAAGCTGAAGCTTGCAGACGGGGCAAGAAGCACTTAACATATATGAAGATAGGAGATCGAAGCAAACATAATAATTCAAGTAAAAAAATGAAGGTAGCAGACTAGAGAAACATTTTACTAATCGAGAAGCTTATATGAAGACTTGCACATATCATCTTATCACTCACGACTGAGAGATTAATTTTCTTTAAGTATTCTGTGCAAATTGATTGATGCGTGACTGACTTCAGCTATAACACCCCGCTATCTCATGAAAATCAGAGTGCGTTTTTCTCAAAAGCGTTTAATAAATATAACTGATTAGTTTGCAAAATATTGATTCGGAGTGCTACCATAATACATGACTTTACTTTTAAATCCGAAATTTTTGTTTTAAAGAAAAACGGTTTATCATAACATAGAAAATCAGATCAAAAGCTAAGTTTGGAAAACAGTCGAAATGAGCAGAAAAACGTAACGTAGCCAAAACATTTTAAACATATAAACAACATCCTGAACCGATCGCTAGCTCACTCCTCGTCTCCGACCCTGTGACCTGAAAAACATAAATAATGTGGGGGCGTGAACACTAAATCCACTGTGCTCCGTAGGAACTCGTACTAAAGTAAACAGTGAAAATAATTGCATATCATGATCATGGCATATACGTAACTGAACTGAAACCGGTACTGAATAAGCATGAACTGATAATCATCACATGACTGATATCTGAACATCTGCCAGCATAAAAGTGCCGGACACCATGTGCACACTCTAGTGGGCAGACTAAGGCCACTAAAAACCCAAAATGGACTGACGACCATTCCAAGCAGATACTGACTGATAATACATACCTCAAACATGGTAGAGTAATTATAATCAATGTAATACCCAGTCTGAGTCCCCATCTGATCCGTCGAAATGAAAAGGCAGTGCTGATAATCGTAGCCTGATCAAACTGAAACATAATATAAACAATTACTAAGTACTATGCTCAGACTGATAAAAATAGCTGTTTAATGTGTTAAGATGCTCTATTGAACTTGACAT